>QANY01010297.1:320336-704257 GCA_003255025.1 Datisca glomerata
AGAGAGAGAGAGAGAGAGAGAGAGGGAGAGAGAGAGAGAGAGAGAGAGAATCGAGCATATAGTAAAGAAGTTCTTACAACTGGTACATCACCTTCCATTTACTCCATAATCCCTCGCTCTCCTGGCTCTTCATCCAAAGAATAAACCCAATCAAAAGAGGAAAAAGAAACTGTAAGTTCAGAAGGGAATTACATTTGTATTCGAGAGAAAAAGAGAGAGTTCTTTTACCTGTAATGGGAGGTGATCCTGAGGGAATTCATTGTCTTGGTTGACGGAGCATCTACGCCTAAGACAGAGAGAAGGATTTGAGGGTTTAAAGCGGAAAGTCTTATGGTTGCAGTCATGGAGTTCATTTAGGGCACCGTCGAAGCAGAGGAAAGAATTTCTCCTGAAGAGAAGGAAGTAGCTTTGAGTGGAAGACCATGGTTGTGCAATCGATAAGATACTTGTCCCCATCTCACTCACTCATCCGTTACCTGTAATCAGTCACCACCATCAGCTACATATCGATGCCTGTTTAAAGTTAAAAAATATGCTAAAATTCAAATAACACCCATATGGGCGAATGCCAGAAATTTTATAGAAAAAAGGTTAAAAGAATTCAAAACTCATGTTATTTATACAAAGATAATTTTAGAATTTTGAATAAGATAAATAGTATATTATTTAATAATAGTATACAATTTAGTAATTTACTAAATTAAAAAGAGATAAATAGTATAAAATTTTATAACTTTCACTCAAATCTCTTTGAGTTTGATTTGTCGGTACAAAGGGAAGGAGCTTCCTCCTTCTAATTTCTTCTTCGAGAAAGCTTGCTCCATCTTTAAGAGTAAAAGAAGAATCATCTTAAAGATGGAGGAGCTTGATCCGGGTAGGGGCTGGCTATTGGACGGGGCCCGGGTTATCAAGGCTCAAAATGGCAAGGACTTCTCATTGAACAGGCTCAATGCTATCTTGAACAGTCTTGAGAACGAGGGCCGCAATAGCTCCTACTTTCACTCTTTTGTTTCTAAAAAAGCCCGCTCTTGATCTAGGCGGGATCTATCAGCAGCGGCATTCTCCCTTGACTCTCTCACATTTATTAATCGTAAAAGCGGTAAATAGTAGATTAATATATTATTTTATATAGATTATACATATAAATTCATCAACATGCGGCCTCGCCCTTGCATGTAAGTTTCTAGTTTTGTAATTTTATGTTCTGTAAACTGCACGTCAATATTTTTTTCTGTACAACTATATTCTTGAACTATGAGAAACTATTGATTGGACCATCCTGTAACATTTATCTGTTAATTTTTTTTGTCAAAGTTACAATATAAATTCTAATAGTAATAGAAGAATATCACTCGAACCTACAATATCTAAGGTGTGGGTGTATGAGCTTAATCAACTACACCAACCCAACTTATATTTTGTCTGTTACTTTAACGGCTTAAATCACGTGAGTTGCACATGTGTTTTTTTTCCTTTTTCATTATCCTACTACAACAATTACATTAACAATGACATTTATGCCATTTTTATAAGTTAGTTTGGGCAGTTTGTGAATCAGCGTTAAATGATTACCAAGATCCTCTCTCTCATGAAGGGTCTTTGTCGATTAATACCTCACTCTTCTAAGCAGGAGACCATGAATTTGACATTCTCGCAGACTTGATTGTTTTTGTTTCGATCTGATATTGTTCTCTTATTTGAAGGAAAACAAAAACTAACTGGTAAATGTAATGACATGTTTTGCAATCACACTTCTTTTACGTAAAATTTCACCTCAAATATTTTAAACCTTTTATGAAAAACAATTAGTTTTCACCTTTTATGAAAAACAATTAGTTTCACTTCACACCTGTCAACCCAAAAAATATTTCAATATTTATTGCATAAAGGTAAAATACTCTCTCATGTTAACAAATCTAATTCATTAGTAAAACTTTGATGGTAAAGAGTTTATCAAACTTGAAAAATTAAAAGAGTTATTCTAAATGGATTAATGAAAGAGATAGTATATGAGATATTTATACACATAAACAAGAAAGTTAAAAATACTAAAAATATCCTTAAATACTAGAGAAGTAAAGTAAAGACAAATAATATTATCCAACACTCCTCCTCAAGCTGGCGCATAGATATCCATCATGTATAGCTTGTGAAGAGTTGACTGTAGATGAGTAGGACCGACGGGTTTTGTAAGGGCACCATCAGCTTGCTCAGATGAAGGAACAAACTTTGTAGAGATAGCTCCCGATCTAACTTTCTCTCGAATGAAGTGAATATAGACCTTGATATGTTTGGTTCTTTCATGAAGAACAGAATCGGATGCTAACATTAAGGCCGGCTTATTGTCACAGTATATTGTGGAAGGTAAACATGTCAAGAAATCGAGTTCCACTAGAATAGAATGGAGCTAAAGAACCTCATATGTCTCTTGAGACATTGCCATGTATTTTGCCTTAGTATGGACCAAGAAACTACAGACTGCTTCTTGCTTTTTCAGGAAAGAAGATGATTACCATAAAAAGTAAAAATACAATATGTAGATCTCATATCTATCTTTGACTAAGCATATCAGCATTAGTAAAGTAGGATACATCATGTGTATTTTTGGAGGAATAAAAAAGGTCATGGCCTGGACAAGACTTCAAGTACCTCAAAATATGGTAACTGCATCCAAATTTGATGTACGGGGAGCATGCATAAACTAGCTCACAAGGTTAACAGAAAAAACCAGATCAGGACTTGTCTTGGTCAGATAGATAATTCTCCCAATAAATATTTGATACATACTCGGATTCGTTAAGAGTTCATCTGATTCAGCTAAAAGTTTGACATTTAGATCCATAGGTGCAGATGCAGGTCTACATCCCAACATCCCAGTATCACCAAGAAGGTAAAAAAGATACTTCCGCGGGGAGAGAGAGATAGGTTGTGGAACGAGCAACCTCAATACCCAAAAACTACTTCAACCCCCCAGATCCTTGATATCAAAAGCTGAACTAAGATCTTTCTTGACCTTAGTAATGTCGATACTGCCATCACTAGTCAAGATGATATCATCCATATACACAGAGAGGATGATATATTACTCTAATAAATTCCTTCTGATAAAACATGTATGGTCAAAGTGACATCTACAAAACCCCAACTCAAGAACAACTGCACTAAATCGAGCAAACCAATCTCGCAGAGACTGTTTCAACCTACACAAGGATTTTCGCAGACAACAAACTTTCCCTGAATACTCCCTCTCTTCCCGAAAACCCAGAGGTGGTTCCATATAAATAACCTCATCCAAATCACCATTCAAGAAGGCATTCTTGACATCCATATGATGCAAGGGACAAGAGTGAGAAGCAACCAAAGAGATAATAAGATGAACAGTAGTAAACTTTGCAACAAGAGCAAAAGTTACATTTAAATCCTTGTCAAGAATCTGAGTAAAACCATTATCGACTAGACGTTCCTTGTACCAGTTAATAGTTCCATCTGTATTATATTTCAGATCGAATACTCACCGACATCCAAATATTTTCCCCTTGAGGCAAAGCAACCAAGTCCCAAGTGTGATTGTCTTGCAAGGCTTTCATCTCATCTTGCATGGCGGCCACCCATTGTGGGTCTCGTGTTGCTTCCCCAACAGATCATGGAATCACAGTAGAATCAACGTGACTAACAAACCCTTGAAAGGAACTGGACAGAGCACTATACGAAATATGATTCTCAATAGGGTGGTCAGTAGAACATAATAAAGTGAGGCAATTAGGGGGGTGACGGTCCTGCAAGGGATACCGTCGAGAGGGAGGAGGATCAATACCTTCGTTCGTAGAGGAGTCCAGCACAGGGTGATGAGAGCAACGACTATGCACCTTGGTAGAAGGACCTTCAATAGGAGGCAAAGAAGTGAGAGAAACAACGGGAGCATCAATATTAGGGAGGTCAATAATAGGGATAGAACGAGGAAGATCCTCAACAAATAGGAGGCCAGTCCTAACATCAATGGAACCAGAAAAGAATGGGGTATTCTCCAAAAAAGTAACATCCAAAGAGGAAATAAAACGTGTAGATGAGGCATCGTAACATCAATACCCTTTGGACTGAGATGAGTAGCCCATAAATACACAACGGTTAGACCTGTCATCTAACTTTGTTCTAGTAGGACTCCTGTTTTGAACAAAGTAACACAGCCAGAAACACGAGGAATAATAGGGAAAAGGGGTTTTCAAGATGAAGAATACCTAAAGGATCTTGCCCCTGCAAGATTCGACTAGAAACTCTATTAATCAAATATATTACGGTGAGAACATACATGTCCCAAAAAATTAGAGAAGGCATCGAGAAAGGCCTATAAGGTGGTGAATTTATGCTCAGCTACCCCATTTTGTTCAGGAGTATATGGACATGTAAGCTGCTGAAGAATCCCAAAGACTGGAAAGATGAGAGACAAGATCACTCGAAATATACTCCCCCTAATTATCAGAACGAACTGACCGAACAACAGTTTGATACTGGGTTTTAATCATAGTAAGAAATTGTTTAAGTGCATATGAGACATCAAATTTTTTCTTAAGTAAATAAACCCATGTACATCTAGAAAAGTCATCAATAAATGTGACATAATATCAGTGTCCAGACATAGCAGTAACAAGAGAGGGACCCCAAAGTAGCAGAGTGAATTAAATCAAACACAACAGTAGATCAATTCATGCGAGAAATATAAGGCTTACGACAATGTTTCGAAAGCTCTCAAATTTTACATATAAACTGAAAGTGTTTACCTGCACTAATCAACGAAGGAAATAACGAACAAAGATATTGAAAATTGACATGTCCCAAATGACCATGCCATAAATGTAAGTCTCTAAAAGAAAAAAAAAGGAAAATAAAAAATAACAGAAGAGGTAACACGAATAATAGGATTTGGTGGTTGAAGGGGAGGTCGATCGCCAAAGTAGTATAGTCCATTCCGTTCATACCCCCTGCCAAAAAATCCTCTTCGTACGACGGTCCTGCAAAAAATAGCAGTCAGCTAAGAAAATGATTTAGCGCTTTGGCTAGGCGACTAACAGATAAAAGGTTCATAGTAAATTTTGGCAAATGAAAAATAGAGGTAAGAGTAATTCTAGGAGACATCTGTACAGTTCCTCTACCGTTCACAATAGTCTGAGAACCATCAACCAACTATACCAAACCTTTAACAGGCTCCAATGGCATAGAAAAAACTGATAACTCAACAGCCTGTAAAGCTGCTACTTGAGAGATGAGAGATGACTCAGGCGAACTACTGGGGACAACAAAATTATTAGCTATCACTGTCGATCTAACGGGTATATTAATCTTCTTCTAGAACTGAACACGTAATTCCAGATGAAGCTTCCAACAAGTATCTTTGATATGACTGTTGTTCCCACAATGATGCAAAATTTCCTCCCAGGTGGAGGACAAGAACTAGAGAAACCACGAGCAGGAAGGACCATTTGATCATTATTACTAGTAACGGCAGGGATGAGAGTCGGGACTCAGATAAGACGCCGACGCTCATCTCCATCAACCATGACAAAGGTCTCAAGCAAGGATGGCACAGGAGAGGAATTAAGGATTTGGGTATGAAGTGATTCAAATTTAGGCTTAAGCCCCATAAAAAATGCATACGTGTGTTGACGATCCAACCTCTTTACTGCTACATCATTCATCGTCCCATTCAAAATGACACTGGCAACTCTTCCACCGGATATGAGATAAGCCAAATCTGGCTTAGCAACAGCAGTAATATCAACATCTGAAGATTTAGACATCATGAATCCAAGAAAGCAACACAAATTGCCAAGAAATTCCAATGGAAAGATGAATAAAGATTGAACACAACCTTCTATATCATGAAAAAGTTACCAAACGAGTGACCAAACTGTGGTCTAAGCCACAGCAACCGGAAAAACACGAAAATTTCTAGGTCTAGTAAGCTCACAGGCTAGGAAAACCCAACCACTTTGAAAAAATGAAACTGGAAAGAGTGAAAAAACGAGTTCATGTGGAGCTCCGGCTACTAGAGGAGGCAGCGATGCTGTCTGGTGGTGACCAGAACTATCTGGTGGCTGTGGTAGAGATAGGTGGCAAATTAAGGTTAGGGTTTTTTTAGACTCTGATACCAACTTGAAAAATTAAAAGAGTTATTCTAAATGGATTAATGAAAGAGAGAGTACATGGGGTATTTATACACATAAACAAGAAAACTAAAAATACTAAAAATACCCTCAAATACTAGAGAAGTAAAGTAAAGACAAACAATATTATCTAACAATCAAATGGTCTAGATTTACGAAACTAAACTCTCAAGTTAACAGTGACATGTTGAAAGAAGGAAACAACTTATACAGGAAGCATATGGAAATGTCTATGTAGAAACTTCAAATTCTAAGATTGGCCGAAAAGAACCATCAGATGAAACTAGCTCTCTGATAATCAGAAAACAAAGAAGTATTTTAGGCAGTCAAACAAAAATGATTACTTCTTCTCTTTCTTCTCCGCCTCTGCTGCTCTCTTGAGTTAGGCACCGACATGACGCTCATTTGTCCTCTCCACACGGAGTTTGTCATAAGCCTTGAAAGACTTCATCTCTTTAGTGATCTTCACCAATTCAACAGATGGCTTCTCACGAGCAATAGGCATATATACACCTTGGACCTGTGTAGCATTTTCAAGTTCCTCCGGAGCAGAATCACCAGCCTACATCACAAAGAATAAAATTGAGAACTCATCATGTAAAGAACTGTCTAAGCATCCATTCTGTCACTCAACCAGCTTGGCCTTGTAAGTCTTCAGCCTTTGGACATTACCTTGAAGACCCTCTAGAGAACGATTCCTCCTACGGTGATCAACTGCTATGCCAATGGTTGGTGCAACTTTCCTTGGTGTTCCAGCTGCTTTGTTTTATTAAAGACACAAATGAATTGAAAATAAATCATCAAACCATCAGCGTAAGTACGCTAAAATCTCAACATTTCTGTAGATGATTGCACATGAATGTAGTAAAGTGCTATCCAGGAAACCAACAAAATACTACAAATTTATTCTATACTCTAGACTAATTCAGCTCTTCAATTCAGAGGACTTAAGATATCACGGTAATATAACAGTGAACAAGTATTGAAGTAAACATACCTTCAACTCTTCAAGAGAAAAGCCCTACCAGCCCTCACTTTCATGTTATACTTTAACATCTGTTCGTGGTCAATCGGTCGAAGAGGTCCCGCAGTGGGTCGAGGGAAAATTTTCACAGCCTTTTGCTCTCTTGTTAGTAAAGGTTAATATTAAATACGAAATCATTATTGAGTCAGTTTGAAAATCTACACAAAAATTTTCACACAGAAGATTAAGTGGTCATTAGAATTGAGTATTGAATCCTCACCAGTTCTTCTGGTCTTCCGTATTGAGAATAAAAGATACAAATGCATCCCAGATACTTAGTGCTACACCAGATTAATAGCAAATATTCTGTTATAGTTTGTTACATGAGCTGGTAATTAGCTTATATTATTTTCATTTATTTTATTCATTTGTAAATGTGATATATAAGATGTCCACGTGCCTTGTAATAGAGGGGCCAAGTACATGAATATGAGAAGCCTTTCTTCAACCTCCATTTTCTCTGATTTTCCTTCATATTCACTGCTATCAACATTCCGAGCAGGTTGATTGAACCATGTCCTAACATAGTTTTGCCAGTGCTTCTTAAAGTGTCCGTTTGGGATAACATTGTTGTGCTTCATGGTTTACCTACGTTGAGACATGACCATACATCAAGCATCAATAACAAGAAAAGAAACGAAAATTAGAGAAATGGAGATGTGGAAGAGAGGAGGGAGGGGGGAAGACCTGCGGCTCCTAGCAGAAGAAAATTGAACGAGGGATAGAGTGAGACCTAGGGTTTAGAACTTTTGGTTGACATAATTTGAGATCATGGAAAGAGTATTTAGTGTTTTTGACAAAAAAAGAAAGAAAGAGTATTTATAATTTCTTGCTTGAAATAATTTAAATTTTTGTTACCTTTTGTTTTGTTTTATTTTTTATTTTTTCCCTGAAATTCAGTAATAAACTTCAAAACATATGTGGAACTTTTAATTTTAAAAAAAAAATAAGTAAGCTAAGCGAGGAAAATATTTTTTTTTTTACAAAAAAGGGAATCAATAATTCATGAAATTTCTTAATTGTTCTATATATACGTTAAATTATATATTAATAATTTTAAATTTAACTATTAAAAATAATAGTATAACGGGTATTCCCTTGGGTACAAAAGATAGATTTCAATTGATTGTCTCTCATCTTTTTTCTGCCGATGATTCTCTTGTGGTATGAACCCATTAGACGACCTGCCTTAGGAACCCAATAATAATGATGGTTCAAGAGCTCAATGATCGATTTTAAAGAAGAAGAAACCCCGACCCAAATTCTGTGACACAAAGAGAACCTTAGGTATAAGACCTAAGACCCAAATTGATGCTTCGAAAAGAATCAAATGTATGGTTTAGACGATACACTCAAGAACAAGAAGAAAAAGTGAGTGATAAATCTAGATTTTAAACGCCACAAGAATATTCTTGATAAATCTGAAAAATTCTAAGAGTAACCAAAGAGAAAACTCTCACAAAAAAATTATATTGATCAAAGATTTTCAAAACATTGTAAAATCATGCTTAAATAAAAAAACTAGAATCTTAGAGAGTCCTAAAGTGATTAGATAACCTAAACTAAATTTAAAAGATAAAGAAATACTAATTGCAACAAATAAAGAACTTGTAATCTACCCAAAAGATTCATATTGGTTTCCCACTTCTAGTTAGGATTGCTAAGATGTCCTGTTACCATATCATTATTTAAAAAGCCAAGTCATGCTCTAATAGACTCTTGTTGGCTGTCCACTTCTAGGTTAGACTTGTCAAGTTGTCTTGCTTTGTCATCGTTTACAATGTCATGTCATGTTTCATGTGAACTTCCATATTGAATGCCACATTATACTCCATGTGGAATATTATGTAGGATGACATGTCATCTTCACGTGTGCTGCCATGTTGGACGCCACGTCATCTTCATGTGGGCTGCCATGTTTGAGGCAACGTCATGATTCAAGTATGTGACAAGGTTGATAAGTCTAACTTCTTATTTTCCAAAACTTAGATATATACACTTGTTTGGGTCTCCACTTACTTCACTATCATATTGAGTGTTTTAGCCACCCTCTCTGCTCTAACTCTTGTGATTGGGCCGCTTGGTACTTTAAGTTGATCTATCCTTTGAACAATATTTTTTGACATTAACAGTAAATTTCTATGGATAGTAAATTTCACTGTGAATAATAATTCCGTTGTTTGTCTCGTGCGTTCTTCGTCTTCTCGCGATCAGAATAATTACAATAAATATTTAAAATAAAAATTACAAAAATTCTTACACTTAAAACAGATTACACAAGATCTAAGGAAAGATAAATGAACGAAACCTAACCTAATAATCATCATACAATTAACGATCTATTATTTACAATACATTCAAAAACATAACCATCTATTCATTCATACATATCTCATATTATATGAATAATGCAAGAAACCCCATACAATATTTAACATATAAATATATAAATACCGCTCTGATAACACTTGTTGGCGCGTGGTGAATCTTTTAACAAAATAAAAGCGTTCAACGCTATGATAACCAAAAAACACTTTTTATTGAAAAACTCTTTCAATCAGTGAGGATCCATTATATATTTATATATTAAATTAACATCATACAAGATTATGAGTCATATAGCTCTTGTAGTCTAAATCAAGTTCTAGCGAAACCAATCGATTCTCTATTCCCACGAAATCGTTCTAACGATCAGCACACTCTAAGATCCACACCAAGATATTTCAAGTTAATCTTCAACACACTAGACGTGTGTGAGCACGTAGAATATAACGAAGACACTTTTCTCTATCTAGATGTACTCAACACATGAGATCTAGAGATTTTACTGAGAATGACTTTTGTAGAAAAATCACTTTTGAGAAAAATTATGTTGTTCTCTCAACTCTTGATTTATGATTTCATTCTCTCAAAACCAATGATTGATTGATTGAATGAATCATTGAATATCTACAGTAGTCTCTGTCAATGTCTGATACTCAATCAGTGATTGACACGTGACAATTGCTACGTATTAAATATTTATTTTAATCAAATTAAATATCTAGATATTTGTAATTAAAAAATAACATATTTGATTATCCTTATCAACTAAATTATATATTATTTCATAAATAACAGATTTAGTTAATCTAAATTATTATCTAATAATAACTTAATTATCTAATTTCATAAATTATATATTTCGTCTCGCTTATTGATAATTAAAAAAACTGATATATATATTAATTTTAAAAATTATATTAATATATATAAATAATTCAATTAATTATTCATACATAATTATCTCATAATTATGTATATACCCTATAATAAAAATTCTTTTGCAAGTAAATCATTTTCTCATGTCCTAAAATATTCACACCCTAGACTGCATAGTGTAGAGGTGACTAGGGACCATAGACCTATAATCTTAAGCTCCAATATACCAGATAATTAATTAAATTTTTTAATTAAATAATCTTATTTTTTAATTCCATGATTACTCCACTATAAATATGGAATTACACTCTTAGAGATTATAGATTGTATTTACAGAGTATTCATATGTAGTCCACTTATATAATTATTTTATGTAGTTTTGTTATCCAATTATTGATTCGTAAATTAGAACTTATCAAAATTATCATTTTACCCTTCTAAATACCTATTGATATCATTAATCCACTAGTGAATGGCTAATTTATAATCTTATTATAAATTTGAACTCAATAATCATTCAGTTTCAGAATTAAACTTAAGGGAACAATATATGATCTGTTAGGAAAGCTTGGATTCTAAATCTTGTAAGATCATGTTCATAGCCATCCATATCACTGAATTTCCAAAACAAAAGTCACTAGCATGTTTCCCAAACAAACCTTAACGAGTGAATCAAAATATCTAATAGATATGCATAGGAGTTCATGACTACTTAGTATTCAGACTGATCTACATATGATCATCGAATTGATGTGTATTAAATTTTTATGATAAACGACACGTGATAAAGATATTTATTCAAATCGGTCCATTCATATATAATCTCATTATATAAAGTACATTCACTAAGATGTCTATCTACATCAATGATTCAGATCTAGATCACATGCATTCATAATACTTAGTGAACCGTACTAGCAACTATTCATTAAAGACTTCATACTTTTATATGTTGTTGACAATTTTATTCATTATCTATGATCTTCTCTTACTAATACAATATCATAGTCTCATTAATGAATATAGAATTTTCAAATATTTATATAAATTATTCAACAATAATTTTAAAGAACAATTATAAGAAAAATGTAATCCTTATTAAATTTCATATCAAAATGTCAATACACATGCCTTGAGAGCATAATCCCCAACAACTACATCACACAAAACTTTATTTGTACTTACCAATAGAGAAAGAAACTAACACTTTCTTATGCACCTCGATTTCCCCACAATCACCCAACCATTTCAGCATGTATTGATCATGATGTTTTAATATAGGCAAGTTTAGTTTTTTCACCATGTAAGTGCTAGACACGTTAATACAACTTTCCAGATCAATAATCATACTACACACTTTATCATTAACAAGGCATCTAGTATGAAAAATATTTTCTCGTCTTCTCATCTTCTTTGGCTATGACACTAAGAGCTCTTTTTTTTATCGAAAGTTCCCCATCGACCGGTTCTTTAATGTCACTTGCATCCTCTAGTGGTGGCATGGACTCCTCTTTGGATTCACTTTTGATTTCCACATTCTTGCCTTGCAACGATGGTATCTTCATCTTAATGCTACACAAATTGTTATCCACCATCTCACCAAACATATCTTCTCTTTTCCATGTTGAAACCCCTATCTCCCAACCCCACGGCCTAATCTGCCCATGTGAGAATATCGCTCTTTTATATCAAAGTGTTTCTAAAATTCTTCCTCATACTTAACCCTAGGTGATCGTCTCTCCCTCCGATGCCCCATAGGATCTTTACGTTGCTCTACCCATGTTTCCACCCGATCAATCTTCTCATGCAATTTTTCCAGGCCCTCTACTAATGTCTTCTTTAATTCATCCACTAACGCCTTTATTTGAAATTTCAAAATGCCTCCTTCAGCCATTCCTCCTCTACTAATGATGTTTGACATATTTGAAAGAGAATAAGATTAGTAAAAAAAATGAAGGACCTCACAATCACTCCCTCACGTGTTTACACTCAAAGATTAATGTTCACTCAATTTTCTTTCCACACATATTTTCACTCTATGTTTGTTGGCTTTTACCCTTTAACGATCTCACACACTCTTACATTTTACCACTCTTAGTTCTCTCTTTCGATTCTTGATCAAACTAACAAATTACTCTGGAATTTTCAAGGAACAACCAAAAGACCTAAACAAATCAAATACTATGAGAAGATAAGGAAATGAAATAAGTAAGGGATAAAATTAGAGATGCTGAAATAAAAGGAGATCAACTTATACTATATTTCTTTTTTACAGAAGATAAGATAGGATAAGATGAGATGAGATGAGATGAGATAAGAAAATATACTATAAGATAAGATAAGATGAGACAATAAAAGATGTGATAAGATAAGACAAGGATAAGATAAGATTATATAAGATAAGATGAGATAAGAAAAGATATGATAAGATAAGACAATAATAAGATATGATAAGATGAGATAAGAAAAGATAAGATAAGTTATGACAAGATGATTTATGATATGATACGATGTGATAAAATATGATAATGCAAAGATATGATGAGATAAGATAAGATGATAAGATGATAAGATGATAAGATGATAAGATGATAAGATGATAAGATGATAAGATGATAAGATGATAAGATGATAGGATTCTATCATTAATTTAAAGTTCAAATTCAGATTTGCAAAAGATAGACATGATATTTGATAAGTTGATAGCTAAAACATAGGAAATTCAATTTTGAAATTTGAAATTTTGAATTTTTAGATGAACCTATATAGAAAAAATTAAACCCCTCAGGAAGTGATCAAAACGATGGAATCTGGCTTCGAAATTCACGTACATATTTTAGGTCTCAAAAATCCGTTCGATTCGATATGCAATAATAATTATTTCGACACCCGGATCAAATGTTATGATCATTTTTTAGAATCACCATCAATATCATGAAAACAATCAGATTTGAATCTGACTCTAGAGAACCAAAATCTCTGATACCAAATGATATGAACCCACTAGGCAACATTCCCTAGGAACCCAATAACAATGATGGTTCAAGAACCCAAAGATTGATTTTAAAGATGAAGAAACTCCGACCCATTTTCTATGACACAGAGAACCTTAGGTATAAAACCTAAAACCCAAATTGATGCTTTGAAAAGAACTAAATGTATGGTCACACAAAAACAAGAAGGAAAAGTGAGTGATAAGTCTAGGTTTTAGACGCCACTAGAATATTTTTGATAAGTCTGAAATGTTCTAAGATGAACCAAAGAGAAAACTCTCATAAAGAAATTATATTGATCAAAGATCTTCAAAACGTTGTAAAACCATGCTTAAATAGAAAAAAAAAACTAGAAGCTTTGAGAGATCCTAAAGTGATTATAACCTAGACTAAATTTAAAAGATAAAGAAATACTAATTACAACAAATCAAGAACTTGTAATCTCCCCAAAAGATCCTTATTGGCTGCCCACTTTAGTTAAGATTGTCAAGGTGTCTTGCTTCCTTATCATTACTTAAAAAGTCAAGTCATGCTCTAATAAACTCATATTGGTTGTCCACTTCTAGGTTAGGATTGCAAAGTTTTCTTGCTTCATTGTCATCATTTAAAATTTTATGTCATGCTTCATGTGGATTGCCATATTGAATGCCATATCATGCTCCATGTGGAATGCCATGTAGGATGCCACATCATCTCCATATGGGTTGCTATATTGTACGCTACATCATGCTCCATGTAGGCTACCATGTTTGAGCCCATATCATGCTCCATGTAGATCACAAGGTTAACAAGTCTAACTTCATCATCTTGTGTTTTGTAAGGACAGTGAGAGTAATTTACTGCATCTCAGCTGTATTCTGTTGTTTTTTGAAGTTGTATCGAGGTTACGAGTTAATTTGACAAAGAGTGAAATTTTCTAGGTGGGTGAGGTTCCAAGATTGCATGTTCTGGCAAACTATGAGGGATTCTCCAGATCGGGGATCTAGGACTTGTTCGTTGAGATTTTTGACTCCAGATTGGCTGGTTGGAATGTGGCATTTCTTATCCAAATGAGGAAGGTTAAACCTTCTAAAAGGCATTTTTTTCTAATCTTTCCATTTGCTTTATGTCTTGCATTCATATTTCGTCTTCGGTGGCTAATTTATTGGAGAGAGATGAGAAATTTTTTGTGGATGGGAACAAAGGAGGGCAGGAAGTTTCATCTGTGGAGTAAGGTTTGCTCTCTAGTGCACATGGGTGGTTTGGGAGTGAGAGGAGTGAAAAATTTTAACAAGGCGCTTCTTGGCAAGTGGTCGTGGAGATTCTTACATGAGTAGGATAACTTGTAGAGGAGAGTTAATGTGGCTATTACGGGAGATGATCGGTCGATGCGTGGCAGTCGTCTTTATCGAGGGGGAGACTTGCTTCTTATTCTAGGAGAGTCATTTGTCAGGGTTGGGACATGCTCTCTAAACGGGTTAAATTTAGAGTGGGGGATGGTTCATCAGTGAGGTTTTATTGATGTGGCGACACAATATTAGCTAATGAGTTTCCCACCCTCTTTAGTATCATTTCTGACATAGAGTTTAGGGTTAATGACTTTTTCATAAGTAATGAGGGGACTGTGGTTTGGAACTCAACATTCAGAAGAGCCCTCAATGATTGGGAGTTGGATCCAGTTAGTAATCTCATGCAAAAGTTATATTCGTACACGTTTAGGGCTTATTTGATAGATTCGTTAGAATGGATGCAATGTCATAATGGAGTTTTTTTCGGTTAAGTCCTATGTCAAGAGCATTGACAATATCGCTAGCAACGTTACAAATTTTCCTTGGAGATAAATCTAAAAGTAAGGCTCCTCATAAATGTTCTTTTTTGGTGTGGACTTCGGTCTTGAATGCCAATGTCACCATTGATTTTCTGAAGAGGAGGGGCTTCTCTATGCCTAATAGGTGTCCTTTGTGTAGAAAGGAAGATGAATCAAACGCCCATATGTTTCTTCATTGTTCTTTCTCATTGAAGCTTTGGTAGACTGTATTGAGATCTTTGAATGTTCATTGGGTTATGCCTGAAGAACCGCGTAACCTTTTTTGTAGTTGGAAGCATGTTGCAGCACTTTCATTAAGCCTTCTTTTTGGGCTATTATCCCTTTTGCTGTTTTTGGGGTATTTGGAAAGAAAGAAATACTAGAATTTTTGAAGGGGGAAAGAATTCTTTTTGTAAAGTTTTCATATCTATTCTCAGATGTTTTTTAGATTTGATAGGGTGTTTGTTCTCAGGTTTTGATTTTGAAAAACCTGGATGGAGACCCTGATCCTTTGCTTTTCAGTTTCTAGCTTAGAGCTGTAAATACCCCTTAGGGGCCGTTTGGTATAAGATTGTGAGTAAATGATTTCCGGAATAAGATTGCTGAAATATGATTGTGAGAACGTATATGCCTGAAAAGTTAAGATTACTTTATTTGTTAACACTTGAGAATGCTTTGATTTAATGATAAATATGTTAGATTACTTTGTTTGTTTTGATGGAATATGCAAGTGAATGTTTTAGTCATTATTGTCAAATTTTAATTTTACCCTTAGACTAAAAAATATTATGAATAATAATTACTTCATTTATAATAAAACGATCAACATAAGTAAGTACAAAATATACTTATTAATTTTTCGACCAAATCATTATATTATAATGCGGCATGTAGATTTTCATCAAATATTCTCCATACAATTGAAACAAAATCGCTACAAATGTATTAATGTGGTATAGAATTTACAATATAAGATAATAATTCTTATAAGAAAAAGACCCATGATTTTCAGCTCAATAATCAAGATTATAGTACTGTGGGAGAATATGATGTCCAAAAAATAAAGATTACTTTGTGTGATAACAATTGAGAATATTATAATATAATAGTAAGAATTACTTTATTTTTTTTATTAAATGTTTAAAAAAATGTTACATATATAATTGTCAATTTCTAATTTTACCCTTGGCCCAAAATATATTTATTGATAGTTATTATATATTTATGGAGGATAGTTTGGTAGGAAGAAAGAAGAAAGAAAAAGTACAAATGTTCGGCATGGAAATAACCCTTAATTTTTTTGGGGGGTTAAGATACCCTCAAAATAAAAGCATTTTCACATTCCAATTATTTACGTACCCTCAAAAACTTTCAAACCAAATAACGTAATCAATTGTTTTCTTTTAGTTTACCCCTCATACCAACGGCACTCTTAGGGTTTTGAGAAATATAAATAGTTATATTTTACCAATAAAAAAACAAGATTATCAAGAACTGTATTAGCTACACACCCAAAACCTAACTTAACTTGTTAATCTAACTTAGCCATCCACCCAAAACTTGTTCTTAACTTGTTAATCTATTGCATGATGAACTCACTTGAAAGCCGGGAACAAGTTAAATAGGAAGCATATGAAAACAATATCTTCGTCGACACTTCAAAGTCTAAGATTGGCCAAAAAGATTACGTTGGTGATATTGCAAAACTGAACTCCTCATATAGAGAAAAATAGCAAAAACTTGAAAAGCTTCAGAGGGATGGTGGGGCTTATGTAGCAACGAGATGATATCAATCGAAAATTGAATGTGTTGAACAAATTCTCTCATTAATAATTCAAAGATGTCGTAAAATTCAAAAACCCAAAAAAAATTAACCAAGTCCCACAAAAAAGAACCACCAGATCTCTGATAATCAGAAAACAAAGAAGTATTTTAGGCAGTTAAAACTGATTACTTCTTCTCTTCCTTCTCAGCCTCTGCTGCTCTCTTGAGTCTGGTACCGACATGACGCTCGTTTGTCCTCTCCACACGGAGTTTGTCGTACGCCTTGAAAGACTTCATTTCTTCCGTGATCTTCACCAGTTCAACAGATGGCTTCTCACGAGCAATTGGCAAATAGAGACCTTGGACCTGGGTAGCATTTGCGAGTTCCTCTGGAGCAGAATCACCAGCCTACATCACAAAGAGTAATTGAGACCTCACCCTGTAGCAAACTGTCAAATCAATTCATTCATTCAGCCACTCATTTTACCTTAAATTTGCGAGCGCGCCTTGGAAAGACAACAAGCTTGGCCTTGTAAGTCTTCAACCTTTGGACATTACCTTGAAGACCCTCTAGAGAACGATTCCTCCTGCGGTGATCAACTGCTATGCCGATGGTTGGTGCAAGTTTCTTTGGTATTCCAGCTGCCTGGTTTTATTAAAAGACAGAAATGAATTGAAAATAAATTATCGAACCATCAGCATAGGCAGGCTAAAATCTCACATTTCTGTAGATGACTGCACATGAATGCACTAAAGTACTCTCCAGGACACCAACAAAATATTACAAATTTATTCTATACTCTAGACTAATTCCGCTCTTCAATTCAGAGGACTGAAGATATCACAGTAATATAACAGTGAACAAATATTGAAGAAAATCTACCTTCAACTCTTCAAGAGAAAAGCCCCTACCAGCCCTCACTTTCATGTTATACTTCAATGTCTGTCCGTGGACAACCGGTCGAAGTGGTCCAGCAGTGGGTCGAGGGAAAATTTTCACTGCCTTTTGCTGTCTTGCTAGTAAAGGTTAAAATTAAATATGAAATAATTATTGAGTCAGTTTAAAAGATCTACATAAAAAAAATCCCACACAAAAGATTGAGTGGTCACTAGAATGGCGTATTGAATTCTCACCCGTTCTTCTTCTGGTCTTCCGAGCAGGTTGATTGAACCATGTCCTAACATAGTTTTGCCAGTGCTTCTTAAAGTGTCCGTTTGGGATAACATTGTTGTGCTTCATGGCTTACCTGTATTGAGACAGAACCATCCATCAAGCATCAATAATTGGAAAAGAAACGAAAATTAGAGAAATGGAGATGCCGCAGAGAGAGAGAGAGAGAGAGAGAGAGAGAGAGAGAGAGAGAGAGAGAGACCTGCGGCTGCTAGAAGAAGAAAATGGAACGAGGGATTGAGTGAGACCAGCTGCCTCAGGAATAAGAGGAATTAGGGTTTTTAGTTGACATAATCGGGATTTTCTACCCTTATTTTGTTTGTTTGTTGTTTTCGGGTAAAATTCACGAAAAAACTTTTAAAAAAAATGAATGAAATTTTTTAATTAAAAAAAAAGAGCTTGGTTAAGTTGGATAAACATTTTTGTCAAAAAACGTACTTCATGATTTTTTTTTTGAGAATTACTTCATGAAATTTTTAATTGTCATCCATGAACGTTAAAATTAAATATTAACAAACAATTGTAATTATATAACTCAAATGCAATTATGAAAGAAACAAAACATGAAGTGAAAATAAGATGCATGAAATTTTTTAGGAAAAAGTACGCATACATTTTCTCAAATTTACTTAAAATACACAGATACTTCATATAGTTTCAGAAAGATAAATAGTTTCAATCTGTTACAAATAATTAAATTATAGAATGAAATGACCGAAAGAATCTTAAATCTTGACCTTTAGCCAAGATTCGTGTACTCGTACCCGAGTCCCAAACACTAGGGGTGTAAGCAAAACCAAAAAAATGATCAAACCGAATCGAACCGAACCGAACCACATCGGTTCGGTCGGTTATCATATTATTCAAATTTTCGTCGGTTCAAGATATAGAAAACCCGCAATTTGTGGTTTAAAAAGATTAATCCGCTAGGAACCAAACCGCAATTTGCGGTTTAAAAAGGTACAAATAACTACTAAATTAGTGGCTAGATTAGTAGTAGGCACTTTGATAGATGAGTCTTCTTACATGTGGCGGCGCGTGAGTTCGATCCCATCTCCAATCTTTTCCCATTACTTTTTATTTTTTAACCCTTCAACTTTTAAAAACCCTACACTTTAAGTTTAAATAGCTCTAGCTTTCGAAATGTCAACAGTCTATCTCTCTATTTTTCAGACTCAGACCCTCATCTCTTGTCTCTCTTCCCTCGTGTCTCCATTGATCTCTCTCCATCTCGTTTTTCTCTGTCCATCGTCTCTCTCTTGTATATACTCTCTCTTCTCTCTTAAATATCTCACCGTTGATGAACTTTTGTGATTAGCGGCGGTCAACACTACACAACCGATGAAGATTACAAAGATTTTTGTTCACCTCTTTTAGATCTGAGCCGAACCCACACCAGAGAATTTGTGTTCATCTCATCCAGATCTGGTAGAATGAGAGATTTTTCTTTTTTTCAAATTACTTGTCATGTATTCTAGGGCTTTAAGTTTTATCCCTTATTTTAGGGTTTTAATTTTTTAGCTTTTCTCAGTGATGTTTGATCTGGATGTATAGGATTAAAGATTTTTTCATCTTTATTTTTCTGAGATTTGGATGTTCTGGAGCTTTCCTGTAAGTTTCTGTTAATCTGTCAGTTCGGTTTCTTTTCAGTTTTCGGTTTATTTTTAGTTTTCTTTGTTTTTCACGGAACGGTTCGACTTGATTTACATATATTATTCGGTGCAGTTCGGTTTTGATAATTCAAAAACCGCAGTTGCGGTTCGGTTTGATATGATCCTTTAAACTGAACCGCTTACACCCTACCAAACACCCAAAAGCTTGGATCCGAGCTATATCAAAATGGCAAATTTGATATAACTCATTAGCAAAAGAGTTGATTAAAGGTATTATCTATATTTTGAAAAAATTTAACACTGTTAGTAAGAAAGTTAACGTTTTTCGATTTTATTTTTCTACATTACAAAATATTAAGGGAAGTTTGTGTTTTTTTTATTACAGAAGTTGTCTGTGTCTTTATACTTTTCAAAAAATTTAATATAGTTTCATACAACAACATATACTTGCACAAAATATATTATGTCACTATGAATATTATAAATAACAATGTTCTATATAATTTCTTTTTACAAAAGTGTTTAATACTTTTTTTATCTCGTGAACCCTCATATATACTAGTCTACAACGCATGTGTTGATGCACGTATGAGCAATATAATAAGATTAATTACGCTATCATCCTTGACCCGACATTTAATGTCTATACCAGAATACATCTTTACTTTTAAAATTTGATAATATTACTTTTCATGTTTGGTTTTCTTTCAAGAGCATCCCCTACCATCACTTCTGTATAAAAAGAGATGGAATTGACACACTTGTTGAACATGTGAACTCTCTTGATGGGCATATGAGTAAATTAATAACTTAAAGACACGTGTCATTCATAAACACATTCCACCCCTATCCACTTCTTCTCTTTTTCTCTTGATTCTCTCACTTCTTCTTCACTCTCTAACATGTCGCTATGTAAAAGAAAAAATATATAAAAACATTCATCAATTTCATTCACATCAATAGATTCACACAGATACAATAAAAAAGACCCAAATAGAAAATGAGTACTTCACAAATCCGGTTGAACTTTTAGTTGCTTCAGAACTTTTCATGCACTTTATATGTATTGAAATATCTGGGCACTTCAAACTCATTTTTATGTCAAATCCAAAAATTCATAACTTAAATGAATTTGAAATTGACTAAATTAAATTTTAACAAATATTTGTAAATGAAGTGAATAAATGATTTAATGAGATTATTCAACTAATTTATATTTAATAAATATATGTAAGTTATTGTCTCTACTTCATTAATTTGTCTCAATTTATTGTCTCTACCTCATTGCTTTATCTAAATTTATTATTTCAACCTCATTATTTTATCTCAATTAATTGTCAACAGATTTCTTTAAGGAATACCATTAATGTGTTTGGAAAAAATTGTCAAAGAAAAGTTTTTCAAGAATCCATACTTTTAGAAGTAGTGTAGATCTTAAATATCATATATTTATCATCAAGTTTAATTGAGATGTTTTTGGACTTTATGTAACAGGAACATAAACATACAAATAAAAAGTTTAAGTTAACAAAAAGGTCATCAAAATATTATTCTCCCTTATGAAACGACACATTCAATAGGATTGAAGCATGTACTTTTCAAGTTATATCGTTATTATCACACATTTGAACAATATATTAGATCCGTTTGACTCAGATTCCAAGGTGATGAATAATATGGGGTAACCCAGGCCTAAGGCATGTTAGGCATGGGGCTAGGGTCCCCAACGACCTCCGGTCTTGAACAAATTTAGTTATGCATTTTTTTTGTTTCTTAATTATGAATAGGCATGTTGGGCATGGGCCTAAGAAAATTTGGTTATGTGTTTTTTTTCTTAATTATGAATAGTCCTCTATGAAAATAATTAATTCAATAAATGAAAAAAAAAATTACCTTCACAATATTTGTCATTTCATTCCTAACACATATTTATATTACTTTTGACTTCAGAAAAATCGATGCTCAATTACCACACATTCTATTATTACTTATTTGATTTGTTAACATTTTTACACATCTTTCTCTCACGGACGACAGTGACAAAAAAATGCCAAAAACAACTTACTTTCCAAATACATTTTATTATTACTTATTTAATTTTTAACTTTCTTTGCCTACATGCCATCCCATCTCTCTCCATCCTCTCTCTGTCAATCTCATTTTTGTTGACGATAACCAAAAAACAGAAAATTACTTCCCTCTTTAAGTGTACGCACCCGACAAAAAATTAAGGTGGTGTTGTTATTTAACTTTTGATCTCTAATAATTAACTTTTTAATAGATTATTGTCAGTTGTTTATTTGTATTTAATTATAGAATTTAATATATCCACTAGAAAATATCAATCCATAGATGAATGAGTTCAATCTAATAAAGTGCTCTTGATAAATTTGTTACAAATAATAAACAAACAAAAGATCTAACAAATTAAACTGAAAATTTAGTAAAAAAGTCAATTTCTAAAAATAAAGAAATATTAAAAATGATAATCTTATTTAAAAAATCAACCATGTCACCCATATTATCAGCTAAAAATAATATTTTAAACCAACTTGTATAGGAAAACATGTGTGTAAAATGAAGTGAGTAAATGATTTAATGAGATTATTCGACTAATTTATTATATAAAAATATAGGTAAGTTATTGTTTCTACTTCAATTTATCTCAATTTATTATCTCTATCTCATTATTTTATCTCAACTTATTGTATCTACCTCATTACTTTATCTCAATTACTTGTCATAAGATTACTTTTAGGAATACCATTCATGTGTTAAGATAAAATTGTCAAAGAAAAATTTTCCAAGAATCTATACTTTTAGGGAAAATTCTTCAATGCCGGGAAGAAATTTCCGACATTAATGCTGGGTCATTGTGGCTCTTAGATTACTTTTGAAGCAATCTAGGTCACACAAGGCCCAGCCAGTAACAAGCCATAATTAAATTTTATTTTTTTAGGTTCATCAAATACGTATAAGGGTTCACCAAATATGTACAAGAGATTCACCAAATGTGTACAAAATTAATAATTCTTAGAGGGGGTTCACCAAATACGTATTGAGGTTCACCTAATATGTACTGAGGTTCACCAAATATGTAGTGGAGTTCACCAAATGTGTAGTGGGGTTCACCAAATGTGTAGTGGGGTTCACCAAATGTGTAGTGGGGTTCACCAAATGTGTACAAAATTAATAATTTTTGGGGGGTTCACCAAATACGTATTGAGTTCACCAAATATGTACTGGAATTTACCAAATGTGTAGTAGGGTTCACCAAATGTGTACAAAATAAAGAATTTTTGGAGGTGTCCACCAAATACATATAGGGATTCACCAAATATGTATTAGAGTTCACTAAATATATATTGAGATTCACCAAATGTGTACAAAACTAATAATTATTGGAAGTGTTCACCAAATACGTATAGGGTTTCACCAAATATGTACTGACCGCAGGAAATTGTGTCGATTTGAGAAAAGATATTATGGTATGTGTGGCTAATGGTCAAGAAACCGCAATCCCGCGAACCTCGTGCTCATATACACTAGTCCACAACATGTGTGTTAATGCACATGTGAATAGTATAATATGATTAATTGTTGAGGATAATGCCCTCAAAGCATGTGTAAAGACATTTAATTTGGAAATTAATAAAATTACATTCTTCTTATAATTGTCTTTTCTGAATTATTATTAAATAATTAATATAAATATCTAAAAATTTCATATTTATTAATGAGACTATGATCTTGTATTAGTATGAGATGATTAAGACCATAGATAATGAATAAAATAGTCTGCAACATATTAAATTAGTATAGTTAGCTAAACATTTTGAATGCATGTGATCTAGATTTGGATCACTGATATAGATAGACATGTTATTGTATGTACTTTATATAATTAGATTATATCGGACAAGACCAATGTGATTAATATATTTATTAACTTACCATTTATCATAAAAATTTAATACACATTAATCAGATGATCATATGTAGATCAGTCTAAACCATGAGTAGTCATGAACTCCTATACATATCTAGTGAATATTTTGATTCACTCCTTAAGGTTTGTTTATAAAACAGATTTATATAATTAGATTATATCGGACACGACTGATGTGAATTAATATCTTTATTAACTTACCGTTTATCATAATACGCATCAATCAGATAATTATATATAGATCAATATAAATCCTGAGTAGTTATGAACTCATATACATGTCTACTGGATCTTTTGATTCATTCGTTAATGTTTGTTTGTAAAACAGGTTTGTGACTTTTATTTTGGAAATTCAGTGACATGGATGACTGGGAACATAATCTTACAAGATTTGGAATTCAAAGTTTCCTAATGGATCGAATATTGGTTTCATTAAGTGTTAATTCTGGAACTGATTGATTATTAAGCTCAAATTTATAATATAGTTATAAATTGATTGTTCACTAGTGAATTAATTGTACTTAAGGAACAAACGATAATTACAAGGATAAAATGATAGTTTTGACCAGCTCTCATTTACGAATCAATAATTGGATGACAGAAATATAAGAAATGATTATATTAATGGACCGCATGAGATTACTCTATAAATATATTTTGTAATTACTAAGAGTGCGATTCCATATTTATAGTGGAGTAGTAATAGAGTTAATAAATAAGATTATTTAATTTATTGGAACTTAGAATTATGGGTCAATGGTTTCCAAGCCACCTCTATACTACATAGTCTAGAGTGTGAATGTTTTAAATCAAAAGAAAATGACTAGCTTATAAAAAGAATTAAGTTTTTGGGGTAAGTATATAATTATGAGATAATTATGTATAATTAATTAATTGAGAATTAATCAATTAAATTAACTAATTAATTTTTGAGAAATTATTAATTTAATTATATCAATTAGTTATGAATTAGTCGATAGTGAGACAGTATATTGATTTGTGAAATTAAATAGTGTTAGATTATTATGAGATAATAATTTAATTTTGAATCAACTGATTGGTTAATTTTGAATTAACAGATGAGTTGGTTGTTAGATTTTATTAGATAAGTTAATTTTAAATTAACTGATATTTATGTTTATTTGAAATAACACATAGATATTTAGATGATTGAATTAAATAATAAATGTGAAAATTTCTATGTGGCATATCGGACTGTCACACTCCAATCACTGATTTTAAAACAAGGATTGGCGTCGGCACTGCAGTGGTGCGCAAACTGCAGTGGTGCGCAAACTGCAGTGGGACGCATTATAGTGGCACATTTTGTAATTAGTTTATTATTTGGAAACCCTATACCTAATGAGCCATGACCTAGAATATATATAGATAAAATTCTATTAGCCTCATTATTCGCGTTGATTAAGAATCATCGAAACTCTGTGAATTCTCTAATTCTCTGTCAAAGTTCTATATCTAAAGTCATTTTTCAAGATCTCTAGATCTCAGTGTTGAGTACATCTAGAAATAAAAAATTGTTCTTAATTTATTCTATGTGCTCACACACGTCCTAGTTTATTTGAAGATTGGTTTAGAAGATCTTAATGTGGATCTTGCAGTTCGTTCTTCGTGGAATTGAACGCTCGTTGTTTTACTAGAAGATAGCAATGGCGGTTGATAGAATTCAAGAGGTAATATTTTTCTTTGAATGTCTATTGATTTAATGTGTAGATATATAATGAATCCATATGAAAATATTTTTTCACAAAATTATTTTTGGGATCTGTGGTGTCACAAATAGTTTTCAATTAACAAAATTTTAAAGACCACCTCGCTGCGCACCACGATTTCAAACAATACCAGGCACAAATGTCCTGATACCATGTTGCCCTAGCTCTGTGGTGCATCGCAAAAAATCTATATGCAATTTTATCATTATTTAATTTTAAAACTAATGTAATCTTAAAAAGTTAGTTACCGATTTTAATTTTTTGAAATTGCAATAAATTAATTGATTGGATTTGACTAAAGTTTGATATGTCATTAAATTATTTTTGACTAATCAAATTCAATTAATTTAAAAGGATGATCAATGTGATTATTTAGTTAGAAAAATAGTTTTTCTCAATTAAAAGGGTTTTGATCAAAGCTTGAAGATTATGAAGACATACCTCTAATGGAGAAGGAGCGTATTTTGAAAATATGTAATATTGAAGCCCGCTTTCTTTTTTCAAAGGTTGTAAATTTAAAAATACTCAATAGTCACTCGAGTCATCATTTGTTTATTTATTTAAATAAATATTTATTGATTTGATTAATAACATGACCATGAATTAGTCGATCACACGTCATACATGAAATCTCACATAATTTTATTTAATCATGCATCTAATTTATAGAAACATGATTTATTAGGATTGTTCTACTATGTTTATATGAATTACTTTACGAAATCAATTGCATATAAACTACTAAGTTTTTATTAGTCAAACTTGATAATCACACCACTGTAAAGGCATGTGTTTAGTTAGAACTTTAAGATAAACAACTTTATTAAAAGAGTTTTATTAAAGTTAGATGATTGTAATTGATTAGTTTTTTTTTAAGTTCACCAAAATTAGTCTTAGGTTCTTTAGAAGGTTAAATGAACTTAGGCCAATTAGATTAGATTAATAAATTACATTCATGTGGTTATAGTAACTAGCAATTAATTTGGATTAATTGTTAGTTAATTAAAAACACATTTATTGTAAAATAGTGAGTGAGAGAATGTTGACATGACAATGTGACATATATCATTATTAGTACAACAACGTGAGATATAGTGGGGGCCTTGAGACGGCTTTGTTTTTGTCCCTTTAAGGAAGGTTTTTGAACTGTATCAATATCAAGGCTGCTTTCTTTAATAGATAGGATTAAGTGATGTATTTTACACTTAGCCGACCTTAAGGCAACATTTTTTAAATTAAGTCATGGATTCTGAAATAATGGGTTACACTCACAAAGTCATAATTAAGCTTTGAGTGGATAATTGTGACTTGACCAAATGAATGGTACATTATTATTAAAAGAGAAAATATGAGATATTTTAAATTTAAATTTTTAAGAATGAGAATGTTTCATAGACAGTTTAAAATTAATACGACCGACCCTAAGGCAGCACATTAACTGTTAGATTGTCTTATCATGCATTAGTAATTATTAAGTTTATGTGATTGATATGTTGTATTCATGCATCACATTTACATTCTGAACTTTTTTTATATTTATTTCAATTATATTGAATGATGTATGTTTTATTTATTTTTAGTCATCAATATGTAAACCATGGACAACCCTATTACTATTTTACTTGTACTTGAAAAACTGAATGGTGATAACTTAATAAGATGGAAATCAAATTTGAATTTAATGCTAATATGTGAGAACCACGAATTTATCCTTACTGAAGAATGTCCTGAAGAGTCAGCTACCAATGCCTCAAAAAATGTTCGGGATAAATTTAATGCTTAGAATCAGTCCAACAATAAGGCTAAGTTCTACATGCACGTTAGCATGAATGATGTTCTTCGAATTAAGCATGAAAGCATCAAAACTTCCTAAGAGATTATGGAATCTCTTCAGGCTATGTTTGGGCTACAGTCTAATTAAAGTTGTCATGAAGCTACTAGGAACTACATGACTACTAAGATGAAGAAAGGTACTTCTGTGCGTGAATATGTTTTGAACATGATCAACATAATGCATGAGACAGAAGTACATGGGGCTACCGTTGATGAACGAACTCAACTCAGCATTATACTTGAATAGCTCATACCTGTTTTTCTACGTTCACTACCAACTATGTTATGAACAAGTTGCAATTCAACATAACCCAATTTTGAATGAACTGCATACTTTTAAGTCACTCAACAAGAGTATGACCAAAGAGGGCGAGAAAAATATTGTTGAGCAAAAACCTTCTTGCATTGTTGTTAATAGTAACAAAAGGAAGAAGAACAACGGAAAGGGCAATAGAAAGGATAAAAAGGAAAAGAAAGTCAAGAGGTCACCCAAGACAAAAAAGAATATGAACGACAACAACTCTAAAAAGAAAGAACCAAAAGGAAAGTGTTTCCATTGTAGAGTTGAAAGTTATTGGAAGAGAAACTGTAGCAAATATCTCTCCGAGCTGAAAAACATATAAATTTGATTTATTTGCACTTAAAGTTTGCTTAGTGGAAAATAATTTGTCATCCTGGATAGTTGATTTAGGGGCCACTAACCATGTTTGATATTCTTTTCAAATACTTGATTCTTCAAGGGAGCTTGCTAATGACGAGGTAACAATGAGAGTTGGTAGCGATGCGCTCGTTTCAGCGAAAGCATTAAGAACAGTTCATTTAAATTTTGAAAATAATTATCTTGTTTTGAATAATGTTTATTTTATTCTTGGATTCTCTAAAAACTTGATTTCTTTATTTTTGTTGCATGAACAAAATTTTGATATTTCAATAGTAATAATATGATTGTTATTTCAAAGAATAGTTTCAATATTTGTCATGCAATAATTTCAAACGGACTATATATACTTAAACCAACTGAACGAATATTAAATAATTTATAATTATTTAAAGTGGGAAATCCAAAACGTAACAAATGACTAAAGGTTTCTCAAGAGGATGATACATATATTTAGCATCTTAGGCTGGGACATACTAATCTTGACATAATAAAATGATTAACAAAGCATGGTCCTTTGAGAGACCTAAAAGTTGGAGCTCTTCTTGTTTGTAAATCATGTCTAGAAGATGAAATGACCAAGAGACCTTTAATTGCAAAGGGGCCAAAGAGTCAAAGTACCACTTTAGCTAGTACATACTAATGTTTGTGGACCGATCAATGTACAAGCTAGATGTGAGTATGACTATTTTGTCACTTTTATTTACAACTGCTCAAAATACGGTTATAGTTACATAATGCATAGAAAGTCTGAAACTTTTGGAAAGTTCAAAGACTTCAAAGCTGAAGCTGAAAATCAATTAGGTAAATCGATAAAAAGACTTTGATCAGATCGAGGTGGTGAATACTTGGATTTAGAATTAAAGGATTACATGCTAGAGTATGGCATTCTATCCCAACTCATAGCACCTGGAACACCACATCAAAATAGTGTTGCAGAAAGGAGAAATAAAACTTTATGTTGGATATGGTTAGGTTGATGTTAAACTACTCATCACTACCACTCACATTTTGAGGATATGCACTTCAAACGACAACTTATATTTTGAATGTAGTTCCATATAAGTTTGTAAGCAACACACAATTAGAGTTATGAAATGGCTCTAAACCTAGTTTGTGCCATTTCCGTATATGGAGGTGTCCAGCTCACAATCTTAGACCTATGATTGGAAAGTTAGACTCAATGTCTGAAGTGTGTGTATTTGTTGGTTGTGCTCCAGAGATGAGTTGAAGTTACTTTTATACTCATATGGATCAAAAAGTTTTTATATCGACAAATGCTACTTTCCATGAACACAACTATATGGTAAACTAAAAAACTCGAAGCAAAGTAGTTCTCAAGGAACTCATATCTGATGAGATCAAACCATCTATATCATTAAGTGATAAATGACACACTATAAAAATCATTGTTCTTGTTCAGGAAATCCCGGTGCAACGTCGTAATGGGAGGGTTATAAGACAACCCAATAGTTATGAACATGAGGTACATTCCCAGTGTCAGACACTGATAAGGATGATCCATTAATCTTTATAGAGACAATGGATGATCCTGAAAAGGAGAAATGGTAAGATGTCATGAACCAAGAAATGAAATCAGTGTATTCTAATTTTGTCTAGGAACTTGTAGATCCACCTGAAGAAGTCATGCCCATTAGATGTAAATTGATCTTCAAGAAGAAAATAAATGCAGATGGGAAAGTAGAGACTTTCAAGGCGCGGCTAGTAGCCAATGGCTATACTCAAAGGGAAATAGTCGATTATGAATATACATTCTCTCCCATTGTCATGCTAAGATCCATTCACATTCTTTTATTAATAACTGCTAGTTTAGACTGTGAAATATTGCAAATGGATGTCAACACAGCCTTTCTCAATGGCTCTCTTGAAGAAAGCATCTGTATGATGTAACTAGAAGGATTCGTGAAAATAGGCAAGATCAGAAAGTATGCAAGTTATTTAAATCTATTTATAGATTGAAGCAAGTTTTGAGATCTTGGAATCTTACCTTTGATGAAACTATTAAATCATATGGCTTCGAACAAAATATTGATAAAGTTCATGTTTATAAATACATCAAACATAAAAAAGTGATTTTCTTAATTCTTTACGTAGGCGATATTCTACTAATTGGAAATTATGTGGAAACTTTGTCGAAAGTAAAGAAGTAGTTAGCTGAGAAATTTCAAATGAAAGATTTAGGAGAAGCAAGCTATGCTCTAGGCATCCAAATCCTAAGAGATAGGAATAACGAGCTCTTGGCACTTTCTCATGTATCTTATATTGATAAGGTGTGAGAAAAAATTCTCTATGAAACATTCCAAGAAAGGTCAATTACCGACCCGACATGGAAACTTCTTTTCCAAGGAGTAGGTCCTAGGACACCTTAAGAGGAAGAGGATATGAGAAATGTTCATTATGCATCAACGGTCAGGAGTCTCATGTATGTCATGTTATGTACAAGATCGGATATCTGTTGTGTAGTAGAAATTATCAGTCGTTATAAATCGAATCCTGGTTTCAAACACTAGAGTGTGGTAAAGTACATTCCCAAGTATCTCTAGAGAATGAGAATATATAAATAATATTATATTGGCCTCATTATTCACACTGGTTAAGAATCATTGAAACTCTATGAAACCTCTATTTCTTTGTCAGATTTAAGTCTTTAAAGTCATTTTCTAAAATATCTAGATCTTATATGTCGAGTACATCTAGAGATAGAAAATTGTTCTTAATTTATTCTACGTGCCCCCACACATCCTAGTGTGTTTGAAGATTGGTTTGGAAGATCTTGGTGTGGATCTCAAAGTCTGTTCTTCGTGGAATTGAATGCTCGTGTGTTATTAGAAGATAACAAGTACGCTTGATAGATTTCAAGAGGTAAAATTCTTTTTGTTGAATGTCTATTGATTTAATGTATAGATATAGAATGGATCCGAGTGAAAAATAGTTTACAAAATTATTTTTGGTATCTATGGTGTCGCAATTAGTTTTCAATCAACAAAATTATAAAAATCCTTATGCTACGCCGCCGCACTTTCCAACATTAATTAGTTTTTCATCCCTTACTTTCATGTCTATACCAAAATACATCATTACCTTTAAAATTTGACAATGGTATCCTTCTCACATTTGATTTTCTTTCAAGAATATCCTCTACCGTCACTTCCATCTAAAAAAAGATAGAATTGACACACGTGTTCATCATGTGGTCTCTTTGGCGGGCATATGAGTAAATTAATAGCCTAAGGGCATGTGTCATTCATAAACATTTTCCACCCATACCCCTCTTCTTCTCTTTTCTATCGATTCCCTTTCTTCCTCCCGATTCTCTATTCTCCCTCTTTTCTCTCTATTTAAAAGAAAATAAAAACATAAAAACATTCATTAAAACTCATTGCTATCAATAGATTCACACGCATACCATAAAAAAGACCCAAATGGAAAACGAGTAATTCACAAAAGTAGTTGAATTTTTAATTACTTTAGAACATTTCATGCACTTTATATGTATTGAAATATCTGAACACTTCAAATTCATTTTCATGTCAAATCAAAAAATTCATAACTTAAATAAATTTGAAATATATGTAAGTTATTGTCTCTAATTCATTAATTTGTCTCAATTTATTGTCTCTACCTCATTAATTTATCTCAATTTATTATCTCTACCTCATTAATTTATCTCAATTAATTGTCTTAAGATTACTTTTATGAATACCATTAATGTATTTGGATAAAATTGTCAAAGAAATATTTTCCAAGAATCCATACTTTTAGGGAAATTTCTTCAATGCCAGGAAGAAATTATTGGCATTAATGCTGGGCCATTGTGGCTCTTGGATTGCTTTTCAAGTAATCTGGGCCACACAAGGTCCAGTCAGTAATAAGTCATAATTAAAAGTTTTACTTTTTTGTTCAGCAAATATGTATAGACGTTCACCAAATATGTATAGTGTTCGCCAAATGTATACTGAAGTTCACAAAATTTATACAAAATTAATAATTTGTGGAGGGGTTCATCAAATACGTATTGGGGTTAATATGTACTGGTGTTCACTAAATCTATACTAAGGGTTCACCAAATGTGTACTAAGGGTTCACCAAATATGTACAAAAATAATAATTCTTAGAGGGGTTCACCAAATACGTATAGGGGTTCACCAAATATGTAATGAGGTTTGCCAAATGTGTACTGAGATTCACTAAATGTGTACAAAATTGATAACTCTTAGAGGGTTTCAGGGGTTCAACAAATGTGTACTAAGCTTCAACAAATGTGTATAAAATTAATAATTCTTGGATGAGTTAACCAAATACGTATAGGGGTTCAACAAATGTATACTGGGGTTCACCAAATGTGTACTGTGGTTCACCAAATGTGTAAAAAATTAATAATTCTTGGAGGAGTTCACCAAATACGTATTGAGGTTCACCAAATATGTACTAGGGTTCACCAATGTGTATTGAAGTTCACCAAATGTGTACAAAACTAATAATTCTGGATGTGTTCACCAAACATGTAATGGGGTTCATAAAATGTGTACTTACATTCAACAAATGTGTATAAAATTAATAATTATTGGATGGGTTAACCAAATACGAATTGACGGACAATATATCGGCTGTTGGGATCGTGATTCAATTATGTTGGAGTTACATGATTCACAGATATGAAATTCGTGATGAGATTATGAAATGTAACAATATCACCTTATATTTTATTGATCGGTGTGTTAATAAATAAGTCAGGTACTCGATGAAATGAATAATTGAATAATACATAGTGAACTGTGCGAGACGATTCCCTATTATGTATTTTTTATTCACAGTCAATAAATGACTTAAGTAAATAATAACTAGAGGGGTAAATTGATAATTTTACATCCAGCTCTTGTTACTGATCATCACAATGGGTAACATAACAAAATATTTTGTGGCTCGTGAAATAAAAAGTGTTTATTTGCACCAACAGAAAGTTTAGCGTTCATGAATCGAGAGTTGATCCAGCATTAGACCTATAGTGGAGTCGTACGATGTCAGAATTAAATAGGTCGGAAATTTATGGAGATAAATTCATCGAATATTTGAATCCTATAGCTTTTTTCATGTGGGTTTATTTGGTCTCAAGAGTAGCTCATAAGAACAGGAATGATAAACAACACCAGTTGGACCAAACATGTGTTCTGGATCAAGGTATATTTCCCGAACCCATATGTTATGGGTATCTTCACTAAAGTAGTGAAGAATAAAAATTAATATTAAAAAATTAATTATGATTTTCTAATTATTAGATAACTAAAAAATAAAAGAAATTAATCAATTAATGGATGAAAATCAATTTAATTTATCAATTTGTATTGATGAATTTGGATAGAGTATTGGCTTTAGGGAGATGTAAAATTTTGACAATTACTATAAATGGAGGAGAATTTTGGCAATTTACAGTATATGGGTATATGTGTAAATTCAATAATATTTATATAAAGTATGACATTAGGGTTACAACCCTGATCACAGTGTGTGATTACACATATAAAGAAAGCAGTTACTCTTTCCCTTCCATGTTGCCGTCGAAATCTAGATGAAGAAGAGAAGAATTTTTTTTTCTTCTGTTGTTTTGAGAGCCCACACTCAATTCCTGACGACATCCTATTGAGTTATACTTCTGAATCCTACGAACGGTTGTTGGTGTGAACTTCTTTGATATAAAAATGTATAATATTATTTTCACATCTACTAAATACATCAATTTAAATATACATAATCATACAAAAATTTGATATTTAATATGATTAAATAGTTAATGTGAATTTTTTTATTTTTTGTTCACCCACCGTTTGTGGTTCATTATTTTTTCTCTAATTTTTAAAACTCGATCCTACAATGATATCATTAAGGTCACCAATAATAACATAATTCTCACCCAATTAGCAATTCTTTGGCTAAGAGTATCCAATTGAGACGTCTGGATATTATCCACCGAGCTAAGATAAACATAAAAAATCCTCCAACAATAGGATTTATATGCGTCAAAAACACGAACCTCAATGAAGAAATCTCCATAGTTAATTAAAGAGGCCGAAGAATCATCTCACCAAAACAGAACAAGACCACCACTCAACTCACATGGTTCCACAGTCACACATCTTGAAGCCGTAATTTTGAATTTCAATTTTTCCACTACCAAATTTTTATTGTTTGTCTCCGATAAAAAAATAAAATCAGGAGAATGTATTTTACATAATTCTCGTAATGAGAAAACTGTCAGGAGTTTAGGCATTTTAGAGGTTAGGCCAATCTGAGCAGGCTACCTCCACCCTTTCAATATTACAAATAATATAATCAGAATGCTCCGTTGACCTTTTATTACATGGAGAGCCAAAAGTGTTTATATGGATAGAATCAAAAGAGTCTAGCTTTCTATTACCACCCAAGAGAAGGGATGGCTGATGAACTAGACTATCCAACTTCTCAGCCTCACCACTAAGGCCCACAGAAACCGGATTGGAGATGAAAGGACGCGACTTAGGCTTCCTACCTTTGCTTTTAGGGAAATTTCAGTGTTTGACCACTTATGCATAGTGTATTAGAATAATGCTACCGAGTTAAGTTTTTTGCAAATTTAGCAATTTTTTCTTTTTCGTTGTAAAATACTTTTTAGTCAGACTAAACTACCCTTTTCTTTTTGTGGTAATATAAATTCAAGTTTTTCTTTCTTTATTATTTCAGTTTTTACTCAAGGTGGTTGTGGTAATGGCTTGAAATATGGGGTTTGTTAGGCGGTTATTGGCATGCTTTCGAGGGATACATTGGCATCAAATTCCTTTTGAATGGTAATTTTCTTACATTGTCTTCTGTGTTTCTTTCTCTTGATATCATTTGGTATGAACTGTCATTTTTCTTTTATTTAATTTCTGCGTTTTCATCCATTATCTTCTATATGTTCTTGGTTGACCCCTCATTTCTGCATTTTCATCCATTGTTAAACTAATTTCTACGTTTTCATCCATTGTCTTCTGCGTCTTCTACTTGGCCTCATTTTCTTACATTGTCTTCTGCATGTTCTTAGTTCTTCAATATTGTCGCGGGGGGGGGGGGGGGGGGGGGGGGGGGGGGGGGGGATAGAGAGAGAGAGATAGGACTTCCTGTACTTGGAAATATTATCTATAAACATTTTCTGTCAATTTACAAATATTTGCTGTTGTGATGTTTACTGTTTTTTGAGTTTTTTATAATTGTTGTAAATACTCTATCAAATAGGATTTTGTGTTATTATTTATTTAATGTAGATTATTAAGATGCCAATAATTATTTACAATAGATTAGGTACTTTGAATATTAATTGTCAGCTCATCTAGCATATGCAATTAAATACTTATTTAGTAATTTAATAATTTGTGTCAATTTTTTTGTAGATGGGAAAGATTTCAATTGCTGTGTTGTATGGTGGGAGATGAAATGATGTTAATCAATATTCAGGTTATAAGACTTTATAAATGTTGATTAATAGTGATATTGGACACGTCTCTTTAAACAGTTTTGTTGCTACAAAGTTGGAGCTGGAATTAGATAAAAAATGGGCTTTAATTCTCCTGCCGATGATGTGATTGTGATCAAGCAAGACTATGATGTTGCATGGTTTTTAAATATGGAAGACATTGATAGATAATTGTATCGATGGACACTTGCAATGGTATTGATGTTGGTGATGATGAAAATAGAAATGATTTAGTCGGTGGTCTGGTTGGAGCCACACTTGAGCGATCTGACACGGTACAATTAGAAGATGCATTTTTTGTAGATGAAATAGATGTTGAAAAAATGTCACTTTCGTTTGACATATGTGAGAAGTCATTTTTTTGTCTAAAAATGAATTCAAGAAAGCCTTGCAAGTTATTGCTTTGAAGTCTAACTATCAATTTAAGGTTGTTAGGTCGAGTAAGTCGTACATGATAGTTTGTTGTGTGAATGATTATTGTAATTGAACTGTTCGAGGTGCACATTATAGAAATGGTGATTTTTGGATTGTGATGAAATATGTAAAGGAGCACACTTGCTCTTTGGATATTGTTGAAGCCGACCATCGACTAGCTACTTCGGCATTGATTAGTGAGTTTGTTAAAAGTAAATTTAGGATGAGGACAAGATTACTCCTAGTGATATCGTTGATCATATGCAGATGAAACATGAAGTCACTGTTAGTTATTATAAAGTTTGGAGGGCAATGCATGGTGCTATGGATTTACTTCGTGGTACACCGGAGAAATCTTATGCATTTCTCCATTCGTATTGTTATATTTTGGAGAAGAATAATCCGGGTATGTAAATTTATTATTATTTTGATATATTGTGTTAGTTTGGATTTATCCTTATGTTTGTTGCTACATTTTTAATAGTTACTGTGACGCACCGCGTAACTGATGGTGATGGGAGATTTAAGCATTTTTTATGGAATTGTGCGCCTCATTGAATGGATCACGATATTGTAGGCATGTAATAGTTTGTGATGGTACTTTCTTGAAAAGTAGGTACGTTGGTACACTTCTTACAGCGTCTATGTATGATTGTAATAAACAAATATTCCCGTTGGCATTTATGATGGTAGATTTTGAGAATGATGGTTCATTGGGTTGGTTTCTTTTGAAATTGATAGAAGCAATGGGGCATCGTGAGGAAGTGGTGATTGTTTCAGATCGTCATTTGAGTATTCTTAGTGTTGTGTTGCTTTTCCAGATGCGTATCATGGTATTTTGTATGCATCATTTATTGATGAACTTGAAATATAAGTTTAAGAATGTTCCGTTTGATGATGTATTTTATTTATGTGCAAAGGCTTATACATTAAAGGATTTTATAAGGTATACGCCTCAATTAGAGGCAATGGCACCTGGTGTTCGTGATTATTTACGTGGAATTGGTTATGGAAGGTGGGCTCAGGCATATTTTGTTAGGCGTAGATATCATGCAATGACTAGTAACCTTGTCGAGAGTGTTAATGTTGTACTAAAGGTTCCTCGAGGTTTGCATGTTAAATGTTTGATTGAATATTGGAGATAAATGTTGCAAAGATAGTTTTATGAAAGGAGGGAAGTAGCTAAATGTATGATGACTACGTTATCTGAATGGTCTGAGAATGTGCTGCGTAAGAATTTAGAATTGGGAAGGAAGATGTTTATAAGAAGTTTTAGTTATTTTTATTACATGAAAATATTACATTTTAGTTAATTGTAATTGATTGTAAATTATTATTGTTGCCTTTGTATTTTCTGTTCCAGGTTCTTTTTGTTGATGTGAACATATATGAAGTTATTGATGTTGATAATCACCACACTGTTCATTTACGCAATCAAAGTTGGACATGTAAAGTATGGGACTTGGAAGAAATTCCTCGTGGACATGTTTGTGCAGTTCTTATCAAGAGGAATTTATCGCCATATTCTTTTGTTTCCATCTATTATATGAAGAGTATGTTGGTTTCGACCTATGGTGATACAATCTTTCCGTTAGGTGATAAAAGATAATGGGAGGTTCCTGATGTAGTTAAACTCCAAACTATTTTACCTCCATATGTTAAAGGAGCTGCTGGAAGGCCTAAGAAGCAAAGGATTCCTTCAAATGGTGAGCAAAAACCGACTGTGAAGTGTGGAAGATGTAAGAAGTTTGGACACAATAGGAGGCCATGAAAAAATTTAGTTGTTGATTCTTAATCTAGGAAGCTAAGTAGGGGTGTGTAGTTTAACTTCGTATGTAAATTTGTTATGACTTATATATTTTTTTCTTCTAGTTAAATATGTAATGAATTACCCTTTTAGTTAGTAACTCAAGTATGTTTTATTATTTATTGTTTATTTCAGATAGTATATCTATCTACATTTGAATAGTAATTATGTAAACAACACAGTGTGTATTGGTTAGTTAGATTATAATAATTTGGTAATGTTACTTCAAAATTAAGTGTATTTCAATATTGAATATAATTTCAAATAGTATATCTATCTACATTTGAAAAATAATTTTGTAAATAATACAGGGTGTATTGGTCAGATAATAAGAATTTGGTGATGCTACTTCAAAATTTAAGTGTATTTCAATATCGAATATGAAGATTAATATTTAATTGAAAAGTTCTTTGGATTTGTTCATAGAGAAAGCAAAAGAGGCGTGAATTGTATCACATATCTGAATTGTGGTAGCACTTGCAGTTATCTCTTTATATATTGTTTGTATCATACAAGTTGTGCTTTCTAAGTTATCCAAATTGTTCTTTGGTGGATGAGAATAAAGAAATTGAAATGGTCTTACAAGTATGGAAATAGCTAACTAGTAATTTTCTTAAAAGTATGAAAATAACTTAAATCGAAACAGTTTATAAAAGAATAAATTAACCTGTGAATAAATTCAAGTACATGTGTACCTACAATAAATTAATGTTCAGACTTGTCGGAGTTGAAAGGAAAGGAAATAAGATTTGAGTCTTAAATATGTACACAAACAAATTAGTAGATAGTATTCATATGAAGATCATTTGTTTGGAGATTGTATCTGTGGAAGAAGATTGAAGTTGGAGCTGCATAAAGCGCTTCTTCATCATTCTTGTACCTATACATGTCTTCTACTGATCTAAATGTTGTTTTGAATGAATGCTTGTATAGTGTTGATGTGTTGATTTATAGTTGTGTTAATAACTATTTTTGTTGTTTCATTCAATAATATAAGTCGTTTACTTTCAATTGATACAACTTCCTGTAATTGGAATATCATGAATAAATATTTCTATCAATTTATAAGTTGTCAAATTCTCATAATTAAACTTTTTGACCTTTAGTTTGTCTTTTACTGCTTGTATGTCAATCCGTCCAACGTTCTCCAACAAAATGCTTCTTAGAAATTTTTTTTTTGAAATTTGTTATCGAAATATATGTAAAATAAAATTTTGCTACTAACCTCCATATTTTGCAATTTAACTCTCCATTTCGCCTTTTCATTTTTACCTCGAAACTCATCCTCATTAGTTTTTATATTTTTATCCTCTGTGGTATTTTTATCCTCTTTTGTGCTGTTGTCATCTTGTTCTAAGTCATTATCTTCGTCATCTTCAAATTCTTTGGTGAAATACTTAAAAATGAATGATAAAAATAAGTTATAGTATACAAACAATACGTAAATATTATTGACAATAGAAGTTTTCAGTTAATGAATGTAAACTAAACAAGAAGAAAGACACTTGAAAGTTATTATAGTATAATATAGAAATTAGTTGTAGAATTACCTGATTTTTTATCTCTTCGATATTCCCTTGCATATCGAAAAGGAGACAATAGAAGTCATCCGGTTTGAGATCAAAACACATTTGATTATTGACGGAAATAATTTGTGATTCTTCATTTGTTTTATCTTTTCGTACCCTCGAAGAAGTTATTGTTTGTTTTGTTAGAATTGTATGAAGGTTGTCATCTGTACTCTGAATGGCTGTAGCAAAAGTATCTATCTTCTTGAATGGCTTCATAAAGATGTTGTTTTCTTCAGCTCTAGTAAGATATATTTCTTGCACAACCAACTACGTAGTATGACACATATCATTCAAATGTAAATAATTATGTATACTAATGCAATGAATAATTACTTTCTATGAGACAGAATGTACCTTTTTTGTGCAAAAGATATTTCTTTTTTCAATTCTTTTCAATCTGGTTACTTTTCAGACGGCTGATCGATGACTCTCAGAATAATATCACCCACTTTCTATGCGTCATATGTTCACTATTATGAAAGCTGAACATATACAAAAGATCCCAAGCACGCGCATACTAGACTGATGGTGGATCATTGTGAAGAGTAATGTGCTACCAACCGGGTCAAGCCATTCTCATCTGAATACAGATGATACAGTATTGCATTGGTATAATTCAATCCAACTAGCTGTCAAAAGACTTGCTCACTTTGCGTCAAAGTCAAGTGAATGGTCGACTCGAGCCAAAGTGGAGATTGGCATGTTGTGTGTAAAATATGAGACCTTATGAGGCCCCGTTCAAGACCCAGTAATCGTGAAGACAAAGGGCAGCCAAGGTGCTAGCTCAAATAGAGCATGACCAACCACCCGTCGATGTGGCCATTGTAAGAACACTGGACATACCAAATGAACATGTCCAGGTTTACCGTCCGATGTGCATGCCACAATGCCTGATGATAATAATGATGATCTAGCACCATCTAACATCCAAGGTGCACATGCGATAGGAGTCTCCGGATAAGTTGCGTCCCCATCCAATGTGCAAGGTCCGTACACATTTAATGTGCAAGGTGCGTTTCCATTCAATGTGCAAGGTGTATACCCATTCGACCCATTTGTATACCCACCACCATTCAACGTACAAGGTGGGTGCCCTATGCACAACACAAACATCTCATACTGGTATAATTTTTTGTATCCCCCGCCGCAGTAAATGTATATTTTGGTATTAAGTTGCTTTCATAGTTTTTTGGGAATGTTAATATACGAATATATACACAATGTACCCTTCAAAAATCTGCTTATTTATAATTGTACATAATAATTCTGAAAAATCTGAAGATGATCATTGTACACAACAACTTCAAACATATGATAGAGATGGCTTTTGTGCTGGTCAATCTGAAGATGATCACTGTACACAATAATTCTGCAACATCTATTTATCATCATTATACACGATAACTTAGAAAAACTTCTTTTATTTATAGTTATACACAATAATATACAAAATTTGTTTATCATCCTTATACACAATAACTTACAAAAATCTATTTATCTTCACTATACACTAAACACAATAATCATATACAAAACGAAGACTCATTTATCATTTTTGAGAAATTCGATGCGCTAGAGGTTATTGAAGAAGACAATAATGATGGGGCAATAAAAGTCGAAGCATACAAAGATATCCTTCTTGAATCTGCTTCAAAATTTATTGCACCATCGTTATTGTCTTCTTCAACAACCTTTAGCTCATCGAATTTCTCAGAATGGCAAATGGATGAGTGTTTGAACAATAACATTAGAAAATAGGACACATTCATAATAATGTATACAATATTATCTATCCCTTCATTTTTCCTCTTCTGAAGCCTTTGCTTTAAAGTAGGACTCGTCTTCAGTGGTAGCCAAGTCTCCAAGACAGATGAGTTCCTACTATAAAATTGGTCAACGCTATCATGTAACGTATCATACATGTCATTCGAAGGATGGTTGATGATCTTCAATAAAATATTACAACGAAGATTGTGCGATTTATACGCTCGTAAAAATATTCTCAATATTCAACAAATTATCATATACCTCAACAAATTCAACAATGACGGCCATAAACGAGCAAATCCATAACAATCAGAAAATTCATAATTATATAACTAAAAGCAACCTAACTCTGAACTAAAACTAAATAGAAAGTAGAGCTGTAAAGTCTGAGCATTCACCAAACTATCATACACCTCAACAAATTCAATAATGACAACCACAGATGAGCAAATTCACAATAGAAATAAAAGTACCAATTACATAACTAAAGGTACCCAACTAAAACAGACAGAAAGCGGGATGCTCTAAGGCTTGAATATTCACCAAAACTATAATACGCCTCAACAAATTTAATACTGACAGCCACAAACAAGCAAGTCCAGAACAATAAGAAAAATCACAATTACATAATTAAAGGAACCCTAACTCCAAACTAAAACAAAACATAAAACTCTCAAGCTTGAATATTCACCAAACTATCATTACACCATAACAGATAATAAGTAATGACAACCACAAATAAGCAAATATAAAACAATCGAAAAATTCCCAATTATATAATTAAAAGAACCCGAAACTATAACAAACAAAAAACAAAGCTCTCAAGTTGAAAAAAATGTAAACAATATCTGACATATTACCTGGGAATGATAGTCGCGAACAATTTCTGCCTTGATGTCATCCATATATCTCAAGACCCACACACCACAATCACTCCTGCAAAAGTAATAATAAGTGCATCATTCTCGATCACTGAACATACCCATTTGATTGAGTGACCACTTGGGGCGGCATTGAAATTTTGAATGAAGAGAAGATTGTTGGCGTGGGCAACAAATCTATGAGTTTAGGCACAAAATATCAAGTCCATACCTTCTAACTATAATTTCATTCACAAATATATAAAAAGGTAATCAATGTTAGAATCACACATGCTATAAGACAAATTACAAGTCATGATTAGGGTTTAGAACATACAATCTTTTTTTACATTTTCGGCCCGTCCTGCGTTAGTCACCATTTGGCAAGGTGTCTCATACGGTGACTTCCACGTCCATGATGGAGATCTTGGCCATAAACCAATGATCTCGACCATCGTCTAACAGAATACAGATCTAGATTACACAATGCATATATACAATCATACTAAGTAAAAAATTAATATCTTAACTACATTAAGATATCTATACACGATCTTGTGTTACCTTACAAAATTAGGAAGCTCTACTAATTTTGAAACACATTGACTCTGCAGTGGCACAACAAAATTATAATATACAACGTACATACAAACCTAAAATAAGGATGATACTGAGTAGTAGATACTCATAACAAAGAATATGGGAGGAAACCAAAATCAGTTACTCATCGGCACACGACGAGCCTCACAGGTCAAAATGCTAACAAACAAGTCTATAAGGTCGGAGCCAGGCCAAATTTCTGGACTGAGATTCTTTAGCTCTCTCCGTTTAGCATGGAGGCCAGAATGTCTAATGAGAATCTCACTGCAAAAGACAAATAAAATACAAACTTAGTCAAAATTTAGAAGTGATGGTGTGACAAATTTTGTTATATTAGTGTGACTACTACCTATCCTTGAATCTTTTCTAAAAATATACTCTCCTAAATGCTCATCTTTCACTTTCTAGTGGCTCCTGCAACGTGTACGGACCTACTTTAAATATCTTCTTGTTGCGTTTAGTGGTCGGTTTACCCTTCAAATAGGGTGAACTAAGTAGAGGACCATCTCTCTCCTCTCCCGAGTGCTACGCAACTGTATTGGGAATTTTCTTTCAGTAGACTAGGACAAGACTTGTTTGCCCTACCAAAACACAACCCCAAGTAATTTTAGATTAATAGCCAGATTATACATGTTATATATATATATATATATATAATATGAAAGACAAATAAACAAAATAATACCTTTCGACGTCCTTTAGTTGTTCTAGTCATAGATAGTTTCCTGACCAATAATAGGTCAGCGAATGCATTCTTTGAAGCATCCATCTGGATGCACCTTTCATCATTACCACCTTTATATAAAGGTGATGAAGACACCAACAGCCCTTCTTCGTGGGAGGGACTCATATCCTCATTAAAACCTCCTCATTATTTATCTTTAATCGGGTGGGCGTGGCTCATCGTCTTGGGCTCCAGACTTACCAGTGTCCCATGCCAAAAGACTCGCCAAAGTTGTACGCATATGCTCTTGGATGATGACCATCATCTTTCTCTGCACGACCACTAATTGTGAAATCTCCTCCCTCATGGAGTTGGACTCCACTGAAGAGCCGCCCACATGGAGCTGGACTCCGTCTGAAGAGCAATCGCTTGTGCACTTAAAGTACTTAGCCTAACGGCTTTCTCTTCAGGTAGATTTGCACACACATCCTTACAAACGTGCTTACGCTCGTGGTCCTCCCGAACCTTGCGCTCACCCGAAACGGCTTGTGCGATTGTATCGATCTACATAATACAAATATATGTGAATTAGTAATAAATAATCAAGAGTAATATAACCAACCAAATTTGTACTATTCTAAAATGCTTACTACACAGCTTTTAGGCCAAGCTTCACCTCCCCTTGATTTTATAAAATAAATCATTTTTGCATCGAAATAAACTTATTAGCAAATATACGTATGTTATAATGCGAAAGTAATACCAATGTACACTAAATACATTACCTGTATAAAAAACAAACATCTGGTAATGCTATTATGGTGGTTGTTTTGATAACTTGCGACAACATCCATAAAATCTTTAAAACAAGTAGAAGCCTAATTCTTCTGTTGGATGGTCACGGGTGACTTCACAGCATGCAACCACGAATGACTGGCGATTGGTTTTGATCGATGAGATAAAAAAAACCTTGATAGTGTACAACACAAAGACTTACCTCCAATACTAACCGTCAGACTCCTCAATCTAGAATTTCGACAAGGCGTTCACCGATATATCACATTTGGCATTCACCCACTTCGCCTTTAGATCTTTTATTTCATTCACATCACCATCAAGTTTGATCTCCTCCCCACCGTCAAAGATACCCAGTATAGAAGTCACATCATTTACGGTAACTTTGAATGTTGACCCATGGACATTCAGCATGTAGGTGGTTGGATCAAAGCAACCTAATAGCTGCTACAAGAAGTTCCTCTTCAGCTTACAACATTTAATATCCAACAACCCTCCAAATCACATCTCCAGGATCGCATTCCTCTTTCCCTCATTGAAATTTGTAACAAGATATGAAAATTTCTCGAGTTTGGAACGTGTGAGTAACTTATATTTAAATGCAGGCCTTCTCGGATGGCTAGGATCGGGTTGTTCCGTTTCGCTTTCATTGGCAAGGATTTCATTTTTCTTAAAATAATTGAGTTTCGCTTCCTTCATCATCCTATTCAACTTTAAAGCTAAATCTTTTTATGTCTGCATATCACAAACTCATTTAAATTACAATCAAAATTTATCAATTTCATGTTATAATGTAATGTTTGTTTGAACATACTTATTTCATTTCACATGCCACCCTCATTTTAGCACATTCTTTCACATTGTTTTAATTTTAAACAACCACATTAGCATTGCAACAATTTATATGAAAATATGTAACATTAAATTGATGATCGCATTCACATTTGTGTTAGCCATCTGAAATATATTTTAGTATAAATAAATTTAGCCATATGACAATGTCTTCTTATCATGATTATCCATGATACTAATTTATAATGGATTGAGCATCATCTAGTAAGAATGCTAAGGTCCGATGTACCATTAAATTAATGGCATACCAATGTATTTTAAAGAAAATAAGTAAAACTAGCTATTAGATACTTTCATAAATGGAAAACACTTGGAAACTAAACAACTTAACTAATAAGGTACATATAAAGAATTAAATTAATAAAAGCGAGATGCATCACATAAAAGCGAGGGAAAAGATCATGTACATAAATGATGAGTAACTCTTAAATCTCATTCTAAAAAAAAAGATAATATTTCAGCACCAACTATCGAGATTACAACCAAACATTACATTGTAAACCAAAAAACTAAAGATTTTGTAACATATTAAATACCATGAAACCATAATAGTGTTAAGATCTTCCTGAGAAAAATTCCAAGGAAACTTGTTCAATGCTAACAAAGTCCGCACTCTCTAAAAACAAGTTCCTGAGAATCAAGGGATAAACCCTGATCTCCTCAGAAAGATTCAAAGCCTTTGAAAGAGCTCTCTTGAGCCCCATGAGATTATTCTTTCGGTTAATAATAAGCTTGCCCAACAAGCTAAGCGAACATTCTTCAATATTACCGAACGTAGCCTCCTGAGGAATGAAAATTTCTGAAGCTTCCTCCTCTGTAAGTTTGCACTTATCGAAACTCCCTAGAAGATCGTCTTCATTCATAGGTTCTCTGAAAGGAGCAAACCAACCTCCACTGGTAGAAGAACTCATCCCCATTGAATGACTCTCAACCGTACAAAGGACGTCTTCTTTGGGTCTGATGGACGATTGTACTCGGAGAAGTCATCCAGGTGATTGAGCATCTCGTGCCGAATTGTAGCGTCCATCAATTGATAATTTTTGGAATAGGGAAGTTGTCATTTGGGTATGTTTTATACGGGTCATTGAACCCTATACAGGACTTCCATTTTTCGTTCTTCATCTTTTCTTTTATCGTGTTGGCCAAGCAATCTTGGTTATTGGAGCTCTCAGGTCTCGATAATTATGTATACTCTCTAGCGAGAGCGTTTGTGTAATCTATGACCTCTCAGGTCTTTCTTGATGTCACATATGAGCATTTACGTAATTTCATCAAGGGTCTTGATAATTATGCATGCTCTCTCATATGAGCATTTTCATAATTTATGATCTCTCAGATTTTGATAATCATGTTAGATATCTTTCGGATCATTTGTGTAATCTTTGACCTCTCGGATCTTGATAATTATGCTTGCTCTCTCGTGAAAACACTTGCGATATCTCAGATCTTGATAATTAAAATTGCTCTCTCATCTAAGAATTTATATAATCCGTGACATCTTGTATCTTGATAATTAAGCTTGCTCTCTCGTGGGAGCATCTGCGTAATTTATGACTTCTCGGATCTTGATAATTAAGATTGCTATGTTGTGGGAGCATTTGTGTAATTTATGTTTTAATTGCACTTATATATTCCTAGGAGATGTACATTATATATATATATATATATTATTTCAAGTTTCCTATTCCCTATCAAGCGGACTCAATCGATTCATAACACTCGTGTTGAGGTATCATGGTGATATATTTTGTCCTAGGATTCCGTTGCTCATAATGCTTTCATGCTTGATATCATACTAAATTAAAGTGTTTCAAAAAATATTCTTGAAAAAATGGTAAAATTGAGCATAAAAAATAAATAACATACCTAAAAATGTTAATGGTGATCATTGATGTGACTCTTAATTTTGAGAGAATAAAAATTCAAAATGATACAGATCCAAGCTTTGTGATCTGCATCCGCATATTGAAACTTGCTCTTATCCAAGATGCAAAATAATATTTATTGTATTTTTTTCCTCAAAATTTTAATAAAAATCATCGATGTGACTCACAATTTTGAGGGAATAATAAATTTAGAATAATACTGATCGGAGTTGTGTGGTCTGCGTCCTAATCTTGAAGCTCACTCATGTGTGAGATATTAAATAATATTGATGCAAATAATTATATTATTCTCCTGACATTAATAGCAAATCAAATAGTATAAATTAATTAAAGTGAATTTTACAATTTAATCACATTAAAATAAATAATAAGCAAATAAATTTCTTAATAATAAAAATAAAATAAATAAAAATTATTATTGTGCATAAATAAATCTTCCTTTGAGTTTGTATTTATTGCATATTCGCTCCACCATTGTTTTTATTCATAACCTGACAAAACTGATTGGGCCATTTGAAGGAATGAGGATGCATTGGGCATGTGAATGAAAGAGCTTGGGCTGCTTTTGTGGGGAGGTCTCGCTCTAAAAGGCACAAAGGCCATAGAAGTGAGGCCTTGGACGCATGGGCTTTACGAGCCATGGGCCAAATCGCGGGTCAATCTTCGGGTTGCTAGGCGTGGATAATTCTTTGTCAACCTGCGGGTTGCGATGGGCGCATGTTGAGCTGGACCTGGAGGGGATCTGGGCTTGGCACAAGCCGGTGTTGAAAAAATTTAATAAAAATGAATTTTTTTTATAAAAAGAAAACAAGCGCGATGTAATAATCTTTAAAAAATAAATTGTTATTGAAAACTTTTTTCAATCTAGATCCATTAAATATTTATAAATTAGATAACCAACATACAAGATTATGAATCATATATCTCTTGTAGTTTATATCAAACGTCCTTACAAAATCGATCAATCCTTCATCCCACAAAACCGTTTCAACGATCAGTAAACTCTTAGATCTACACCAAAATCTTCCGAGTCCATCCAAAATGCACTAGGACGTGTTTGGGAAAGTAGAATCTTACAAGACATTTTTTCTGTCTCTAGATGTACCCAACACATGAAATCTAAAGATGTACTGAGAATGACTTTAGTGAGATGATTATCTAAAAGAACGTGATGAATATTCTTTTAAAAATTTGATTAACTTTTAATCGTAGAGAAAAATTACTCTGACACTAACCGTGTTCTCAATTCAATTCTTGATGAACTAATGAGTTAATTATCAATTGAGGCCATTAGAATAATATATGTATATTTTCTAACTAATGACGTATCAGATATTTGAGGATAAACTGAAATAATATTTTATTGTAAAATAACCAATTGCACTGAGACCCACTGCAATTGTGCACAACTGCAGTGTCACGTGGCACTACAGTAGTCCGTGTCAATCTCTGATACTCAATCAGTGATTGACACGTGGCAACCACTGTGAATTAAATATTTATTTTAGTCAAATAAATATTTAGATATTATTTTATTCAAAATTAACATATCTGATTTCTCTACCAACTAACATGTCTCACTTATCGATAATTGAAAAAATAACTGAAATTATTTTTATATATAATTTTTGAAAATTATATTTATATATATATATATATAAATAATTAAATTAATTAATCACACATAATTATCTCATAATTATGTATTTACCCCAGAATAAAAACTTTTATGATAGTCAATCTTTTTCTCATCTCCTGAAATATTCACACTCTAGACTGTGTAGTACAAATGTGACTTGAAGATCATGGACCTATAATTCTAAGCTCCAATTAATCAGATTATTAATTAAATAATTTTATTTATTAATTCCACTATTATTCCACTATAAATATGAATTGCACTCTTAGAGATTATAAAATATATTTACAGAGTATTCTCATGTAGTCCACTGATATAATTATTTCATGTAGTTATGTCCTACAATTATTGGTCCGTGAATTAGAACTGGTCAAAGTTACCATTTTACTCTTCTAATTATCTCTTAATCCTTAAGTACCATTAATTCACCTGTGAATGACTAATTTATAATCGTATTATAAATTTGAGCTCAATAATCATTCAGTTTCAGAAGAACACTTAAGGGAACCAATATATGATCGATTAGGAAAGCTTGGATTCTAAATCTTGTAAAATCATGTTCTCAGCCATCCATATCATTTAATCCCCAAAACAAAGTCACTAGCCTATTTTACAAACAAATCTTAACGAGTGAATCAAAAGATTCAGTAGACATGTATAGAAGTTCATGACTACTCAGGATTCAAACTAATCTACATATTATCATAAGATTGATGTGAATCAAATCTTTATGATAAACAATACGTTAATAAATATATTAATTCACATCGGTCTTGTCATATATAATATTTATATAGAGTATTTTTACTAAGATGTATATCCACATCAATGATCCGGATCTAGATCACATTCATTCATAATTCTTAGTGAACCGTAATAGCAATCATTCATTAAAGATTTTGTACTTTAATATGTTGCTGATAATTTTATCCATTATCTATGATCTTAATCCTCTCGTATTAATACAAGATCATAATCTCATTAATAAATATGAAATTTTTAGATGTTTATGTAAATCATTCAACAAAAATTTAAAAGAACAAGTATAAGAAAAATGTAATCGTCATTAAATTTCATATCAAAATGTCAATACACATGTTTTGAGGGCATAACCCCCAACAATATCTCACTTGCCCAAAGCTAATGTGACATTTCTGTCAATCACATGTTACGCATGTGACCCTCGAATGACTTCGCAGGAAGTGTTTTTGTAAAAGGATCAGCCATGTTCTGTTCCAACGCTATCTTCATAATAGTCACATCCCCTCTATGCAATATCTCTCTTACAAGATGATATTTCCTTTCTATGTGCATGCCCCTCTTGTGACTCCTCATTTCTTTGGAATTCGCTACCGCCACACTATTTTCACAGTACAAGATTAATGGCTTATCCATATTTGAAACTATTTTCAGATCGCTATAGAACTTTCTCAGTCATACCGCTTCTTTCACAACTTTTTAAGCCGCTATACATTCGGCTCCCATAGTGGAATCTACAATGCTGGATTGTTTAATACTTCTTCAAGCTACAGCTCATCCACCTAGGGTGGATACTGATCTAGAAGTCAACTTTCGACAATCTCTGTCTGATTGAAAATCAGAATTAGTATATCCAATGGAGTTCAGGTCTCCACCTGAATAAACAAGCATATAGTTTCTCATTCTCCTAGGATACTTGAGAATGTGCTTTACTACAATCCAGTGAACCAAACCTGGATTAAATTGATAACGACTGACAATTATCACTGAGCTGTCCGGTCTCGTACACAACATGACATACAGAAAGCTTCGAACTGCTGAAGCATATGGAACCTTTCTAATATCATCTTCCTCCTGAGGTGTCTTAGGACATTATTCTTTGGAGATGAGAATTTCATGTCTGGTAGATAGTTGACCTTTCTTGGAATTTTTCATAGAAAATCTCTCCAGCACCTTATCAATATAAGATGCTCAATAAAGTGCTAAGAACTTGTTTTTTCTATCCCTTACGATTTTGATGCCTAGAAAATAGGTCACATCTCTCAAATCTTTCATTTGTAATTTCTCAACTAAACACTTCTTTACCTTTGATAAAGTTTTTACATCATTCCCAATGAGAAGAATATTGTTAACATAATGAACTAAGAAAAGAACTATCTTATCTTTGATGTATCTATAAACACAGGCTTTGTCAATATTTTTCTTGAAGCCACAAGACTTTATAATCTCATCGAAGGTAAGATTCCAAGATCTAGATACTTGGTTTAATCTATAAATGGATTTAAGCAACTTGCATACTTTCTGGTCTTGCCCTTTTTGTACGAATCTTTTTGTTTGCATCATATAGATGCTTTCTTTAAAAGAGTCATACAGAAAAGCTGCTTGACATCCATTTTTCATATCTCATAGTCAAAACTAACGGCTATGGAAAAAAGGATGCGAATGGATTTTAGCATGGCCATAAGGGAGAATGTTACTTCATAATCGACTCCCTCCCTTTGTGTATAGCCCTTGGTTATTAACCGTGCTTTGAAAGACTCTACTTTTCCACATGCACCTCTTTTCTTCTTGAAAATCCATTTACATCTAATGGGCCTGACATCTTTGCCATTTCTCCTTTTCAGAATCATCCATTGCTTCGTCATAAGATAATTGATTATCCTTATTAGTGTCTAAAACTAGAACATGTGCCTCTAATTCGTAGCGAACTGGTTATCTCACAACACTCCCATTGCGACGTTGCACCGAGGTTTACTTTGCAGGAACTGGGTTTCTCTGGTTTGTCATTTATTAGTAAAAATTGAAGGTCATAAGTCGATAATTCCTCGAGAACTACTTTGTTACGAGGTTTGTAGTTTTCCTTATAGTCGTGTTCAAGGAAAGTGGCATTTGTCGATACAAACACCTTTTTATTTTTGTGACTATAAAATTACCCACCTCTAGTCTCTAGAGCATAGCCTACAAATATGCATACCTCAGACCTTGAGTCTAACTTCCCGGTCTTGGGTCTAAGAATGTCGACACCCCTATATACGAAAATGACGCAAACTAGGTTTAGAGTCATTCCATAAATCTAAATGCGTCTTGCTTACAGACTTAGAGGGCACTACATTCAAAATGTAAGTTGTCGTGTGTACTGCATACCCCCAAAATGTAAATGACAGTTATGAGTAGTTTAACATCAAACTGATCATATCTAATAAGGTTCAATTTCTCCTCTCTACAACACCATTTTGCTGTAGTGTTCTAGGTGATGTGAGTTGGGATAGGATTTCATACTCCAGCAAGTAATCTTTGAATTCTAAATCCAAGAATCACCACATCGATCTGATTGAAGGATTTTTAATGATTTACCTAATTGCTTTTCAGCATTAGCTTTGAAGTCTTTAAAATTTCGAAAGTTTCAGACTTTTTATGCATTAGGTAAGTATAACCATACATTGAGTAATCGTCAATAAAAGTGACAAAATACTCATACCCATATCTAGCTTGTACATTGATCGGTCCACATACATCACTGTGCACTAGCTCGTGGTTCCTTGGCTCTTTAACCCTTTATAGAGAGAGGTCTGTAGTCATTTTACCCTCTAGACATGATTCACAAACAGGAAGAGTTCCAATTTTTAGTTCTCTCAAAACACCATGCTTTGTTAACATTTTTAACGTAATCTAGATTAATATGTCCTAACCTAAGATGCTAAAGGTATGTGTTATCATCATCATGAGAAACTCTTTGTCGCTTATTACTTTTAGGTTTTGCTACTTTAAATGATTCAAAATTATTTAACGTGCGTTCAGTCGATTTAAGCATATACACTTTGTTTATAACTTTAGCATGACAGATATCGAATCCATTCTTAGAAATAATAAACTCTTTAATAATAACAAACTTTGAATAACTGTTCTTACAAAAATGAAAGAGAAATAAAATTTCTTGAAAAGCCAGGAATATAATAAACATTGTTCAAAACTAAATAATTATATCAAAAGGTAAACAGACTGTCCTTAATGCTTTAGCTGACACGAGCGTATCATTGCCAACTCTCAAAATGACTTTGCCATCAACCAGCTCCTGAATCAAGTATCCAGGATGATAAATCATATTCCACTAAGCAAGCTTGAAGTATAAGTAAATCATATTTACCTTCTTTTTTTTCAACTCAGAGAGATACTTGTTACAGTTTTTCTTCCAATGACCTTCAACATCACAATGGAAACATTTTCCCTTAGGCTTGTTGTCGTTCTTGTTCTTCTTGGCTTTCAGTGATGTCTTGGCTTTCTTTCTTCTTTTGTTCTTACTCTTATATTTACCATTGTTCTGACCATTATTCTTCTTCCTTTTATTGTTCTTAAAATATTAGAAAAATGTTTTTACTCAACAACATTTGTCTCGCCCTATTTGGTCATTGTAAGTTTGAGTGACTCAAAAGTATGCAGTTCATTCAACAATTGGGTCATGTTGAATTGTAACTTATTCATAACATAGTTGGGCGTGAACACAGAAAAAATTGGTGTGAGAGACTTAAGTATAATGCTAACTTGAGTCCGCTCATCAATGGTCACCCCATGTACTTCTGTCTCGTGCATTATTTTATCATGTTCAAAACATGTTCTCGCACAGAAGTACCATTTCTCATCTTAGTTGTCATATAACTCCTAGTGGCCTCTTGACGACTTTGATCAGACTGCTGCCCAAACATCGCATATAGAGATTCCATAATCTCATAGGCAGTCTTCATACTTTCATGATTGGTTCTCAAAACATCATTCATGCTCACAAGCATGTAGCACTTCGCCTCGTTGTTTGATATGATCCGAGCATCATAATTGTCCTTAACATTCTTAGGGGCATTAGTAGCGGGCTCCTCAGGACATTCCAGTGAGAACGAACTTATGGTTCTCAAAAATTAACATTAATTTCATATTTGATTTTCAACGTACGTAATTATCACCATTCAATTTTTCAAGAGTGAGTAAAACAGTAACAGGATTTCCCATGGTACGCATAGTAATGATAACTGAAATTCAAAACATACAAGATTCAATATAATTGATAAATATCTAGAATATGAAAAGTAATAGTGATGCATGAATGCAGCATACTAAACACACAAATTTAACAATTACTAATCACGATAAAACAACCTAACGATTAATATGCTGCCTTAGGGTCAGTTAGATTGACCTAGACTGTCTATGAGACATTCTTATCCTTATTAATTGAAACTTAAAATATCTCATATTTTCTCTTTTAACAATAAAGTATCGCTTGTTCGGTCAAGTGACAACTATCCACATGAAAGCTTAATTGTGACTTTGTGAGTGTAACCCATCATTTCATATTCCATGACTTCATTTAGAATAGGCCACCTTATGATCGGTCAAAACAAACTACATATCTTCCTTATATTTTCTTAAGAAGTCCAACCTTGGTATTGGTACACTTTGAAACCTTCCTTAGAGGGATGAAAACAAAGTCATCTCGAGGCCCTTACTGCACCTCACGATGTTGTACTAATGATAGAGACAATAAATTACATTGACATGTCAACTTTCTCTCACTGACTATTTTAGGATTATGTGTTTCCATTTTAACTAATTAATTAAATTCAAATTAATCATTGGTTACAATAATAATCCTATGAATATTTAATAATCAGTTATACCAATCTCATTGGTTTAAGTTCATTTAACATTCTAAAATACCTAAATCATAATTAGATGAACTTAGATTAACTAATTAAGTATATTCATCAAAATTTAATAAAACTCTTACTAAAGTTGGTTATCTTAAATGTTACTAAAACCCTTAGAGTGGTGTAATTACCATGTTTTAACTAATTAAAACCAAGTAGTTTACATGCAATTGAAATCATAAAATAATACATATAAACATATTAGGACAATCCTAATAAATCATGTTTCTACTGATGAAATGTATGATCAAATGAAATTGTGTGGGATTTTCATGTATGGCATGTGAACGACTAATGCATGGACATGTTATCAAACATGATATTTAAATAATTATTTAATAATTAAATAAATGGACCGAGTGACTATTTGTATTTCTAAATTATAATCCTTGAAATAAAGAAATAAAAATTACAAAGAGGAACTCAAGATTACATATTTCCTAAATATCTCCTTCTCCACCTAATATCCATTTTCATAATTTTCAAGCTTTGAACAAAAAACTTTTAATTAAGAAATATTATTTTTCTTAATTAAAATTGTCTCTATAATTATCTTTTATAATTATTGAATTTGACTTAGTCAATAAATAATTTATTGACTTGGTTAAACTTGGGTCAAAGTCATCAATTAATTAATCTTTAATTTTCACAAAATAAAATATAAAAAATTAATTTTAAAATTGTATTAATTTCAAAATTTAAAAGATAATGGATAAAGATAAGGTTATCTTCAAACTTTGCAGTGATAGGATAAGTTGGTATCAAGGTTTCTAAGAAACTATCTCAATTGCGACAATAGTTGCCACCAATGATAGGACTTTCCTATCGCCCTCCATCACAGCCGACCAACCCCAGCCGCCGTCGCTGCCAGTTTTCCGACGAGCTCTCTGTCAGAGCTGATTTTCCTGGCGACAACGCCACCGCTAGAATATCAACGGAGCCAGCGCCGGAATTCCTTAGGATTTCCTATTTCTTTTCTTTTCCTCCGTCGTTCGTCTCGTGCGTTCTTCGTCTTCTCCTGATCAGAATAATTACAATAAATATTCAAAATAAAATTATAAAAATTCCTACGCCCTAAACCGGCTTACACGAGATCTATCAAAAAATTAAAAGAACAAAGCTTAACCCAATAATCATCATATAATTAACGATCCATTATTTTCCACGCATTCAAAAAACATAACCATTCATTCATTCATACATATTTCATATTGTATGAATAATGTTAGAAAACCCACACATCATTTAACGTATAAATATATAAAAACCACTCTGATACCAATTGTTGAAAAATACGGTGCACGCGCAGCAGAGGCGTTCAAAAAATGTAATATAAATGAATCTTTTTCGATAAAAATAAAACAAGCGCAACGCAACGATTTTCAAAAAATAAAAACTTTTATTGAAAACTCTTTTCAATCTAAATCCATTATATATTTATACATTAAAACTACAACGTATAAGGTTACAAATCATATATCTCTTGTAGTTTATATCAAGTGTCCTTACAAAATCGATCGATCATTCGTCCCACGAAACCTTACCAATGATCATCAGATCTTTCAAGTCAATTCTCGATGCACCAAGATGTGTGTGGACACGTAGAATATTACAAAACTCATTTTCTATCTCTAGATGTGCTGAAAAGGATTTTAGTGAGACGGTTCTCTAAAAAATACGATGATTATTTTTTTAGAGAGTTGATTAACTTTTAATCGTAAATAAAAATTACTCTGACACTAACTGTTTTCTCAATTCAATTCTTGATGAACTGATGAACTGATTATCCACTGAGGCCATTAGAATAATATTTGTATATTTTCTAACTAATGGCATATAAGATATGTGGAGATAACTGAAATAATATTTAATTGTAAAATTACCAATTCCATGGGTCACACGTTGGGATTCCTAAGCTCTCTCATCTTCCCCATGGGCCATTTTAGTGAGCTCTCTTAGGCTCATTTAATGGACCCATAGGTTAGAGCCGGTTAGGTTAACCGCTCCATCCTCTGAATCATTCTATGGACATCTTAGAGTCTGAAACCGCTCCATTGCAAGTAGATATGAGCTTTTTCGTTCGGCAATTAAGGAGATTATTCATGGTCTGAAAAAGGTCCGATGACGTCATGGGTGAGTGGTTTGATGATGAAGGACGTCGACGAATTGGAAGACGCCCTGAGCTGGTTGTTACTGACGTGCTTCACGGCTGCTCGTGGCTCACCGGCTTCTGCAATGGTGGATTCCGGCGTTGCTCTATTTGGTTTTTTGGTGTTGATCAACGACGGTAGCTTCGTGACTCACCGAAATGAATTTTTCCGCCGATCCAAAACATCCTCCTTCGTCTTCCTTGTTCTTTTCTATCGGAAACATGGATTCTTTCACCATTCTTCAGACGATTGTGGTGGTGGATTATTTTTTTTGTGTGATCGATTTTGAAAAATGGGAGATGTACGTTCCCACAGGTGGCGCGAAACTGTTGATGCAAAAATTATGTCAGCATCGACTGTCGATGGATCTGCCATGTGTCACTCGTCGATTTGTCCAGGCATCTGCAAAACATCAAGAATGATCGTGAAAGAAGTAAGCAGGGCATCGAGAGGTGTCCACCCTAATGCACTATAACAATCAAGTCAGTAGAGTGTTTAGAGAAAAATAGTAGTGTGGAGAATTGTTTACCAATTAATGGGGATCATCATATATTCATAATGATTTTCTGTATCATTCAAACGCCTGGCTTCAGTTTATCTTCTTCCTTATTCTGATAAGAAATGAAGATATTCATGGAGAATATTCTCTGATAATTATATTTTGGTTATCATATTATCCTCTTTAACAACCATTGAGATTGTCTGATAGATTTGATGTTTGCCTATCATTTTCTTGTATGACTGATTATTATATCTCATTGAAATAGAAAATGATATCGACTATCTCGAGTGATGTAGAGGAAGCCTCAACAAAACGCTAACAATACTAAAAGGAGTTGAATCGATCTTCCAAAACATGTTGAAACTTAAGATTACCAGGATTTAAGCAGCTGATTTGATTCGCAAGATTATCAAAAATTAGAAATAAAAGGAGAATGATTTTCTCATTAAAATATCAAAACTGTCTTAACAACCAAATAAAAATATCAAAACTGTCTAAACAACCAAATAAGATGAATTTATACCGCTCTAAAAACCCTAAAAATTAAAAAGAGATAGAAATTATGAAAAAGCCTAAAATCACAATCGAAACAACTTACGCGCCTTCAAAAGTGCTTAAATAATGTTTTTTCTACCCAAAACTGGATTGCGACAAGTAACCCCTTTTCACATATAGATCTCTGAATAAACTTTGATTTGATATCTTACAAGTCACGTGATTCAACTCGAATCAAAAGTTATGCCTTTCGAAAGTTAACCTGCGCATGCCACGATCCATTTGTTCCAAAAATTCTAAAGTTGCACCGTCCACATCAAGTAGCCACGATCCTAAGTATGAGATTATATCATCATCTTTGTGATCCCGTTAGGGTAAGTTTAGGTGAGGTCATGTCCATCGATCTGGTAGTGGAGGATGTCTCGGTCATCATGATAACTTCGATCACAAAGGAGTCCTCGGTTTAGATTTATTATGGGCTCTACCCGATAAATGGGAGTATTAGGCCTTGTTCAAAAATATTATTGAGTGGGCTTTTAGCCCGAGTGTTGTTTCTTCCCTACACATGTCTTATTCAATCTCAAGGATAAAAATTATCGGTTTAGTATGATTCTATATTTCATTTCATTGTATAAAAATTATTTACATTCTTATTGGTTTAGTATTATTCTATATTTCATTTCATTGTATAAAAATTGTTTACATTCATGGCATAAATATTACGCCTCTTAAAATGTCTATAGACACAAATTATAGACTGACGTTAGTGAATAATGAATACAATAACTGATATAAATTCTCCCTCTTGAAGTTCAAACACTAAAAATGAATAGACTGATTAAATGTGTGGATGATATTATATCAACCAACTACATGTTCCCAAGTCGAGAAAGAACGTTAGTATTGGAAAAATAAAATTAAAAGTCACAAGAGATGACTTTTAATATATTATAAAGAATACATGATAGAAAAAATGTTTGAACTTTAGTGTGAATCAAATCATCAGTGGAACTTCAATAGACTAAATTTTCATGATTTCTCACGCAAACAATCAATGTCACCTAAAATAGGTTTTATGATTTCTCATTCAAGAAATGAATGTGTATCCATAGTAAATTTTATGATTTTCCACAAGCAATAAATATAAATTTATCAAATCACTAAAACCAATACAAAATAATAATAAAAATAATCACCAAAGTGATCAGATAGGCCCACCCTTTCAAATTGCACTTCACGTGGGATAAAAAAGCAATAAAAATCAAAAGAAAGAAAGAACAAAAAAAATCAAAAGAAAGAACCAAAAAGATAATAAAAAATCAAAAGAAAGAAAGAACCAAAAAACAAGGGGGAGAGATAAAATTGTATAAAAGTTAAAAGAAAAAAAGAAAGAAACAGCCGTCTATCACACTTATCAATACCAACTTTTCCATGATTCTCATGTGTACATATCAATTTATTAGATACAATAAATGATAAAAAATACAAAAATTAAAAGAAAGAGAATAAGAATTATACATATTTCCAATAACCACTTTTACATGCTTTCCAATACATCTAGATTTTCTACTATTTTCGGAGATTTTCCTTTGATTTTCTTAATTTAAAATTTAGTAATGAAAAATATCAATTCAAAGTTCAAATTTCAAGACAGCCACATAAGACTCTTCAATTCTTACTCTAAGTTAATCATGGAAGACCATACTTTAAAGAAAATTAGCAAATTTCTTGCTCTAACACATAAAATAGCAAATTTACTATATAAAAGTCAGTAAAACAAAGTCCATAAAACACATGATCCACTAAAACAATAAAATTTTCTAAACGTCTAGTAAAAACTAAAAACTGAAATAGAAAACTACCAATCGATTTAACAAATTTTCAAACAATTAATCTATAAATAGAAAGTAATGAAGTGAGGACGATAATAATGTATCGCAAACTATACAAACAGCACAACCATGCAACATTCAAATGTCATGGCATCTGTAGAAAATGAAGAAGACGATGCAAAACATAGTTAGGATCTAAACAAACTCACCTGAATTAAAAACACACAGGAGATAAATCTCATAATCTGCTCTCCCTATCCTGAAGAAAATATCAAACATAAAAGAACCCACAACTATAAAAGGCAAAGGTCTATCACCAATGCTCTCCCTATCCTGTCTATGTCAACATTGAAATTTACATGCAAGGCTTCAAAATCACAAATGAAAAATCAATAACATGAATTATAACACAAACATGGTATATGTAGTTCAAAAAATTGTCACGTAAGTGAATCCACTGCCTTGATCCCCTTGATCCACTTGGCTACATCCGCCCCTATACTGTGTATAAATTACAAAAACAACTTATAACGATTTAAATTTCTAACATTCATTTTTTATCTTTTTTTTATCCTTCTTCTAAGAAAAAAGAAGCAAAAAAGAATTGAAACTTTGATCTTTTCACTTTTTTTTTAAAAAAATCACATTGATAACATTCGAGATTATGCAGGATTATACACAAAAGATCCTTTTTTGGCTCTCTCTTTAGCCCTATGTCTCTTATCCTTAGGAGGTCTTCCTCCACTAGCAGGTTTTTTCGGAAAACTTCATTTATTCTGGTGTGGATGGCAAGCAGGCCTATATTTCTTGGTTTCTTGTCACATGCCCTGGCATGGGGCATGCGGCCTTATCACGCACACACAAACATATATATACATGCTTAGATAGGCAAGCATTATCAATAAGGACAATCATAACATATGGTCTGAAATCAAACGAAAGATGAATTACATCATTAAACTTTGAGGTAACTAAATAATTATTTAAAGAAAAAATATATAAAATTTCTACAATCATACATAAAACAAACATGGCAAAGAAGATGAAAAACACTTAGAGATCAGGCTAGGGCCTCTCCAGCTGAGCTGGGCGCCGGGGCCCTGGATGCGCTAGCGATCAGCACATAGGGGAGTGGTTGCCCGGGTTCGCGTCTATACGTCTAGTGTGGTGGTTGGGCCTACCCACCTTATTTGTTCCATGATCTATGGGTCTACTGGAGCTACCCACTTCGATCAATTAGCCAAGATTTTGACCGGATACGAAATCACTAGTGCTCGATCTAGTGGTATTTTTATGGGGATTCTATCTATCGCTGTAGGATTCCTATTCAAGATCATTGCAGTTCCTTTTCGGGCGGCTGTAGGACGGACGGCCGCCTATAGGTGGTAGGATAGGGTGGGTGGTACTGCTAAGATTGTGGCCAATCTTCCTAACAGCGTGCGGGCCGGGCTTAGAGCGCGTGAAACTCATCACTACCTCGTAAGGGCGTTGAGACCATAATAAGAAAAGAACATGTTTAACGAACAAGAATATGTAGAAGTAATCACTAAATCAACCAATCAAACTTGCCTCTGAATCTTCGGCCACCAACATCTATTAATATAACAGAGAAATGAAAGGAAAAAAACAAGAAGAACTCAAAGCATAAATTATAACTCAATGGGGTAGGAGGTCATGTGAAAGAAAAATATTGATATAAGATCACACTAAGAAGTAAAAGAAAAACAAAAAGAAAGTCAAATTACCCTCGATTGCGTTCACTTATTCTCCTTGAAGTACAAATAGATTCTCTGCACATGTAAACCAAGGAAAATGAGAATTGTTGAAGTTATCTGGAAGTTATGTAGAAGTAGATAGTATAACTAAGTGAACTCCAAACTATCCTGATCTATAGTAACTATTGGCATTGGCACGTAGTCAAACTCTTGGTCAAACCTCTGCAATCAAACTATCCAATCAATGGCATGATGATTTCAACAAGTTAACATTCATATCTTTCAGCTATCATAAATGCAAACTCAAATTAAGATAAAAAAATTAAAACTCCAGCTCAGATGATGGTCACAAATTAGAATTGAATGAAATGTGATTTTTCAACAATTAAATAACTAAGTAAATATTTTATTTCTCATAACCAACATAACATCGTGGGAGAAATTGAAAGACTAGATTGTCAACAACCAAGATTGCCATCTCCATTATAATTTCTCCACTAACCGTAACTCAATAGAAAATGAAAGACTTCAGTCCAAGAGAAACATGGATTATAGGAAAATAAAAATACAAAATCCACTAAGAAAACATACTTCATTAAACTAAAAAAAAAGCAAAAAAACAAAAAAAAATGAACATCATGATCTTTGATTCGGAAGTTCATTCACTACTTGCAGAAGCCAATAATTATTTATGCATTCCAAAGTTAATGCAGTTCTAAATACTTCAACAACAAAAGTTAGAAACAGAAATAAAAAATTGTTCAAAAACAAAAGTAAACACAATTGCTGAATCTGGTTTGTGCCAAACTCTCTATACATATCGTAATTTTGCACACGGTTCTAATCACAATAGTTTAATTACAAAGCAATTTAAATGCAACTTGCACATCACTGACCAATGATTTTAAGCCAACTGCATTCCAACCGTTGGTAGATGCATTTAGAATACTTCTGCATACCAATTCAAGAGATATTAGACAACATAACAGGAGAATCCCTATCATCACTTAGTGGTAAAATGTACAAAGGCAATCACTAAATCTAGAAGGTTGAATCAAAGGGTGGCATTTTAGATGACCCAATTTCTTTTCTTTTGTCAAACTACTTTTGATCTAGAATTGAATAAGATAGTTTCATTAATGCAAAATTAATTTTGTAAAATAAAATATAACTCAACTCAACCCAAAAAGTCCCTAAGAACGGATAAAATACAGGAAAAAAATGATTTATTGATAGTGAAAGAAATGGAATTATTCCTTCTAACTACGACTACAAGATCACTGAAATACAAAAAATAATCAAAGTAATAAATAATTTAAGCAGGATGCAGTTAGCACATGTATTAACTATGAATGTCAACCGTTAATCATGATCAAACATTATTAAGATGAGAATCTCTCATGACCTAATTCCTAAGGCTCCAATAAAGATATAGTAGTTGAAATTGAGTATGCAAAAGTAAAATTTCAGACTAGTTGAAGATAAAAAGGACGTAGGAAAAATACAGTGGCCAGAGTAGTTCAATATTCCTTATCGTTTTGTTTTGGGGAGAATATTTAGCATATAAGTAGATATAGTTATAAGTTTAGTACGAACCTTCCTAGACATAGTACCTAAAAACCATGTAAAAGATTATACCATGTAAAAGATAAGAACAACCAAGCATAAAAAATCCATAAAAAAATCGAAGAGACAAGAAAACCCGTATTTAAACACATTCAATGCGACAAGAAAAAAATAACGAAAACCATCACTCTACTACGAACATAAAACATGTTGTTAGGTAGCTACCGCATCATGTAAGAAAGAAGATAAATTTCAATGTAATTTAAGAAACTACCAGGCACCTCAAGAAGAGTATTTACACTCAATTCAAACATGGAAAACATAAACTTCAGTATTTACACACAAGCTAAGCAGATGAAAAAAAAATTGCAGAGCAAACAGAAAAAATTCACGGTTCAACCCTCTATCTCTCTCTCTTTCTTGCCCTAATCTACCTCTCAAAATCATAGGTAGTCTCAGAAAAATATAGTGGATCTGAATCAAGCAGATATGAATATGGAAGAGAAAAAATAAACGTTAATCAACCGAGAAAAAGAACTTAGAAGAAGAAAAACATATCGAATAGAAAAGTCAGTGGAAGAGAACTAACCTTCACTTAGATGAAACAGACTGAGGGGAAGAAGAAAAGGTCACCATTTTATCTATGAGAAAAAATATAATAATGAGTGAATCAGAGAGAGATCCAATGAAGAGAGAAGACCTAACAATGGCGAAGGGAAACGTCGGGCATCGAAACATCATCTCTTCCTCTCTGATTCACCTCCTCGAAAGAAGGACTAAGATAAAAAACAATCCAACGGTTCAGATTCATTCAACAATTTAGAACAAGTAAATAACCGAAATAACCCTCATTCAAGCCAAATTTACAGACCGTCTTTCGCTGCACACAAACGACCCGAAAACGTAATAAAGCCCATTACCGTTATTAGATTATTAGGGAATGTTAAATGATCTTATTAGATTATGCTTTTCTTATTTTTGTGGAGTATGTTTTCATCTTTTAAATTAAATAACATTTAGTCATTTAAAACTCCGGTTATTGATATATTAAAAAAATTTGTCTTCTTATTCATGTATATGAATTGTCTAGGCAGATAAATAGTAAAAACAAAGAAATAATTATTCTAAATTAACTATTGAAGAATGAAGATATAGAATTCAATACTCTATTGATTCAAGAAAAAAGATGAAAGTTGCAGATAGTAGTTTTTCAAATACCAAATCAAATGTTGATTAGACATTCAAAGGATGACGACCAACCTACGAAAATCAAGGTTTGTTAAGAAAATATATAATTTATAAAATATATTGCCATGTTATTTTCAAGGGTAATGAGTTTATACTTTCTAATTATATTGTTTGGTTCTCTCAACATGTGAATTAATATTTGACCCAGTTTTCACATCGCGTCATGAGCTTAAATATTCTGCACATGTACTTGTTGGCATTGAAGTACCCAGTAAATTAAGATCTTTGTACACCTCTCAAACAGATAAATGTATTTTATTCAGGAAATATATTAAAGCATATAACAACATATTTTCATACACATCATTTGGAGTGAAGTGATGGCACCAAGACATCAAAAGATACCACATTAACAATCAAAGGGTGAGATCAAACCACAACCCCAGATAAGACATTTTAGATATTCATTTATGTAATTCTTCAAATGACATCATAAGACATGAACAACAGGGTACTGCTATTTTCTAAACCTTTATTATTAAATTCAAATTGACCCCTACAACTTTCATGAACGATTAACTTGGACTCCAAAGTTTTAATTTGTAGATTTTATCCCTACAAATTTCAAAATCTACGCAACTTAGCAGTCGAGAATTAATTTAAAAATATATCATTATCTATATATGATTGATATATCTAACAACCTAGTAGGAAACAATTTTAGAATTTCCCTAAAACTTGAGACTACAAGACTTGACTTTTACAGAACACAACAATCACATATAAGATCAAAATTGTATTAAGGAATCGTGGATACTGTAAATACAAGTGAAACATGGGGAGATAAATTGGAAAAAGAATTGTTCTTCCAACATTATTTATAGGAGGTCCTAGGGATATGTGACGCTAATACTTAGATACAATGGCTTCAGTTCAGAGATTGGGAAAGCCAGACCTCTTCATAACTATAACGTGTAACTTAGATTGAAAAGAAATCAAAGATGAGTTAAAAGAAAGGCAACGTCCTCGAGATAGACCAGTTTGACATCATGAGTTTTTCGAGCTAAGTTATATGATCTTAAAGATCAACTTTTTAAGAAGTAGATATTTGGACGCGTCGCAGTGTATGTTTATGTAATAGAATTTCAAAAAGAAGTCTTCCACATGCACATATATTGATCATTTTCAAATCAGGTGACAAGATAACTAATGTAGAATAATTTGACAAATGCGTGTCAATAGAAATTCCAGACAAGTATAAAGAGTCAATCCTCCACGAGGCTGTTTCTAGACACATAACATGGACTGTGTGCTCAAAATGTTAAAAATAGCCCTTGCATGGTAAATGGAGAATGTTGATTCCGTTATCCTAGACCATTCTGCTCAAAGACCTCTCAAGGTGCTTACCTAATTTATAGAAGAAGAAACGACGGAAAACACATAACTGAGTAGCATGTTAGTCACTCTAACATTATATAATAGTTTACACAATACTAAGATAAAAGTTCATGGGTGCTCCGTGTTTTGTATTTGAGTTGATTGATTTTATCACATAACATTCTTAGGTGAAAACCAGGAGTTCAACTTTCAACAACCAGTGGGTTGTCCCTTATAATTCTTACATTCTTGCGCGATATAATTGTCACATGATCATTGCAGTTTGTCTGGTATCAAAGCTGTGAAGTATTTGCATAAATACATATACAAAGGACACGATAATGCAACAATTTTTATATCTCATGATGCTCATGATAAAATAGTTAATGAGATACAAGATTTTCCTGATGCAAGATGGGTATCTGCGTGAGAGGCTCTTTAGAGAATATATGATTTTAAGTTGAATGAAATTTCACCGACTGTCATCAATCTACAATTACACTTACCAAATAGACAATTAGTTTCATACTAGAAGCATCAAAATCTAGATCATATCATTCATTTGGAACATGTGGTACGAACGATACTAACAAAATTTTTTGAGATGCATAGGAGATATGAATCTGCAAGAAAATGACTATAAAAGGAATTTTCAGAATATTATGTGTGGAACAAAAAATCGAAGATTTAGACACCAAGGAAGAAAGGACATGTCATATATAGGATTAATGGAGCAAACTCAACTGAAGGGGAAAGATACCACTTAAGATTATTATTAAATCATGTTGTGGGGCCAATATGTTTTGATTATCTTTTAACAGTTGTTAGCATTCCATATGCTACATTTAAGGAAGCAACACAAAAAAGAGGACTTCTAGAATCTGATATACATATTATTAAATGTCTTGATGGAGCATCAACATATCAAATGCCTCATGCAATTAGAAGACTTTATACGACATTGTTGGCACACTGTGAACCTATAGAAGTGAGATCCTTATAGGCTCCTACTTTGAAATTATGTCATAAGATTATAAATTGCACAATACTTCTGAAGGCTTACATGCACAGTGCACATTAAAAGATGTATTTTGTTTTTACAATATAAGGGAAGAAAAATCAAAGACTTTGATATACCAGTCATCAAGAATGATATATCTGACGATGACTCCTTTAATACAAGGGAGATAAAAAAGGAAGAATCTATAGAGGTATCGTATGAAGATATCATTATAGCATCGAAACTAAATACAGAACAAAAGATAACATTTGATCGTATAATTGAAACAATTCAAACAGGTCAACCATGTGTTTTTCTTTGTTGATGGTCCAGGGGAACATGTAAAACTTTTCTATCTCGTACATTGCTTGCCAATGTAAGATCACAAAGAATGATAGCTCTCGCTACAACAACTTCTGGTGTTGCTGCTGTAATTATGCCTGAAGGACGAACAACACATTCAAGATTTAATATACCATTACAAACAAATGAATCAACAATTTGTAATGTATCAAAACGAAGTAGTAAAGCTGCGTTGATTAGAAGAGCAAAGTTGATCGTATGAGATGAAGCACCACTGGCAATACGATTCATAATTGAGACGGTGGATAGAACTTTACGAGATATAATGGAGAATTCTGAACCATTTGGTGGAAAAGTTTTTGTTTTCAGAGGAGATTTTAGATAATTTCTGTCGGTTGTACCACAGGCAACAAGACAACAAACCGTTAATATGAGCTTGGTGAGATCATACTTATGGGGTAGAATGAAAAAGTTATGTTTAACAACAAATATGAGGGTAAAAATTGACTAAAGTCTTACAAAGTTTCTTTTAAGAATAGGCAATGGAGAAGAATCGATAATTTACGATGACCATATATTATTATCAGAACATGTTGTAATCAAGTATCATGTTCTGATGAATCGTCAGAGTTAGAGTTAATTAACAGTGTTTTAACAGGTCTACACAACAACGCATGTTCATCAGAATACTTGACTAAATGAGCAATCTTAACAATAACCGACGAGAATGTGGATCAATTAAATAATAGAATAATTGATATGTTTTTGGGAGAAAAGGTAGCATTCATGAGTTTTGATGAGGCTATCGACGGCATTTATAATTATCACCAACAAATTTTCTTGAATATCTTGCTACCAAATGGCGTCCCCCCTCATCGTCTGGTTTTGAAAAAAAAACTATCGAATCATGCTACTAAGGAATTTAGACCCATCAAATGGTCTATGTAATGGAACAAGAATGGTTTGCTAAGGATTTGGAAAGTATATTATGCATGCAGAAATAACTATCAGAGAACATGTTTGTAAACAAGTTCTTCTTCCACGAATTCCTTTAAGTCCAGCGAATGATGAAGGGTACCCATTCAAATTAAAAAGGAAACAATTCCCTGTTCGCTTTATGTTTTGCTATGACTATTAATAAAGCACAAGGACAAGCAGCTCCTCACGTTGGTGTATGTATTCTACAACATGTTTTTTCTCATGGACAACTGTGTGTCGCACTATCCTAAGAGGTTTCAATGACGGCAACAAAATATGTAGTTAAAGCGACCACAAAAAGAATTTGGAGTAACGACATAAATATTGTTTACACAGAGATACTTATACATGAAAGGTATCCTTTATTAAGACAATTTAAAAAAAATATTTAATTCATGTTTTATGATATACAATTTAATACTTTTTCAAATTTTTCTGTGTAGTAAGGACTAGTAAGTGCAAAGATTTATCGAATAATCACTCATCGACTTTAAACAAAACAAATGTATGTTTTTCATAGTTATTTATGCTCATATTTTTGCGTTACATAAATTTTGGATTTAAAAAAAAAACTATTAACATAATCACAATTTAGAATTCAACAACTTTACAAAATATCATTATTCTTAATTTCATTCTTATATATCCACGTGCAACGCACATATTCAAAATCTAGTATTAAATTGATGAAAGTAGGCATTAATTTTTTTATACTCGTTCACATATGTAATGAATTTGGAAAAATAATTAATTAACAAATAAATTTTAACTTAACTTTTATTTGATAACCCTTGATGACTTATAGTAAGTTATTTAAGAAGTTAAGTAGAAAATTACAACTTTAATTATATTTTAATATAGAATAAAAGTGATTTTTCTCAATTAAATCTATCTATATATATACTATATTAAAAGAGATTTAAAGGAGATAATCTTTTGATTATCCTTGTTGTCCTTTAAAGTCTATTAAAATAAGTCACAGATTAGGTATTTCATATCTTTTCTCATTTAATTCATTTGATAATATTTTATTTTTTATTCAATAATAATTTATTTGTAGTTACTAAAATAAAATATTTTGATAATCTTACGTAATAAGATATGTGAATATCCGTATATTGATTTCAATATCTTTTATAATAAATATTCTATTTTAAGTCTATGATAATTTCTTCATTATAAATTATAAATTAAATATTCTATATTATTTATGTTATATGTAACATGAAAATTCATGTAAATGAATTAATAAAATACATTAATATATTTTGATTACGAGAAATTATCTCCTAATATGATATAATTATTCTTAAGAATATGATAAATTGATGAAATAAATTTATTTTCGATACTATTCAAAGAGCATTATGAGTTTAATATCATAAATATTCTATTATTATTATTATTATTATTATTATTATTATTTTACTTTTAGTTTACATGTAGATGTGAATAAGATATATGAATATCCGTATATTGTTTCAAGATCTTTTATAACAAATATTCTATTATAAGTCAATAATGATTTGTTCGTTATAGATTTATAAATTAAATATTCTATATTCTATATTATTTATGTTTTTTAAATTGTAAAATTCATATAAATGAATTTATAGAAATACATTAATATATTTGATTACGAGAAATTATCTTTTATATGATGTAATTATTCTCTAGAATTAGACAATTTGATGAAAGTAAAATTATTTTCTATAATATTCAAATAGCATTATGATTTTAATGTCATAAACAGTCTATTATTATTATTATTATTATTATTATTATTATTATTATTATTATTATTATTATTATTATTATTATTATTATTAATATTTTACTTTTAGCTTAGATGTCAAATAACTTTTAAAGATGATGTATTAATTTCAATGTTAACATCAATTTGAAATTATATATATATTTTAAATTAGTTGAGTACGTGCGAAACAAGTAAGTTTCGACTAGTTTAAACAAAAAAAATCTAAAAGATAGTTCAATATAACACGCTTTAAAAAAATGTTATTTATGCTATATTTTATATATTACTATAATTAGTATGTTACATAAGTATATTTACATAAAAATTACAAAAATAAATAAAATTTATGAAATAAATGAAAAAAAAATTTACAATAAATATATGAAATAAAACATTTAATTCTGATGACGTCATTTTTTCTTCTATTAATTTCGAGCATATTTTTACTATATACTCTAACTTTTTTAAATATACATGATATTTTGCAATTTGATTGAATTATAATGTCAACAAATAAAGATAATAACAATATAACATTGTCTTGATTTTTTTACTCACGTAAATTGAAAACAAAAAGCTTCGTGCTAAATACATTCTTTTTAGTGCGTGTAAATATAACATAATTATAAATAACTATCATAGTTAAAAAATATGATAGATCCCGATTACACATATATCGCATCCGATTAACATGTATTACATGTGTGTTGAGTAGTCATTTAGGACTTGTTTGGTAGTCAGGCTTTGGACAATACTAAAGACTGGACAATATTATTTTAATATTGTACAACGTTTGGCTTGAAATTGACCATATATTAGTTAATATGGTGAGACTATTTAGTTCCACTCACACCGCATTAATTAGTTCACTCCTAATAGAAGGGACTAGAGAGTACTGCATGAAGCTCGCATATTTTAGAAGCTCCTCACCAAACAAGCAATCACATGCCGCCGAGAGACCTCCTAAGACCGCCAGAAATCTCAACCCTTCATCGCCGTCGGTGAGCTATTCCTCCTCTTCTTCTGATTTTCTTCTTCTAATTCTTCTATAATTTTCTTCTTCTTCTTCTCTGATTTTCTTCTTCTTCTATGATTTTCTTCTTCTTATTATCTGATTTTCTCCTTCTTCTTATTATCTGATTTTCTCCTCCTCATTCTTCTCTGATTTTCTCATTTTTCTCTGATTTTCTTCTTCTTCTTCTTCTCTGATTTTCTCCATTTTCTCTGATCTTCTTCTTCTTCTTCTTCTCTGATTTCCTTCTCCTTCTCTGATTTTCTTCTTCTCCTTCTCTGATTTTCTTCTTCTTCTCTGATTCGTTTTCATTCATTATGCAAAATAGCATCCAGATTTTTGAACGAAATATAGAAAAAATGATATTTGAAGGAAATACAGAAAAAAATACTAACCAGAATTCCATGAAGAAGAGACCCCAGTTCAACTTCTTGTTTCTTTTCTCTGCCTTTTATAGATTAACAAATAAAATGGTCTTTTTGGTTGAAGCCAAATAGGCAACCAAAACTTCTGCCATAAAAAAATAGACAACCAAAACCCTTGTTTATTCTGGCTTTTTGTATTATTGTATAATGAAATATTTGATATTTGTCTTTATTATTGATTGAGATATATTTTATTTTTATGTTTCTTGATAGCATGAATGAGAATTTATTATATAGTTGAAAATGTAAAATAACATATCAATGAGTTTTAAAAAAAATTATAAAAAAATTTATGTGAATTAATTTATGACAAACAGTTTTATAATCTAATAATATAATGTGCCAAACATTGTACAAGTAATACAATTTTTAACTAATACAACACCAAACACTTGATAATTTTATTTAATTCAATACAATCCAATTCGACAAATTTAATATAATATTGTCTAGGACTATACCTAGTCTTTAAGAATCATAAGCACTCTCCAAGTATTTCAAAAAAAAAAAAAAAGAGCACTGTCAGAGTAACCGAAAATTAGAGGGTGAGACCACAGGGCCACAACTAAAAGCTTAGTGGTTCGGCTCGAGTGAAAGTTTCTAAATACACGCGTTCATCCTCTAACAAAGCAAAGCAAACGAAGAGCTTGTGAGTTGTGATGATAGCCACAACAACGCCTTTACCGCCGTGGCGGCCACCTCTCCCTCATCTGCTGAAGGCAAGGAATCGTTCAGTCCCTGGGCGGCAGTTGGTGGCCATCCAGGCTTTCAGGCGCGGCGATGTCAACGACGCGTGGAGGAAAGCCTGGCGGAGCGCCAACGACGGATTCGAGAAATTGCTCTATGAGGCCAAAAAGACTGCCGAGCGCATTGACAGGCAGTACTCTGTCTCGCGCCGTGTCAGCTCCGTCGCCCAATCTGCTGTCTACCGGGCACGCGAAATTGACCGGGAGTTTGAGATTGGGATGCGCTGGCGCGCCTTTTCAGTGGATTTGAGTAGAAACTGGCCCAGGGTTCGTCCCTTTCTCTTTGCCGGACCAATTTATTTTTTCTGCGAATTGATTCGTGTCTATACTAATGTTATGATTCATACAGTTGGGGCTTTTGTTCGGTAGCTAAGTAATAGTCGTGATGAAATAAATTTGTGAATGGGCTCTGGAGTTCTTCTCCAAAATTAAATTCAATGCTTCTTTCTTCTGTTACTCGGAGAGAGTGTTTTGAAAGTAAAGAAATGGTTCAACTGAATTAGTGAATTTCACGCCTATCATGTCGTTATAGAATATTTTGAAGTGCACATATAGGGCTTTGTAAACTCTCTTAATATTACGTATGGTCAAAATTAGTAATGCTCGAATGTTCAGCAGAGGAGACAGATATGTTGGTTTCAAGCTGCTCATTTCTTTTAGCAAGTAGTTTCTAGCAACTATTTCATGGTATCTAATATGATAATATCTGAAAGGCAACGTTGCATTTTCATGACTATCTGTTTGAGACTATAGCTTACTATTGCTGTCCACTCTTATTTCCTTTTTTTCTATCTTTTAAGATAATGTATTCTGAATCTTCTCCTGTTTATTGAATTGTTGTTGCCTCGTTATTTTCTCATTGCTGTTTTACTCTCGGTGCTCATTATCTGATACTTCCTCTTGTCCATACAGTACCAGAGGCAGCTCAGAGAATTTTTGGATACTCCATTGGGAAGAAGTTTTGCGGTTAGTAGTGTACATTTTAACATAGATCTGCTCATGTTTTTCTAAAGAACAATATTTGCTTTGTATGTGTGATTCTGCATATCTGCGTGAGGCCTGTTCTTTTGACTGGCACTGATTTGATATGAGCTCGCCCAAAATCATAGTTGTTGATTACCAAATTGTTATAACTAGACGTTTTCCGACCTACAGTCTTAAGGACTATTGTGCTGAAAGAACACTTGCTTTGGTGAACTGTCTGACTGATATTGTTTGTCATTCTACTCGCCCCTAAGTTTTGTATTATTAATTTATCATATTAAATTATTTGACAGTAAAATTACTTTTCCCAAGTAGTTGGTAATTCTGGAATTAATCTGCTGTGTGACTTGTATACAACAAAATTGTCAAATAGAAGAAAATAAATATGGAGCTTCACTCTCTGTAATAACTCTTGGTACACAGAGTTTCCTATTAAAAAAAACTCTTGGTTCACAGAATTCCACTAAAACTGGGATGTGCTAAACAAATTTGCACTGAGGCATATTTTATGGTTTCAAAATATTAGATACTTATGCAATTGAATATGTATAGCTTGCACATCAGTGAAATTACCTTCAAAAGTTGTTTGCCATGTGAAAAATGCAATATTTTTGAATATGTTAAGTTATGTACCCCCATGATTGCAAGTTCAATTATCATGCTCTTCAATATCAGTCCCACAACCTTGAACAATTGGTAAAGAGGAACCCTGGTTGGAGAATAAAAGCATATTTAATCGACTAAAAAATGTGATCCTTGAGCTCGTATTATAGATAAATGAGGGTGTTCATAGAAGGAGGATGGTGTTTTTATTTATCTACTCGTCATTGATTCCTCTATTTTTTTTCTTGCAGACAATATTCTTTGTATGGTTTGCATTGTCTGGATGGCTTTTTCGGTTCTTGATATTTGCAACATGGATATTGCCATTTGCTGGTCCTCTTCTCATTGGAACTTTGGCCAATAATCTTGTTATAAAGGTACTACGGCCAGCTGAAACTTTGCATACTACTGTGTTTTGAAATAAGCATAGATTTTCAAATCTTTTTTGATAATTGAGCATGGATTTTTGAGTGGGATGTGTTTGTATCACAGTTGAGATAAATTTTAGCGATTCTGGAATTTTGTTGCGAAATGTTCAGTTTGCAAAGAGGAAAAGAAGAGATACGTAGTTAAGCTTGCTATTCTTTCCATATTAGTGAGTCAATGTGTTTGGTTGAGAAGTCCTTCTCAGTCAATAAACTTACTCCTTCCAAGCTGCAAGTGAGTCAAACATCGATCCTTCTTTTTCTTTTCCACAAAAAAGTAATCATTGTTACTTCTTCAAAACGAGTTTATATTATTTGACTGCATCCTAGGTGATCAAAATACTCCATGCAAGCTAAATTACCCCTTTCAAGCTGTGCTTATACACTTGTTATTCTATTTCCTGTCAGTAATAAAATCTCACCCTTAGTATATTTCCATGACCATGTTCTCCTTTATATTCATGCATCCTCCTAATCTTTTGAAACAATACTCATCTCATCTTATTTAGCATTTAATCAACCACTTTTTCACCATGAATTAGAAACATGACCCCACCTGTGACCCCTAAGAATTGATCGACCACTTAAGAATTGATGTTGTACACATCTTTGAATCTTCGCTTCTTTTTAAGTTGAAAGTTGAAGAGTTTGACCTTTGGCTTCTTTTTTATTTGTAGTTTGTCCTGAACTAAGCATCCTAGTTTCAAATTAAAATTTGGTAGCACAAGTAATATCCACCAGCATGTTGAAGTTTGAACTGTATCTAATGCCATTGGATTAATTTAAGTTGAAGAATATTATTACACCGGGAAAATGGAAATCCTGGTCTCTGCTTCTCTTTCATTACTTGTTCGTGGTTAAATTTTAGTGGTAAGTGGTTCTACACCTGACTTCCTCTGCTAGTGGAATTTAGTAATCTTTATTGAATAGTCTTCCATTGGATCATAGTTGGCTCGGTTTTTGTTATTCTTCTTGAAGATAGCATTGTCAGAAACTCGTGCATTGGGTTATATTTGCGTCGGTGGTAGAAGCACTAAAATGAAGATTTTAATATTTGGAGTTTTATCTGAAAGTTGAAAGAAAATGATTGATTAGGCTGCGTGGTTTACCATTTTCTTTTTCTTACATGCGAACTTAGTTGTGCTTCTAAAAGGGTATCTTGACAGGGGGCATGTCCAGCTTGTCAAAGACAATTTGTTGGTGCCAAGAACCAAATAATTCGTTGCACAAATTGCGGAAACATTGTGTGGCAGCCTAAAGGCGATTTCTATTCAAAAGGTGGTAGAGGTAGTTCTTCATCTAAGTCAGAACCTGATGTTATTGATGTCGAGTTTGAGGAGAAATGAAGAGTTTCCAAGCAAATGGTGAGAGCAGAAGAAACGAACTACAGCCGTTCTAGCTCTAGCCTTGGAGTCCGTGCATTGTTGAATTGCCCTGGTAATTATATCTTCTTCCTTTGCCCAACACAGGAAAAACTTTAGATCTCGTGTATATTGCCTTTTGTTGGAGGCAAGAGATATTTTATCCTTCGGCAAGTTAATGTTTACAGCCAGTCAGATAAAATAGGTTCTTTTGTTCTGCTTATATAACGAAATGTAGGGAATAAAAGGAGAAAAAGAAAAAAAAATAGAAAGGGAGGTGTATCTGTAAAGAGTTAATCCTGAGCTTTTGATCTATAATTAAGTTGAAGTTTCAATTTGAGTGAATAAAAAATTGTCTATGAATGTCTAGAGTATTTGTGCAAATGGATGGTTTATTTCTAATGAGATGAGTGTAGTCGAGAGTTACAACTTACATTGTTAGGAATATGTCATGTTCTCGGTAAGGTTGCACTTCTCTCTTTTATATGTTTATAGATGAAATAATTTTCTCTGTTTAGTTCGGGCTGAAATGCTATGATCTCAATTATAAGATTTTAATATTTAAAAAAAAATTATAAAATTATAAAATTCCAACTTGAAAAATTGGCTCCTTAATTTTAACAGTTTATTGGTGAATATGCAATTTTTAACTTTTTGTTTGTTGAAAATTGGGACACCAACCTCTTAGTTTTCCTTAAATACTTGGACATCCATGTAATTTCAATGATTATACAGAGTTTTCTTATGATTATATGGAGTTTTCTTATGAAATGCCAAAAATATCATTTTTTTAAATTAATATCTCACCATTTTTAGCGGAATTATTTTAAATTTCAGCTAAAAAAGAGAAGGAAAAAAATGTTTCAGACATTCTAATATAAAGTATAAACAAGTATACCTTATGAGCAAATAGAGTTTGGAACATGAAAAATTGAGATTTACATCAATATGAACTTGGTACCAAAATGTCAAATAGGGCCATTTTAGGAAGAAAAATATATTATGTTATTACTTGTCCGAGTTTGAAACTAGAAGTGGTGTGTATAATTAAGACAAAACATACGAGATGTTGAAGTGATTTATACACAATGAAAGACAAACATTATGCTAAATACAGCGCCAATCTCTTGATTTTTAACCTATACGTGTGAAATGTTTATGAATTTTTTAAACAATTTTGTAGGAATTTAGGCAGATAAAGATTTCATTAGTATTTGGATAGAGAAGTTGAAGTTAAACAGATTGAGCAAGTTGTTCTACATTAAAAATTATATGCTAATCTGTGACATCAAATAACAATAAGGTTACATCTGTTTTCTATGATTCGAAAATGAATTTTCAGAAAAGTGATAAAGATAACAATGTTTTTAAGCAAATAAATTAATATCATGTTCAATAATAGTAATCGAGAAGCGTTTTAGTATAAATATTTAAATACTTAAATATATATACTCGACGTGCATATAAATCTAAGGCCTTAGAATGTTGGGCATCCACATGCATATTCAAGTACACGTCTAATTTACCAATAATGTTGTTTAGAAAAAAATTATGTTATTAATTTCTGTTAGTGTTAACTTGTAAAACCCATAATATATAATTGTACATAAATACATTTAGTGGCTGTGAGATGAGGACCCATTATCTATACTCAATGACATGTTCTACCAAATCACGATCACATTTATTACATATTATGGAATAAATTATAATCAATATACTTTTTTTTTTCAATTCTACGAACTATTACTATTACAATGTAATAGTAACACTATCCTAGGGGACTAGGGGAGGGAAATGTAGCTAATTGTAGAATTCAAACGAGAAAGGGGAACAAGGGGAGAAATTGTATTAATTCTAAGACTCGAACCATGAAGTGGTGCAATGGAGGAATAAAAGTCCATCAACTAAGCTAGTGTCGGTTGGTCATAATCAGATACTTAAGAAATTAAAGACTAACAAATACTCCTTTATACTTTATACTTGAGTGTAACACCATAATACTCAATATTTTATGACATGATAAAATACGTGGCGTAAAACTACACATTCATTTTGTCTATAATAATAACAATAATAATAATAATAATAACAATAATAATATATTAAAAATGACAAGTAAATAAGAATCATTTTTACATAATATTATCCACTTATTATTCTTAAATGCCTAAAATGACATTTTATACTCCACATGACAAGTGACTATTGATTTTTCAATTGTACATTAAATATTATGATATTCAAAGAACAATTAATTATGAATTACTAATAATATCAATATTTCTTAAATGTAATTTCATGATCTATGTAAAATACACATCACCTGGTGTTTATTAAGATTTATGAACATATCCTTAACAAAAAATTTGTACGTGAAGTTTTTGATTTCCAAATCTTAATGACTAATAATAATAAAATATTTTTACGGAAGGATGTTCATTAATAAATTAGTAAGAACTTCATTATGTTTTGGTGATTCTACGACGCATCAGCGTTGTTAAAATAAATAATTTTTAATTATACATAATATAAAATAATGAGAGGAACATCATACAGTATCATATATTTATTTCGTATTGATATTAATTAATTTACTCATTGGATAAGACGATAATATAAAATTCAGTTAAAATTGATTCATCAATTGATATCTAAATATATGTGTTCGCAATTTTAATAAACTATGCTAGATTTTTCTTTTCTATTTACTTGGAATGACTATGACCTTAAATGAGTGAGGAAAGGAACTAAAAAATTTAATGGTCTCGACTACGTGCACAACACGTAATACTTTACTAGTAATTAAAAATATAACGCTTCTTTAAGCACATGATACTTTACTAGTAATTAAAAATATATCGCTTCTTTATTAGTATGCATTGTACATGTGACTACATTCCATATTTTTCTTTATAATTATATCATCTTTGGCCAATGAGAAGTCATATTCAATTAATTATTTTTACAATCATAAGTTGTAACGTATATATATATATATAAATTAATCTTCCATGATTATGACTTAACTTGTGCCCCTTAAACTCACAAAAGATATATATATTCTTAATTAATGATGAATAACTCATAACCCTATTTAAGAGACAACAATTAATTAGTTAAAGGTAGGAAAACCCTAACTTGAGGATTTGTACTTTCTTATAATATTAGCTATCCATACATAAAATAGACAAATAACTATTTGGATTTTTGGGCTATAAATAGAGGATTATGTGTAATTGATTTGATATATTCACAAATAAAAATAAAAAAGAAAAGGGTGTGATCAAAGTCTAAAATGGGCAAATTTGAAATGGTGGTGACAATGGTTATTGTTGCTCTAATTCAAGCAAGTGATCAAGCTTCTCCTTCTCTTCATCCTTCATCATCTGAAGACATTTATCCTTTTCCATCTCACCCTTTTTCTCTCTCTAGAAATGAAGATTTTGACTTAATTCATTCAAAAGAACATACCACAGCTTCTTCAAATTATGGGAATGAAAATTGGGCAGAATGGCTAAACCATCCATTTGCTCAAAATCTTTGTCATCGTGATCATAAAACAAGACCTAAACAGTTCAAACATTCTCCATCCGACGCTGTCTATAATTGTGTCGTTAGCTGTTTGGACCATATGAAAAGTAAGTGTTTTTATCCCAAAAAAATCTAATATAACATCATCGTGGTACCGTCAGATGGAGACTCTTTGTCGTTTTCTTTTGAACGATGAAGAGAAGTTGCCCATATTTGGGATGTCTTTTCTGATTGAATGAATCAGATGTAGGTAAACGTCGAATGTTTTTCTTTTTTTGCATTTCCTTAATATATAGATCATCTAAATTAGAACAAACGGTCTAAATTAGTAACTTCTCGACAGTTGGTTGACAAAACTAATACACGGTATGCTGTATGCTTATCACTAGTATACATGCATATGGTTCGACAATATATAAGAAGTGGATGTGTTTTTTCAAGCTACGTTTGTTAACTGTTTTTTGTTTTTACTAATATTCTTCAGTGAGTTATTCTTGAAAACAATTTTTTTTTTAATTTCAAATACTTGTTTTCTTATAGAAAAGTACATAAGCATCCAAAAGAAGTTAATATTTTCAATATTGTTTGTTCTTAAAAAATTGTTTCGATATATGATGTGTTATTTTCTGCATATAATTATTTTATCGATCTCCTAATCATTAATTATTCTATAATTAGTAGTAAAGTTTTCTACAATTATTAGTTGATAAATCTAAATTAAGTATGATTAGAGAAACCTTACTACATCTACTTTTTACATGGCAGATAAGAATGAAGAGGATGGAAATGTGGGAGCCTGCTTCAGCAATTGCAAAAACTATTAGTGGTCTTTCTTATCCAAAGTGCTTTTATTTAAATTACTTGTTAAAAATAAGTGTTTGCATATTTTACATTCATATTTCTCCCAATTATACTAGAGTATTTAATATTTTATTATCCACATTTATATACCTTTCATTAGACTAGTTAGTTCTTAAGATATGCGCGCATGTGATAAAATAAACAATAAATATTAATTAATGTAATATCTTAGAAGATGAAAACGGTATTAAAAAATACACATATTTAATATGAGTGAAAAAAATGCTATAGAACATTGTGTGTTTGAAGAATATAAAAAACATTAGATTCATTAAAATTTATATAATTGCTTTGACTCTATTTTTCAATTACATGTTTTAACAAATAAATTTATGAGTTAACAGTTAGTTACCAGAAATCATAATATTTTAAAATACTTATCGATATTAATTCGTTAATAACAACTAATGGAAAACATCACCAGAGGGTTGAGAAAGGACTCTAGGGTGAGGTGTAAACTTAGACGTCTTGAATTCAAACCTTCACGTCAGTGAAAACTAAATGCGCCTTCTGTTAGTGAAAATTTATAAATAATAAAAGAAAATCAGGCTTCTAGTGTAAAGAACATCCGTACTTCTAAAATACGAGTATCAAGCATTATCTATTCATAAAAGCCCGATGAAACTAGAGACAATAGAGAAAAATTAAGATGCTTATATTAGGGATAATTGAGTGTCAATATGTGTTTCCAAAAAATATACTTTGTTTAAGTATGTAAATGTTATCTCTATATAACTATGTATTAACATGAGTATATATAATGTCTTTATATATAACAATACATATGATCAATATCGATGTTTATATAATATGCAAGTCGAATATAAATTATAATAAGCCAATAGAAAAACAATGTACTGATAAATGAACCTCTGGCCATGGCTAGAGAAAAATAAAGAATTAAAATAATTATTTGCTTGGAAAAGTTTGGTAAGATGAAATCTAGATCTAATTACGAGTAGAGAGAGTCTCGAAGAGTAAAAAATAAATAAATAACTGACTTGTAAATAATTAATTGGTATGAAAAAATCTATGACAATAGAATAATAATTAAAAGTTTAGAAAGAGAATGAGAGAATAAAAAACTCAAGAGTTGAAATTTGCTTGTATTCGATTCAATTTCAGAGTTGTACATCCTTATATATATACATGAAAATGATAACTAAGTGATAACAAATCCCACTATTTCCTATCAAGATTTGAGGAACGGATAGACGTTTCCAGGGAATATTTCTTCCTAGTATCCATTTTGTAACCGTCAGACCGGTCTAAAGGCTTACATTCCATCAAACTCCTTGATTAATTCTTCAGTCCAGATTTTGTCACGTGTAGGGTAGGATTTTGACTGTTCATTGACATCCATTACACTCGACGAAATCCTTTCGGCGAGGTGTAATGATTGCCTTTTTCTTTTCAGGCTTTACATCTTCCTGTAGTCCATTTTCACACACTTCTTGGGAACACATGATGTGTTTTCCAAGTAGCCTTTTGACAAACTATTGTCAAACTTTCCGTTGAGGATGCTACTGTCCACCCTTCTACTGAAGATGTTGCCGCTGATGTAACCATAGTCATTTCTTAATTGTTGTAACTTTTGTATATTTTGTAATTTTCAGTTCTGTACTTTTTTGTACTTTTCTGTTTGAATTTACTTTCCTTTTAATAAGAAGAACTTTCATTTCCTCAAGACTTAGCAATTTTCCTCTATTCTTTTTCTGTGATGCCCTTTTTTTGATGTGCTTCCCTTGCAAAAAAATTTCCAATGTATTTTTCTTCCGTTCATATGGATTTGCACATTTGTCCTCAACTTCCTTTGGTGAATGACTACTGATCATAGTATTGTCCATCCTCAAAGTCTTTAAATCTTCTTAGCTTAAGTTTCCTTTTGAGAACGACTTCCAGTTTCCTTTTGAGAACGACTTCTAGTTTTCTTTTGAGAACGACTACTCATTATGGCTTAGTTCGTTCTCAAGGAGTTAGACTCTTTGTAGAATCATGACCCCAATTTTCTTTAGAGAGTGACTGCCCATTGTAGTGTAGTTCGTTCAAGGACTCATGCTCATTGCAAAAACATGGCCCTCGGTTCCTTTAAAATGATTGCCCATTATATTGTAGTCCGCTCAAGGACTTAGGTTCATTGTAGAACCATGACCCCTATTTTCTTTAGAGAAGACTGCCCATTGTAATGCAATCCGTTCTCAAGGACTTAGGCTCATTGTAGAATCTTGACTCTGATTTTCTTTAGAGAACATCAGCCTATTGTAGTGTAGTCCGTTCTCAAGGACTTAGGCTCATTATAGAATCATGGCCATGGTTTCCTTTAGAGAATGACTACCCATTGTAGTGTATTCTGTTCTCAAGGACTTTGGCTCATTGTAGAACTACGGCCCCAGATTCATTTAAAGAATGACTGCCTATTGTAGTGTAGTGCGTTCTCAAAGACTTTAGCTCATTATAAAACCATGACCCTTGTTTCCTTTAAAAAATAGTTGCTCATTATAGTGTAGTCCATTCTCAAGAACTTAGACTCATCGTAGAACCATGGTTCTAGTTTCCTTAAGAAAACATGTGCCCATTGTAGTAGAGTTTATTCTCAAGGACTTAGGCTCATTGTAGAGCTATGACCCTAGTTTCCTTTAGAGAATCGATGCCCATTATAGTGTAGTCCGTTCTTAAGAACTTAGGCTCATTGTAGAGCCATGGCCCTAGTTTTCTTTAGAGAACATATGCCCATTGTAGTACAGTTCCATTCTCAAGGACTTATGCTTATTGTAGAGCCATGACCCCAGTTTCCTTTAGAGAATAGATGCTCATTATAGTGTAGTGCGTTCCCAAGAACTTTGGTTCATTGTAAAATCATGGCCCCGATTTCCTTTGCTACAGGCTCATTGGTAGAGTTTCTCCTATTTTTTCGCTACGAGCACATTGGTACAGTTTCTCACATTTCTTATTGGAATCGTGCCATAAAGTAGGGTGTAATAATTATTTATGAGTACTTAGTTATTTCTCTGACATTTATGTATTACTGAATTTTATGAATTAATGAAAGTTTTCTTTTAATTAAAGTGTGTTTATAATTCACATAAATCCTAGAACTATTATCAATGTAAGAAGAGTAAAGATAGAGAAGTCTTCTAGATAAAATCTGAAATAGTTCAGAATGTTATTCACAGTCTTAAGATCGACTGGACAATCGAGTCTGATTACGACTGTTAGGTTGAACCAGATGATGCTGGTCTTGTGGCATGAGAGTGGAGACTCTAAGGTTTGACCTATACATGTTATGGAACATGTTGAATAGACCAGTAACAAATTAGTATAGAGCAAAACTGTTTATCTAGCTCTGAATCTAATTGTTACACATTAAGAGTATTTCGTAATACCTTAATCCTGAGGTAAATACAAAACTTAACCTAGTTACTTATGATCTTTGATACTCCAAATGAGTGAGTTCGAATTGCCTGAGAATACATCAACTATTGGGATCATGATTGAACTATGTAAGAGTTACATGATTCACAGATATGAAATTTATGGTAAGATTGCAATAGCAACAATATCATATTATACTTTATTGATGAGTGTATGAATAAATAACCAGGCCTAGTACTCGATGACGTGACTCATTGAATAAGACATTATGAACTATATGAGATACTTCACTGATATGTTTTTTTTATTCACATTCAATAAAAGAGTTAAGAAAACAATAACTAGATGGGTGAAACAATAATTTTACATCTAACTCTTGTTACTGATATTCATGAAGGATTTTTCGGTGTTCTCGTTGAAACACGCGAGCGTACTCCCCCAACGAGGAAGATCTTAGTGCTTTCTCATTGCTTCAACAGGAATGAAACAAGGGTAGACTCTTAATCTATAAAAAAAGCCCCCCGGCCCCATTTCCAACTTAGTTCCTACGGATGTTGGAAGCGTTGACGATCTTTCTTCCTTTCCTTGTAGACTACTTTTTAGCTGTGCTTGATGAAGCAAGGTTATATAGGTTAAGATTCTCGATTAAGATGGAACAAGAAGAAAACAAAAGGAGAAATTTGAATATTTTATGGACCGTGAAATAAAGATGTTTACTTGCACCAACAGAAAATGTAGCGTGCATGAATCGAGAGTTGATTCGGCATCGACCTATAGTGAAGTTGTACGATGTCAGGATTAAATAGGTCAAGAATGTGTGGAGATAAATTAGCCGGGTATTTGAATCTCATAGCTTTATTCATATTGATCCATTTGGTCTCAGAAGTAGCTCATAAGGACATGAATGAGAAATAATATCAGTTAGACAAAAAATATGTTTTGGATCAAGATACACTTCCCGAACTCATATGTGATGCATGCCATCACTAAATTAGTGAAGAGCAGAAATAATGTTTAAATTAATTAATTTGTTATTTTCTAATTATTAGATAATTAATAAATTAATAAAATTAATTAATTAATTGATAGGGATCAATTTAATTTGTCAATTAAGATTGATGAATTTAGATACAGTAATAACTCTAAGGGAGATATAAAAATCACAGAGAGTAGTGCATGGAGATGGTGAATTTTGGCAATTTACAATATAAGGGTATATGTGTAAATATAATAATTATTATTTAAGAGATTGCAATATGGTTGTATCCCTAACCCAAGCTTAACCTAATCACAGTGTGTGATTATTCAGAGCAAATAAAAAGTTTTCTCTCTCTCATTCCCTTGTTGCCGGCGAAATCATAGTGAGGAAGAAGAAAATTATTTTTTCTTCCTCAGTTGTTTAGAGAGCCCACACTATATTCCTGAAAAATATCATTATGAGACAACTTCTGAATCCTATGAATGATTGTTGGTGTGAAAATCGATTGAAGTTCTGTGAATCGCAAGAATGAGGAATGCGAGACAATATTTTAGATCCCGCCAATTCAGAAATTCTCCATTACAAGAAAAGGTAAATATTATTTCTATCTTTTCTCAATAAGTTTATCTAAATATGTATGATCGTTGTATGGTTTTTTATTTAATATGATTAAATATTTATTTTGATTTTTTTTTATATTCCACCCACGAACCGTTCATGGTTCATTAATTTTCTTCATTTTTAAAACCCGATCCAACATTTTCTTCGCTACGGGCTCATTGTTAGAGTTCGTCCTGTTTCCTTCACTTTGGGCTCATTGTTAGAGTTCGTCCTGTTTCCTTCACTTTGGGCTCATTGTTAGAGTTTCTCATGTTTCCTTATTTTTCTTTTTCTTTCTCTCATACGTTAAGAGTATACTGTTTCACAATTTCACACCATGGATTTGAGTTTGATGCCTGTTTTCATCATTTTCAGAATCGATTCTTTTTCTGAAATAAACATTGAGTGATGGTCTTGAAAATATTTACGGAATGAGATTTGTCATGTAACTCTTCTTGTGTTGGTGCAGTTCAATAATCAAAGTTGAATGTTCTGCACAATCTTCTTTTTCTGAATAATCTGTATGAGAATTACCATAACTCACCACAACAAAAAAAACTACGATAGCGACCAAAAAATGCTATTATAGGATTTTCATGGCGTTTCTCATAACGCCATGTCTGCCAGTGTTATGAAAACTCCAACCCTATGATAGCTTTTTTTAAACACTATCATAACCACTTTTAATAGCGTTTTAAAAATGCTATTATATATCTAACCATATCATAATTGCATTTGTCTATTGTGCTTCTTTACACTATTATATTCTCTTATAAGGTTTTAAATATTATAAATAATTTACGCTAACATATCAGATAAATAACATAAAGATCATCCATCACTATTTTAAAAAAGAAATTTACGAATAAAGATCCATATCAAATTTCCAAAACAACTCTACAAAAAGCATTCTAAGGTGCTCCTATCACATATTACAAATATTTTGAGTTGTATTAAATATCACAAATACAAACCAAAGTTTTCATCAAAGAACTTTCATGTCTTCCTGTTGGAATCATATTTCTCATCATTATGCGGAACCACACACCACCTGAATTACTATGTGTTTGTTATGTTTTCGGTGAACCTATATGAAAAGAATAATTGTTATAGTTCAATATCCACTTATAAACATATATATGATCTCTATAAAAAGGATATATAAGATTGTAATCTAGATTGAAAAACCATATTTCTTGAAATACATACTTTCCATGAATATATGGTCTATCCTTGAAAATGCATATATAATGAAAATCTAACACAAATGCAAGAACAAAAATGAAAATCCACCATTTCAATCCACATTTCTAGCCCCCATTCTACTACCCCGACCCAACATTTCAATCATGTCCACAAATTATGTCAACCAACATTTCTAGTGCTCACAATACTAATCATCATAGAAGAAAAGTTTAACATAATATTCAAAATCCAACTCTACCAACATAAACAAATCCAACAACAATGCAAATCTAATATTCAATCCACATTTCTTGCGCCTCACATTTGTAGCACCCCCACCCCCCACATTTGTAGCATCCTCACCCACCTAACATTTCAATCATGTCCATAAATTATGTCAACCCACATTTTCAGCTCTCACAATATTAATCATTATAGAAGAAAAGTTTAACATAATATTCAAAATTCAACCCTACCAATATAAATAAATCGAACAAAAATGCCCCCATTCCCCACATTTGTAGCATCCCCCACCTAAAGTATCAATCATGTCCATAAATTATGTCAACCCACACTTCTAGCTCTCACAATACTAATAATCATAGAAGAAAAGTTTACCATAATATTCAAAATCCAATCCTACCAATGTAGGGGGAGCTACAAATATGGGGTGCTAGAAATGTATTTTTGACTTTTAATCGTGTTACTCATGAAAAGCCCTAAAGGGTAGATGCAACCTTGGTAGAAGTGCGAATCCAAATATAACATACAACAAGTAAGAATATTAGTACTTCATTAACCTAAACTACATAACTTTGCCGTGCCAATTTCTTGTATTTAACTAGTTAACGAAACTTCTACTCATGTTTAATTGCTACCAGTAAACTTATTTCAGCCTCACCATTCTTCTTCTAAAGGCAGCAACTACGAAACAAAATTGATTTCGCTCGGGGAGGTCCTTGGTCATTCACATTAAAATCTGCCAAACTGTAAGTTTTTAACAACCTTGTTTCTTTTCTTGTATTCTCAAAAATTAGATTCATAAAGCTTCACTACTTTAATTCTTGAGAATCTATCATAAAAAGTAAGCACCTCGTTTCCCAATCAATCAAAATCCTCATTAATATACAGCTAGAATTATCCCAATTGCCAAATTATGCATTCGTTGAAAGCTGCACAAATATCAGTTTAAAGAAAGATTAGCACCTCGAACAACATTAAATGTAGTAATAAATATCAGATCATATACTAATAAAATAAAATAACAAGAATTTGGTTCTTCAAAATCCAGAAAAAATAACTCAACTCAGAATTAAAAGCCAAGAATACAAATGCAAATATAAAATTTCAATGCACGTGACTAGCACCCCCCTCGGCATTTAAATCATGTCTAGTATTTATGTCAGCCCATATTTCTAACTCCCACGATAGTAATCATCATATGAGAAAAGTTTAACATAATATTCAAAAACCAAACTCACCAACACGATAGTAATCATCATATGAGAAAAGTTTAACATAATATTCAAAAACCAAACTCACCAACATAAATAAATCCAACACAAATGCAAATTCAACTTTTCAATGCACATGGTTAGCGCCCCCCTAACCGGTCATTTCAATCTCCAACCCATTAAAATGCACACAATTTTCATCATCATACCTATAATCACCACCGCCATTTTTCTTCCAATCTCAATTAACACTACTAATGCAGCCAATAATCAAACTCAAATCAACCTAATTTCAATTATGTCTAGTAGAATATCAACCAACATAAGTTGGAAAAGAAGTACTTTTGATGAGACAATTATATTAGTGGGCAATGCAACTATACTACCTACTGCATCTTCAATATATTTCATTGAAGACGTAGACCTCTATAAGTAAGCTTCTGATTTTGTTGCAACATCAATCCAAACTCTCGTGGCATCAAGTCCAAAAGGCACATGATGAATAAGGTCCTTTGGATCACTTGAAGACCAACGTCATTCAACAACTACCTCATTTGATCCAATCCAATCTAATAACTTCAACTTTCTCGAGTGCAAGTTATTATACACACTCTGTAATTAACAATAGAATATCATCAATTACCAATAGCAAAACTCCGTGTGCAAACAAATAAAAGATTTAAAATTTACTGAAAGTCCACTGTAAGAAATATGACTTTTAGCCAAGGAATTTTTTGTTGCTAAAAGTATTGAATTTGGTCGGCAAAAGTTTTCCCGACGAAAAAAATTGTCGCGAGGGTCGCTGCAAAAAGTGTGTGGCGGTAGCCTTTCTCGACGAATTTTATATTTAGTCGGGAAAACTTTTAGCGATGAAAGATTTTTTTTATTGCCGACGAAAGTTTTGTTTCTCGTTGTTGTCTACGGCGAAAAAGCTTTGACGACGGATTTATTTTATTTGTCTCTCTTGTCTAAGGCGACGAATATTATTTTCGCCACTTTAAGTATTTGCAACAAAAGTATTTTTCCTCGCTGTAATTTCTGGTGATGAATATGATTTTGGTCACTAAAATCATAAGCTAATTTAATTTTTTTTTATATTTTCCTATATTTTGGTCAGTGAAAATCTTAAACCAATTAGAACTTTGATCACAATTTTTCAAGACCAAGTTTTAAACAAAAAAAAGAGACAAGAAAAGAATAATATACATAGATAAATAAGTACATATTATCATTATCATGTTTGGAATGTGCATAAACTTACATTAATTATAAAAAAAAAGCTTCTAAAGATAAACACACTTTCAAGAAGCTTCAGAAAAAGATTTCAAAATATGATTTTTAAAGTTTCTCATAGTTAAAGTTCAAGAGAAATTTCAAAACCCATAATTGTTCAAGTAGATGAGTTGTCTTGAGGAGTAAAACCGTTACTAAGAGCTCACTGCAATAAGTTGCCTACTGTGCTTCGAATGGTGAACAATTCTGCTTGTAAAATTTTCTCCTTGCTTTTCGAATGCTTTGAGGATATGACGATGTAGGTGGTGCTCCACGTCCAAGACCTTTATTTCTCCCAAGGACCTCCTTTACCGTTTCTTCATCAGTGCGAGGTTGGGTACCCTCAACGACAGACTTATTCCATAACGAACACATGTGCTCCTGTAAAATAACTGTTAGCTATATATATACATTGTGTAAACTTGGAAAAACATGCAAAGCATCGGAAGAGAAAAGAAAGACCCATAGGCCATAATAGATATGAAAAAAATATGAAAAGCCCAATTTCGAACTCCTTCCATTTTCTTCATGTTCATCCATTAATCAACAACTCTTATCATTTTCTTTTGCACAGAGTTGTGATTTTGTAATTAACTAATTGCTATCATTAAGAATTATAATTACAAATTTTTATACTTTATATATATGTCAGTACTATACATGACTTCTACTAAGCATAATTATTTCATTCTATAGCAGTGAAAGAAGAAAATACTTTCAAATTAATAACACTGCACAATTCTCATATTAGAACAAGAGAATACATATCAGAAGCAATATTTTCAGATGAAACAAACTAAGATGGTGATAACATCAAATCAATTAGACTCAGGAAATATCCCCAATGGAATGAATCTGTAAGCCTATAAAAAAGATTCCCACTGACTTCACAAATTTCTGGTTTATATTCCTTTTTCCACTTCGATGTCTGTTTGTCCAGAAAATTCACCCAATTAAGTGTGTGTGTGTGTTGGGGGGACCTTAAGGAAACAAACCAAAAAGCCATAAATTCTGTATATTCAAAGAAAAAAAGAGTATCCATATAAAAAAGTTCTAATGACATAATCAAAATATTAAATTACCTTTTTCTAAATAGAAAAAAAATCCATTATTGATCCAATCCAAATAACCAAATACTGTGATACCAATTTGATATGATTTCCTTGCAAGAAAACTCTAATCTAACACAACAGTAACCCAGATATTAATAAACAGGGAGAAACAACCACAATGGAGAAGAAAAATAGCTTGATTTCTTAACAATGGTGGAATTCATCAAGGGAAAAAGTGAGAAAACAAGCCCTACACCAAGTTGTTCGAGAACTTGGTCTCTCCCATTCATTCACTGCCCGAAATCTACTACCCACGATCCTCCCTCTACAGTTTTATTCAATCCATCTCCTAACAAAGGAATAACTAACTCTAGCCCAGTCAGCACACCCCTCTCTTATCTCTCCTCTAACTAACTGAATTTTTGCACCCTTTCCAACTCACCTCCCTAGTCAGTGCCTAGCACATTGTAACTAAATTACCAAAGCATATCTATATCTATAGTATAAAGCTACAAATCAACATTCAATTTAGTTCTAGAAGTAGACATCTGTAGCTCCCCATTCAATAATTAATGAAACAGAACCACATATTCTTTAATTCACATAATATATCATTTAATGCTCAATATTATTGAACTTAACTTCATTATAAAGGAAACTCACAAGAAAAATATCCACTGAAGTACTGATTTCATCTAATAACCAATTAATCACAAATTCAGAACATATGATAATGACATAAATTCATAGCATATAACAAATTCAGAACATATCAGTCTAATTATTTACATATCTTTCTCGAGCCTCGTCATTCTGCCATCCTTTACAAGTCGGAAGTGCATGTCGTGAAATATTTGAACACGACTAGGTGCTTCCCCATTTACAAATTTCTATCCAAATGCAGTAAGATTTGAGACATTAGTCATAATACTATGCATTATTAAACCAAAGTAAAAACAAAATTTTCTTTTAAAGATAATTGTCTTGCGTTAAGACAACTTCTACATGGACAACGAGATTTTTCCCTCTTGGTTGATTTAAGTACTAGCCACCCTCATAAATTGTGAAATACCATCAATCTATTAGGATTTTTTATCCAACTCATGTCCATTTTTGTAACTCTGGAAATTTAAACACTATTTAGAAAAATTATTCGAAGAAACTATTTAAATGTCTTGGAGCATGTTAGCATAGTAGCCCACTACAAACACATTAAAATGAATAGACCATGGAGATGATACACAACTATGGGCATGCTTTTTTTCAGAAGAGCTGCATTCTTTAGCACACATTACATACTTATAATTTCTACAATGACATTAAGATGAGATAGAGAGAGTAGAAGCAGGGAAAAACATACGTATAAAGATCCAACATTGCCTAAAAGAAAGCATATTACTTATGCAAACACTAACAATAACTCAAAATATTAGGAACACGGAAGGGTACACTAATAAGAACTCAAGATATCATATACTCAAAGCGGTAGGAGAACCATGCTAGTCATAATGAATCAGGATTTAGAAACTCATTCTTCTACAACTTTACAATCTTGTCTCTAAAGATCATATTTTTTAGTGAACTGTATGTACATAGGTTGTTTACACTAAAATTACCGAATATAGAACATAGAGATCATACTTGTTGCCAAGAAGAGATCACTCACTGTTGAGTGTGATTGTATCCCTAAAATCCAACTCCTTGTATATCTTTGACCCCTTTCCTAATTACAAAGTAAAGAAGAAAAATGAGTAATTAGTTAAACAGCGTGCACACACAAAAGCAGCGGAAGTTTTTCTAAAGCATATGACAATATAACAACATTGGATCGGAAAGGAATAACAAGGTACAGGTATATAATACAATTATCAGCATCATCTGAACAAGCAAATGGTACAAAAAAATCATGACCAAATGTGCTTAATATATACCTTTTTCAGAAAAGCAGCAAAAGGAATTATGTCATCTTCGTATATCTTTTGTACTTGGATTTAATTCCAGATGAGAAGCCACTTTCCAGATCTTCTGCATACTGAAATGACCAAAAGCAAAATAACTAAATAAAAAAGAAAAAAATAAACATACAAAATAAATGAAGTTCAATATGACACCAATTTAACAAGCAGAAATTTTGGGTAGACATGAATTGGTGTATCTAATGAAAAGAAAAAAGGAAGGACTTAAATTATTTTCACAACGAGCAGAAATTTTGTTTACTCATTCTATCTTCTATCTGAGCAAAGTAGTATGTGAGAGAACTCGGGTTTGTCTTCTTCACAAAATATAGAACAAATTACAGCCACCCTCATAAGAGCAAAGAATGAAGAGTAAACAAATGTGCATGTTCTGATTCATCAAGTCAAAAAATAAAGAGTAAAGAAACCCTACCTAAGTGATTAAAATTAGGAAGGATAGCATGAATGGCGAACACCCACAGTAACTCAGACCCACAACAATGCCGACCCACAATGACGGTGACCCACGACAACGACTACAATCAGAAAACCCACGGCAAGGGACATAGACAACGAACAGAAGTATCGTTTGTCTCCGGTAAAATGTTGTGGGTGAGAGGAGGGAGGTGAAATGTTGTGGGGGTGAAAAATATCAGAGTAATATTTTAGGGAAAAGAAATTTAGGGATTGGGGAGTAGTGGCTTTTGTCAAACTTTTAATCTTTTACCGGCGAATATAAAATTTCATCGGTAAAGGATTACTTTTTACAGACAGAATTTTCATTTGGTCGACAAAAGGTAAACTTTACTTGCAAATTTATAATTTGTCAGTAAAAAACCTTAAAAATATTTCCTGCCCCAAACTTTTTTACCACGGAAAAACTATTAGGCGACAAAAAAAACATTTTGTCACAATAGGAAGTATTTAGCGATCAATTTTATTTCTGTCACTAAAAATCTCAAATTTTATGTGTTTCGTCGTTAAAAGTTTCATCGCCAACAGGAGAATTTCTTGTAATGGTGATTGCATGACTGAAAAGGATGGTCCTTCATTTCGGTGAAGCTGAAAATTAATTTACATTAGAGTATGAAATTATACTAATTGTGAAAGTCAACTCCATTCACCATTTGCATATTTATGTATACTTGCTTCACTATGCTCTCCATAAGGTTTTGCATATGATCAAATTTATTCTTCAATTCGATATGATCTTTTCGAAGCTCCGTGTAGGACTCCATTCACTATTTGCATATTTATGTATACTTGCTTCACCATGCTCTCCATAAGGTTTTGCATATGAACAAATTTATTATTCAATTCGATATGATCTTTTCGAAGCTCCGTGCAGGCGCGATCCTTTTGAGATAAAATGGAATGTTTGGTAAGAGTCAGCTCGTTTCCACACGCTCTAAGTCGTCCATGTCTCTCAGGACCAAGAACTTGAGATAAACAATCGTCAGCCAAATTTCTTGTCCTAGATGATGACGCACCTTGACTTAACTCATTCAACTTTTTATAGAAGGCAATAATGTCACGCAACATTTATTACCTAGTTGTGTGACACTAAATAGATAAATAATGAAACACTTACAATAGCTTCAATAGTAGCTGAGTTTATAGGTTCGTCACTTTTTTTATGTGCATTCGTCCAAACACTGATTCTAGAAACATATTTAAGGGTTTGACTACTTTTTTTCTATAAAGAACCAAATTCAATTAGTTAAGGAAGGTTAATTTATTTCTATTAAAAAATCTATATTTTACCATATCTTCAGTCAATCGCGCATATCCCCTGCGGCTGCATGCGTGGGGGAATTGTTTTTTCTTCTTCTCTTTAAATTTAGCACTTATTTCCTAGAGAAATGTATATATATGACATAGAAGTATTAATTTAACTATATAAACTACTAAAACTCAATCAATTACAAATCACCTTTGATTTTTCTCCCATCTTATCCTTTACATAAAGCCTTTCAATCTTGAATTGAACTAACATTATCAGGCTTCAATTTCATCATTTCTTGCTCGTTAGTAACAATTTTTTATATAGAAGACCTCCACAACTCTCCCTTTTGTGAAATTATTGTTTTCTTGCATGATTCATCAATTGTATATCTCGCCTAACAATAAAAAATGAAGTGTGTATGTCAATGCTTAAAACAATGTACTTTTTGCCTAACAATTAACAATGCTATATTTAAAGTAAATTACCATACATGTATCGATTCCCACATAACCTCCTTCACTCCAGTGGGAACCTTTCTCCAATATGCAATGTTATGGGTACGATTTCCTGCACAAGAGGTCCAGTAAAAGATGATAAACTAACAGAACCTTCACCAATCGGTTGGCCCATGGTGTTCATCTCCCTGTTAATCTGATTATTACCCTTGACAGCAATACTCTTCGAGCACGTCTTTCGTGTGGTCTCTACATGAGAATTAGGTGTGGGCTCACATGAATCAATAGTGGGTGAAACTAAAATGTCTTTAGGTGTAGCTCCCCGAATGTTGGATATGGGAGAATCATGCGGCTGGACATGGACGACTAGCTGAACAGGTGGTGTCATGTTAGGTTGATGATGTGTCATGCTAGGTTCTGGAGATTTATCTTTAGATACTATGTTTTGTATCGAGCGTTTCTTTCTTGGTGGATGGGAATCTAAACTTGGTTGGGACTCAGTTTCCAAGAGTTTACGTTGCAGCCTTTTTTTTATCCACTATACTAATTAACCTATTCAATACGAACAAAAAATGCATTAGCAAAACACAATATTTATATCATCGATGTAATATTTGAAAGCAATTAAATTAAAGGAAAAAGAAGTTATCATATACCTTCTTTTAGGCCTTAAAGTTCAACACTTTCAAATAAAATAAGATATATAAGTATGAAAAAATAGATTGTAAATATTGATAGGTGAAAGAAACATGCATAGAATATTTTTATATAAATTGACATTTAGTCCAGAATAATGTCTTCACCATCAAGTCTTACTAACGACATTCATCACTATCATCATCATTTATTTCAAGTATTGAAGACAACTCTTGAGGTATTAAAGTCTCATTATCATCGTCATTCTCATTGTACATATCCAAATCATATAAACCTCTAAGTGGTGCCCTAAGAACACTATACCAGTTAGAGGTCTCATGCTCTCTAGAATAAAAAATATGTTTTGCTTGTGATGCTAGTATGAATGGCTCCCTGGAAAATTGGGATTGTCCTTGGTGTAGATTGATGATGGTGAAACCATCTTTAACCCTAATGCCATCACTTACATTTTCCAAGATACATATAAAGATTGGAATCTAAAAAGTATAATAATCTAACAAAATTATATCATGGATCGCTCCATAATAAGAAACCACATCTTCCATGGCTTGTATTCTTTCTCTATCAACGGAAATGGACGGGACCACATAGGCGTGCTTCTCGCCCCAAGTTTACTAAGTGAACCATTATGTCAAAGAATGATGGTGGGAAGAACCTTTCAAAGATGCACAATGTTTCAACTACTTCATCGTCCAAGGCTTATATTATTTCTCTATCAACGAAACGCTGACACAGTCTATTGAAAAAAGTACATAATCTGATATTGCATCTTTGGGCCCTTTTGGAAGCAATCTCTTTAAGGCTACAGGTAACAACTGCTGAATGAGAATATGGCAATCATGTGATTTAAGACCAAGGACTTTATAATCTTCCATTGATATGCAGTTTCTAATATTAGAATCGTAACCATCTGGTAATTTTAGATCAAAAAGCTTCCTACAAAAGGTTTCTTTCTCTTTTTTTGGTTAATGAGTACATAGTAAGAGGAAGGACGATTCTAGATCCATCATCTTTTGGATGCAAGCCATGCTTAATATCCATGTGTTGTAGATCCTTACGTGCATTGATTTCATCTTTTGATTTTCCTTTCACATTCAGCAATGTAGCAATAATGCTTTCACGTATATTTTTCTCAATGTGCATCACGTCCAAATTATGACGTAATATTAATACCTGAAAATGTGATGACAACATCTATAAATGTTCAAAATGAAACTAACAATGGAGAAGTTGAAAGATACTAACCTCCCAATATGGTAGATCAAAGAAGAATGATCTTTTCTTCCATATAGTATTCGTTTCTTTGCCTCTTTTCTCCCTTTTCTTACCACATTTTCCAAAATCGTTGACATACTCTTTAAGTTCGAGAGAAACATTACGACGGGTCATGATTCTAGGAATTTTCTCATGCTTCTCGTTCCCATCAAACCACACTTTCTTTGTCCTAAATGGATGAGATGGAGGTAGAAAGCGTAATTGACCCATGTACGCACACTTACTATTGTACTTTAACCAGCATGAATGTGGTTTTCACCACAAACTGGACATGATTTTTTTCCTTTCGTAGTACATCAAGCGAAATTTCCATATGCTAGAAAATCATTGATGGACCACAACAAAATAGCTCTCAGATCAAAAAATGATTTACTGAAAGCTTTAAAAATTTGCACCCCATTATTCCATAAATCTTCTACTAGATGTTGTAAATACACATCGATAACATTCCCTAGTTGTTTCGGGCCAGATATTAACAACAACAAGAAGATACTTTCTCTTTTCATGCATAACCATGGTTGTAAGTTGTAGGTCATAAGAATGACTAGCCAACAACTATATGTACTGCTCAAACTACGAAAGGGATTAAAACCATTTGCAGCAAGTCCTAACATAAGATTACGCGGATCAGATGAAAAAGAAGGCCATTTTTATTCACCAACTCCCACGCCACAGAATCTATAGGGTGACGCATCTTCCCATCATTACTCTTATTGTTTTGATGCCACCTTAAAGCTTCAACATTTTTTGTAGACTTAAACATCCTCCTAAACCTCAAAACTATAGGAAAGTACCACAAAACTTTAGCAGGTACACACTTTTTTATCTTATTTGCATTTCCATCAACTTCCCACCTTGAAGAGCCACATCTTGGACATTTCTCCAAATGTTCTCTCTCTTTTCTAAACAAGAAGTAGCAATCATTCACACAAGCATGATCTTGGAATCACATTCTCATCCGACAACATATCATGTAAAATTTCTAAAAGTTCAGTAAAACTTTTATCAGACCAACCACTCTTGGTTTTAATTCTATACAAAACTACAATGGTTGATAACTTTGTGTACTTGCTACAACTTAGATACAAAACAATTTCAGCGTCTCCTAACTTATCCATGAAATCATCATATCTCCCTTCAAAATCCCTAGAATGTTCGTCTTTAAATCCATAAGTTGATTCATACATGTTGTATGTGTATGATTTGTTTACTTCATCAGTTTTATCTTTTCGATGGTGATACCAACTTATATAGGTTAGATCTATTCTTTTTATGACTAAATGCTAAAAAACCATGTCAATACATTGATGACACATATATCGACATTCTTTCCAAGGATATAAATTTTTCTCTACATAATTTGGATTTCTTTCTGCTATCTTAACAAAATTCCATGCTCGTTCCTGATAGTTTTTTGTAGCGCTATCAATTAAAACATCAACTACTAAGATATTTATTTATGATTATATTCTACACTTATCTTAAATAAAGTAATCAATATTTGTACCTGTTGAGACGCACCAAATCTTTATCCATTCTAAAGTTACGGATTATTGATAAGTTAACTACTAAAATGTAGAAATAATTATTCATTTGTATTTTTCTTTCAACTTATCAAAAAGGAAAAGAAAAGAAAAAAATACATGATCACATACGACTAAAGGATATGTACAACTATTGGCTAAATGAGCATTAAAGTTTTATGCCCAGCTTTTTTATCAGTGAAGTAATATATAAATTCACTCGTGCAAATTTGTCAATCGGGAAAACTAATAAGATAAGCAAATAAAATCTAGCAAAATACATTTATAGTACCTTCACTCAACGCCACGCAAGTCCTTTGCAACAAGCTCTTAAGAGGGTCTCTATTGTTTGTAATCCTGCACACATTTTATTAAACTACAGTTAGGCCAAACTAAAACAATAAGCTAATTCCTCATTAAACTACCAAACATCATAGTCTTTTGGAGAAAGGCCGAAATTCATCCACAATAGAAACAACAAATAGCTATAATACCACAATTACATCTCTATCTTTTGGAGAAAGCAACCATATAGATGGACAATACCATTCATTAACTATAATACTACCAAAGTGTCCCAGTCATTACTAATTAACAATTCCATTTCCATCTCTCATGGCCCTTACAATAATTATGACAAATTGTATTTTATCTTTCATTTCATAGAATCAAAGACTAACCAGGATTTTCTTTCCCAACTCTAACGAGATGTAAGGTTTTAGTCATAACCAATGTTGAATATTTAGCAGTCACATAGATTCTCGGAGTTGCAAATAACCATTATTACTTAAAAATCAACATGAGATCTAAATAAATTGGGTAAATTGTTGTCCCTCGCGCCCAAGTGAATAAAACCTGCACCTAGTTTCCTTAGCGTTTTGACACAAAACGTGATTCTAGTATGCTATAGAAGCACACGTTTGTTGTAGTGTCTTTACAAGTGGTGACTAAGACCAAGCCAGTTGATGGCGTAAAATCTACCACATTAGGCAAAAACAAAATTTCATAAGTTGAAACATGAACAAAATAACTCATAGATATCTCTAAAAGCTAAAAGAAACATATAAGTTTGAAATATGAATACAGTAACTCAGGAGGTCTGCATTACATAGTAACCAAACTAGAAACAATATTCCTCAAAAACCAGAAATCCAGAAATAAGAAGCAAATAGAATAAGAGAGCCATAAAATTTGCTATATTAACCAGCAAAAAATAAGATAACCTTCTTCTCTTTCAATACAAAGGCACAAGTTAACTAAATAAACCTCATGAACAAGCTCTTTCTTAAAAGAACAACCCAATTATGCTAAATAAACCTTCAAGTATCACAAAATATCATTCATGCAATGTCAAAAGTCCATCAATTTTAGCCTTCACAACGGAACACTAATGGGTGAAGAGCCAAAGAAAAATCTCAATTTCATTTATATTTTAACCAAATGCACATCCAACCAACGGTTATTCACTAAAAACAGTGAGGAAAATCAGATATAAGTAACTTATATAATGCTTTCAATAGATAATTTCACAGTCAATAAGTTATCATACAAACAAAAATTTAGAACAAATTTGGAGTCATTTTTAGTAAATGTCTGGTTCATGGTTGAGAATCTCATAACAAATGGACTTCTTAGAATTCAATTAGTGACCTCTAGGAAACATAGATTGTTCAGAAAATGAAAGAAGTAACTCGAGATAGGTCGAAGATAGGTTGAAAAGGAAAATAAACGCTGTAAAATAAACCATAGACTACCAAAAGTGATATGAACCGTGATTGTTATTAATCAAACATACTATTTTCAAATTAGACCATAGAAGCATATCTAAAGGATTTAAAAGACCATCAAATACTATTTATAACGTCTTAAAATCAGTCTTGCAGAAACATCCACGTTTTTCAGTAACTTTGCTTCTATCTTTAACAGACAACATTTCAGAATCTGTAGAGAAATAACGTACCTTGGTTCAAAAATGAGAAAATCAACTAATCTCACTCAAGCTTCCAAGCAACAAAAGTGATCAAAACTGCTAGCAATTGTTGGACCAATCAAAGTTAATTGAAGGATAAGTGAGAGGAAAAAACATTGAAATCAGTAATCCATTCAACGATTATAAACATCAAACAAAGGCAAATTATTTTAGCAAGTGAACAATTCATATGTTCTTGAAAGGAAGGATACAGTAAACAAAAGTATTGAGAGAAGCTCAGTGATTTGACAAAAATTTTCCAACAGAAAATGAGTCATACCACTCCATTGCATAAGGGAAAGCAACACTCCACTTCGAACCAAACCTTAAGTTATCAATTACGAGAAATAGCAAACACTAAATTAAGGAACAATAAGAACTTCACATACTAATCAAATCAATAAGCTTTTTTTATTAGCAATGCTATCAAATTTTTATAGCTTTCACTAAAGTGTATAAATAGGTTTCCTTGCTATAACTGGAGTGGAGCAAGAACTGAACTGCATATCCTAGTAGTAATGCTTTGATAGTAAGTTCTAGTATTAGAGAGAAAAGAAAAGCAAACTATGAATGATTCAACAAGTTCAAAAGAGAGAAATATATAAAACAAATAATCAGAGAAACCACGACCACGAGAATTCACGAGGACCAAACATAAGAGAAATCAACAATCCCAAAACCCAATCAGACATAGTATACCTCAGGAACTAGAAATTAAAATCTTCCAACTTTGAACCACCAACGAAAACAAACAAACAAAGATTAACAAGGTGAAGATAACATAAACTACTTGCTTATTTCGTAACAGATCTCAACAAAGTGAACTATATTTAAAAGCCCATCACAGGAAATTTAAAGCATAACATGGAATTAAGATTTATCTGAAACAAAGAGAAGCTAGGATTAGGAAGAATTCACACTGGTAAATGAAAACAACAGAGCTTAGAGCTAGACCTTCGAAAGAGAGCTTGGATAAAGGGCTTCGAGAGAGAGCCAACGATGAGATAAAGCTAGACAGAGCTGAGAGAGGTAGCCACGAGAGAGAGCGTATAGGAATAGCTGCGAGAGAGAATATGTGATAGAGAGCTGAAAGAGAGAGTTGCAAGATATGCATGTAAGAATGAAAGAGCTGAGAGAAAGCTTCACCTGACGAAGAGAAAGCTTTGTGAGCTTTGTCATAGAGAGAGCTCTCTATGAGCTTCACACGGGGAGAGTAGGGGTTGAAGAGAGAGGCACTGTTAGAGAGTGATTTTTGTTCAATGTATTTTAGTATAATTTAGGAGAGTTTTAGATTTTTGTTTGCTTTTACCCCCGCGTAAAAATCCAACTCTCATTGCATTTTGGTATAAAACGCCATCCTTGAGTGCAATTAAAGCACTTAATTCTTATAGTGACATTTGCTTATCTCCAAATTGAGTTCCATAAAGTTGCTAAAGAATTTGACTTCTGTATCTTTCAAATGGCATATAACTCATCATGTAATTTGTTTTCAGTTGGTATAGTTTAATTTCTGAGTTTGACTATTCTATATAATATTCTTTCCTAAACAAGCTTCATGAAAATCACCATAACGTTTGCTCGGAAGCTCCAAATTAAGTTCTGTAAAAATTTCTGGAAGATAAGTTCCGTATATTTCTAACGAGATATAACTCATCTTGTAACTAATCTTCAGTTTGTGCAGTTTAATTTCTGAAATTGACTATTCTGCATATTCTTCTTTCCTGAATAACCTTCATGAAAATCACCATAACATTTGTTCGGGAGCTCCAAATTAAGTTCTGTAAAATTCTAAGATAACTTCCGTATCTTTCTAAAGAAATGTGGTTCTTCACATAATTCATTTCAATCTGATATAGTTTAATAATTGGATTTGACTTATCCATGCAACCTTCTTTCTGAATAACATGTACGAAAACTAAACACTGCTATAACTTTATATCAAGAGCTCCAAATTATATTTCGTAAAATTCTTCAACAAGTACACTTCCATATCTTTCTAGTTCTGTGTTCCTGTTTTATGTGCAGGTTCAGATTGATACATAGAAGAAGTGATTGAACATTTCCATCGCGAAATTACTTTGCGAGTCGTCGTACATTTCGTCGCTTGTGCATCTTTTATTCGCCCGCGCTTTGCATATAGAAAACGAAATAGAAAATCTTCAAAAATACATAGATCAAACTTTATAATATCGTTCATCAATCATGAAAAAATTTCTTCTTTTCTTTTTCTTTGATTGAATGAGATAAGCTTCAATTCAAAATTTGAATTGATTTAGATTTTAAAATTTGAATTAGAATTCTAATTTAAAATAATCTTATCAGAACAAGTTTTAGATAAGATATTTTATTATTCATATTTTTTAAACTTTTGTTTATCATGTAATATACACACACACATTAAATTGGTTTAACAAACCCTTAGAATTTTCTATGACTTTTTTTCAGATCTATTTGTCTTTCATTTTTTAGAAATGATAATGGCGTAAAAGAAATATGCTAATAATAAAGTTAATTGAATATGCAAGGAATGAGTTTATTATTTTTTAAATGTATCATCGATATCCAACTTAGATGCCCTCAGATCATGCCCCTCCAGATTTGTTTATCTTCTTGCTCGTTTTGGGTTCCCATCTGCAAAGCATCTTGCCCCTGCCGTTTCCTTCTTACGGTCAGAAGATTGGATTTCTCCATCATTTTGTTGCACGTTCCTACTGGTTTTTTTATTTGCCCGCCTGACATTTTTTCTGTTCGGCTCTAAACGGTTCTCCCGTTCTTCATTGTTTGTCCGTTGACTAACTTTTGCTCGCATTTTCTCCAAAATCCGTTGCAGCGTGTTGATTTGGTCTTGGACTGTCTATCATGCACTGCAAAACGCTTCTCTGTTACGCCGTTCCATTTCCTACATTCCCGTCAGAGTGGTTTAGAGCATCTCTGTTGGTGGTGTAGGTTGATCAACACGATCATTTTCATTTCAGTTTCCCTCGTTGAGGGTAGCGTTTGATTTGGTTTTAGGCATTTTGGAAGGAATTTTCCTGAGTTTTCTCCCACTCTCAATGAAAGCACCAAAATGTAAAAGATTTTTCTGGTATAAAAAAATCTATGACAAAAGAATAATATTCACAGTTTAGAAAGAAGGAATGAGAGAATAAAGAACTCGAGAGTTGAAGTTTACTTGTACTTGATTCAATTTTAGAATTATACGTAACAAGTTTTGAGGAACGGATAGACGTTTTCAGGGAATATTCCTTCCTAGGATCCCTTTTGTAATCATCAGACCGGCCTAACGGCTCACATTCCATCATACTCCTTGATTAATTCTTTAGTCTGAATTTTATAACGTGTAGGGTAGAATTTTGACCGTTCATAACTTACATTGAGACCATGATAAAAAAGAATGTACTTATAATGAATTGTTGTATAATATGAGACAAGCTAATCACGTTTTATTCTGTACCCAAAAATACATGTCATAATTAATATGGGAAAATTAAAAAAAAGCTGGGACATAAAATACATATTCCAATATAAAAGATGACAATTCCCAGTAAATTATAATACCTTTTCTAACAATAAAATTATGTAGAATGTCATTATTTTTTTGGTTTGCTTATAATTACGATAGTGGGAAGCAGGGAAGAAAAGAAGCATTTTTTGTCCAAAAAAAAACATTTACTTCAATTATTCTTAGTGGTAAATTTGTAAATAACGAAACAAGCATGCCTTATGTCAGATTCAGGACTTAGGGATGAAACAAAGAGGAAATAGACACTTGACACTTAATCTTAGATAAGATGGTAAAAAAAAATATAGAAATTGCAGCAAATAGCTATTCTTAGACTTCCTATTTGATTTTTGTCAAAATTTCTCTTTTCTTAAAATTTTGTCAAATTTACACATTTATTATTTAAAATAGTTCTCATTGGGCATATCTACCCCTGTTTTAATTTAAATAAATTTTTTGTATTTTTTCTTTTTTCTTTCTTTTTCTGTTTTCTATGATTCAGATACAATTAGGACCTCTTAAGCTAAGGAATTTTACAACTAACTTAATTTGTAATTGTTATGAAATACCATATATTTTAGGAATTTTTATATCATTATATTCAAACTATTTTTTTGACTCTTTATATATATATATATAGTAACTATATTTGTTATATGTTATATATGAAAATTAGAGATCCAAAACATACTTGTGTAGAGCAAACAAAAATCATGAGAAGGTACCTTAACATATCATGTTCTTTATACATTCCATGCATAAGTGTTTTGTGTTAATATCGTTTTTTTAAATAGCTTTGGATCCAATCGATTTTAAGGTAGATTTTTCTTATCCTACATTTTAGGCAACTTCTTCTCCCAATATTTAAGCTAAGATTTTATATGTTTTATTTTAATTTTCCTATTTTTGATTAGTTTTTTAGGAAGATAATTTTTAAAAATTTCATGAAGGTGTTCAAATTTGGATTTGAATAAATATTGACATTGAAAATCCATCACGTTAATAAAAAATGAGATTATTTTCATATTAATTAATAATGATTCAGAGATAGAATTTACATTATTAGTAAAGTATAATAAATGTAAATACACACATTGCTATTGACAATATGTATCATTAATATATAAAGACATTATATATACTCATGTTAATACATAGTTATACATAATATATCCAAAGTTTCAACAATGAATTCATCAGATGTGATGATGCAGGCAGCTTCCTTCAGAAATGGTCTGGTGGAAGGCATTGACGTGTACAAGTACTTGCACTGTAAAAGATCCAAGACCTTATCAGAATGCCTCAGTAAGGCCAACGAATTTGTCATGATAGACAAGGAGATGGCTAAGAAAAAAGGAAGAGGGAACAATAGGGAGAGCTCCCCTCGAGTCAGAAGAGAATATAAGGATCGAAGGGGAAGGTTAGACCGAAGGAGCGACAAAGAGCGCTCACGAAAATGGGTCAGTGTTGTAGATAGGTTGGGATCAAGAGTCATCCCAGAGATCAACCTTCCACCCATGAACGTAACCCTAAAGGAACTGGTTCATAAGATAACAGAATAAGACAAACGACAGTTGGAAACTTAAGCGCGAGATTGAGTCCCTGATAAGACTTCTTGAAAGAATATTTGTTGGAGCAGGCCAATAAAAGGCTGAGGGCTCAGGCAGAGGACAAACCCGAGAGAAGAGTCTAGAGACACGGGTGGTGCATGTAATCTATGGAGGAAAGTCAAGTGGAGGAGCAAACATCTCGGCAAGGAAGGAGTACCTGAGTGTTGCCCACCTACGAGCATTTTTAGTAACAAAAAAGGAAGAGCATTGCTTGAAGATATAGTTCACGACCCGCACGATGATGCACTTGTACCTTATACGTGGCTAATTGCTTGGTCAAGAGAATACTGGTAGACCCTAGAAGCTCAGCTGACATAGTCTTCCCCTCAACCCTAAAGAAGATGAGAATAAATGAATCACATATGATAAGATATAACCTGGAGCTGGTGGGATTTGACTGTTCAGTCACTAGAGTTCTTGGTGGTTGATGAAGAGTCAACCTACAACTTAACTGTAAGAACACCATAGGTACATATGATGAAGGCAATCCCCTCATCCTACCATCAGAAGATCAAGTTCTCAACTCCAGAAGGAATAATGGAAATACGTAGAGATCAGGTGGTGGCTATGAGCTATTACCTCACCAACTTCAAGCAAAAGGCAAATCAATAGCAACTATAGGGACATGGTCAGACCTTGATGAACCACCCATTGAAGAAAATGAAAGGTCTTGATCCATCCATAAGAACCCAAGAGGGTCTTGAGCGTAAGCTCAAACCTAAGAGATCCTTTAAAAAATAAATTGATCACATTTTTAGGGAAAATAGGCAGACTTTCACTTTGAGTATTTCAGGCATGCCCGGGATTGATCTCGCACAAATTGGAGGTAGACCTAACCCACAAACCGGTCAGACAAAAGAGGAGAAAATTTGCCTCTGACAGAAATGAAGTCATTAATAAAAGGTACAAAGGCATGCCTGGGATTGATCTCGCACAAATTGTTGGCCAATGTGGTGGTGGTAAAAAAGAAGAATGGAAAGTGGAGGGTCTGTATAGACGTCACTTATCTGACATTGTTTTTTATTCTCGAATTGGCAACCGGTCTAGCCGATTATCTACCGGTGGATCCGGTTTAGAAATAAAGCGCAAGAAACGCCTTCTGTGGAAACCGGTCCATCCGGTTTCAAATTGGTGGATCCAATGTGAGGTAAATTCCAAGAATAGTTTCCATCTGTAGAAACTGGTCTGTCCGATTTCAAACCGGTCCGACCAGTTTTCACACCACAAATATTTTTATCTTGGTTTCACAATGGGCCTTCCAGACTTCTTTTTTTTTTGCTGGATTTATTTTTGGAGAAAAATATTATTTTTATTTTGGGCTAGGTGTGCTTAACAGTATTCTTTAGCCTAGATAAATTAAATCAACCTAATTGAGTTCCTATTACAAAAAAATACATAAACTTAAACTTCTTCACGTCCATTTTTCTTCAAGCTTTTCGTGCATCCATCTCGTTATCACTTTCTCCTTGTACACTAGATTAAACTCATTAATGATATATCTTAATAATTTGCTATCATTAAAATTCATTCTAGAATAACCGGGTCAACAATCTCCCCATTTTTTATGATCACAAGCCATTAAGTAACATATAAGAAATCAAGTGTAATAAAACATGTAAGATGTAATAAAGCATGTAAAAAGTTACACATTTTTGCATCAACTAAAGCATATGTCATAAACTAACTCCCCTTGAATACATGCCATATAATTACTCACCATAAATACATGCCATGTGAAAAATAATCAAATAAAATAGAGATATATGTGTTTATAAAACCTTTATCTTTCTCCCCCTTTGTCATAATAAAAAAGAAATAAATGTGAACAAAGTAAACAACTATGGATATGCATGAAGAAAAAATGAAAATCTATACATCGCTCGAAGAAGGAGGTGGAGAACTACGCAAGGCACGCATGATGGACATGAGTAAGCATGTTGTTCTTGACAAAGTTCCTCCTTAAATTGAGTGAGTTGAGAAGAGAGATCATGGTGTATGTCAGTTTGAAACTAAGTGTGTTGTTGTAAAAGTTGAGCATATTGAACCGTAAGGGCATCAATTTTATGATGCAGCCGCTCAAGTGTGTACATGTCATCTTTTGAGGAATAGGATGATGCTCCTATACACGTGGATGGAGGGTGCGAAGGCTGGAGTGGGTCAGAAGGAAGATCTTCCTTAAATATCTCATTGAGAGAGAACTCAGTGCGAGGAGTAGTGTTGGCAGGAGGATCGTGTTCTTGGTTCAGAGATTGATGCATCTTGACCCATATACCATTTATTTTCTCTATATGCATCTTTCGTAACGAACTTTTTGTTACGATATCATTCTTCTTCAACTCTATAAACTCCCCCTTGTGAAGATCAACACCAAAATGATCAAATATTTGTGTAAGCCATATCCTAAAAGGAAGAGAGTGTTGGAGATTATGAACAAAATTCTCCATAAATCTTAACATAATGTAACATATATTGACATCTTCTCCTTTTAAAATCTTGGAGATAATAAAAATGTCAAAATCGTTAACTTCATCCCTATGTCCAACTCGAGGGAGAAAAGTGTAGGTGATGATGTGATGAAGAATTCTTGCTTCAAAGGAAAGATGACCAATCAGAGGATGAAAAATATGTTGAAGATGAGGTTGACTACATACTAGTCGAACATCCTCTAATGGATCAAAATTTTCAATCTAAGGCCAACTCGAAGTATGATAAAAAGCTAATCCAGAGTATAGTGTACCAAAAATTTGATTTAATCTTGCTTGTCCAAAATAATCGGTTGACTAACAACATAACTTTTAATCGTATAGGGATCATGCTCAACTGTCAAATTTGCATAAAATAATTGGACAAACTTTGGATAAATCCTTACATTTAGATCAAAAATATTTTCCAACTCATTATAACAAGCAAGTCATGGGTTGTAGTCCTCAATATCAGAATACTTAATCAAACGTCCACATAGAATTTTTTATGATATATACTGATTAAAATGAGTTTCACAATCTTCATCATAAAATAAATACCTCTCCTCATTTGAAGAACCAATTTTCTTTCCTTCGTCTCCTCTAGTTCGCATGACAGAAAGTAGAGGAGTTACCAGTAGTGGGAGTGGAACCAGTGAGAAGCAATAAAAATACACTAAGCAAGAAAGCCGGTGAGATGTGAGTGGGACAAGTTGAAATCAAATGGAAGGTGCAATGAAGCCTGATGGAAAAAGAGGAGCTGGTGGGAGAGAGAGGGGTCGCGGATTGGGTTTGGCTTCCGGTGTGGGTTTGGCTTCACTTCTGAATCTGAAGTGAGCGGGAAGATTCGCGGATGGAAAGGGAAATAAAAGAATGAATAAAATAAGGTTAGGGCACATTTTTTTAGTCTGTACTACAACAACCAGATCATCTGGTCTCAAAATCAATCGATCCATTCGCACAGAGCAATATACTTTGACGAGATTGAAGACTGGATTTCCATAATTCCAAATGTTCCCAAATTTTTTCTCCCTTTTTAGTTTAAACCCTAACCTTAAAACAGTTTTCCATTATCCAATATTACTCCCATGTCCACATTTTACCTATAGAATATTCCACCTCAACCAAATTCTTTGATGCACATATGACTATAATTTGATATTTGTTAACAGTTATACCTTAAATTATATAATTGCAAATAAAAGCAAATTATTAAACATTTAAAATTCCTAATTCAAGTCTATTTTTGCAACAAAAAAAATCAACAATTAATGGTTTTGTAAAAATGTCAGCAAGTTGGTTTAATGTGTCTACAAACTCAAGTGATATATCTCCTTTTTGCACATGATCATGAAGAAAGTGATGTCTAAGATCAATTATTTATGTGTGAGTGCAAGATGAGATTTTTAGAAACATTAATGGCGCTAGTGTTATCACAACGAATATGAATGTTTTTAAAATCTAGGCCAAAATCACTTAAAGTTTGTTTCATCCACAAGATTTGAGCACATCAACTGACGGATGAAATATATTCAGCTTCAACAGTGGATAAATCTATTGAATTTTTCTTCTTGCTAAATAAAGAGACAAGTGAGTATCCTAAGAATTGACATGTTCCACTTGTACTCTCTCTATCGGTTAAGCTACCGGCAAAATCAGAATTAGAATAACGAACTAGCTCAAAAGATTCACAATTTGGGTACCAAAGTCTAAATTTGGTAGTCCCATGTAGATATTTAAAAATTCATTTTATGGCATGCATATGTGATTCTTTAAGACCAGTTTTAAAACGTACATACAAAAAGACACTAAACATAATATCAGGTCTACTCGCATTGAAGTAAAGTAAGGAGCCAATCATACCTTGATATTTTATAATGTCTATATTTTTACCTTTCTCGTCCTTATTGAGCTTTGTGGTAGTGCTCATGGACGTATTGCTCAACTTTATATTCTCCATTCCAAATTTCTTGAGTAGGTCCTTGGGGTACTTTTATTGATTTATAAAGATACCATCATTCATTTGCTTTATTTGAATTCCAAGAAAGAAGTTCAGCTCTTCCATCATACTCATCTCAAATTCCTTGCTCATTATGTTACCAAAATTTTTGCCCAGTTCAAGACATCAAAGATCGCCTATCGTGAGCTTTAGGAGGAGTTGAGGGCTGTTAAGGAGGAGTTGATGGCTTTGAAGGAGGAGCTGATGGCTATGAATGAAGATTTGAAGAACGATTATAGTGTTTGATTCATGGATCATGAAATCAGATGAAGGAAGAAGTCGAGCATGATGATGATGAGGACATTAAGATAGCTGATGATGCCCTTATTTCTGAAGACGTGAACTTTCCACATTCAGGATACATCCCGGAGGCTACTGCCGAACTCGATGTCTCTCTCCATCCATCTGCTCTAAAGGAGACTGATTCTCAAGCCTCAACGTCTGTGAATGCTGAGTTTTTTAGGGGATTCCTGAGATGTGATTATTTGCATTGTGTGGCTTTTTTCGATCGTATATGGCCTTCTACTTTTTGTAGTCTCTACTCTTGGTACTTATAACTTTCACTAAAAGTGTATGAATGAAAATACTTACAAAAGTATATGAATGAATATATTCTGAACATAATTTGATAACACATTTATATTTTTATACCATCTGAGTATGTCATTTGACCCAAACATATTGCAAACATTTGACTCTCATTTTGGTGTTAGGATTTTCTTCAGACGATCGTAAGTGATCAGGAAGTTTCATTTGGACATGGCCTTGGGTGAGGTCATCCATCCGAGTATCCCTTCAGACCTCAGATGCCACGAAGTTATGCTATGGACTTTTGGCCCTATGTGGGGTCTTCCTCCAGATCATCACGAGTGATCAGGAGGCCTAACATGGCCTTGGCCTTGGGTGAGGTCTTCCATCTGAGCGTTCCAACGCCTCTAGTGCCATAAAGTTATACCATGATCCTTTCGTCCAATGTAGGGTCTTTCTCCATATCATTACATGTGATTAGGAGGCCTCATCTGGCTGTGGGCTTGGGTGAGGTCTTATGTCCGAGCATTCCATGACCTCGAGTGCCACGAAGTGCTACCATGGTCCTTTCTCCAATTACAAGTGATCAGGAGGCCTCATATTGTCGTGGCTTTAGGTGAGGTCTTACGTCTGAGTGTTCTATGTGATCCGTTTGCCCTATGTAGGGTCTTTCTCCAGATCATCACTAGTGATGAGGAAGTTTTTTGTTCAAGCGTCCTTTCAAACCTCGGGTCTGTCGTGCTTTATAGTTGCCTTAAAATTGGACTTAGCATTCAAGAAGTAATTTGTATAATGCGCTTTCATACTTAACTTTGTTCCAGGGTACAACGTATTAAAATAAATTGCTTAATGAAAAGATAGAACAACTTAAATAAGGTACTTAACGAAATTACATCCTAAGGCTAGTTGTGTTCCTACTTATCATGATTGTTCTTATTTATTGGCCTTGGAGAATATAAGTTCTGGGTCTAATGATCCATGTAATGACGTAAAGGCCATATCAATTTGGACCAAGCTTACCTACTCTGTGCTCTTGAGTATTCTAATCTACTTTCTTGAGGACACGGTCCCCAACTACGAATCTACGGATGTTAGCACCTTTATTGAAGTATAGGGAGCATTAGCCTCCAATACGATTAGCGCGAATTTCCTCTTACCCTCTAGAGAATCCAATGTGTGGGTCATGGCGTCTCCATTATTCTCTTCTTCAGTGAGTTGTTCTCTGATGTTGGGCATTCGAAACTTAATCGAAATCATAACCTCGACTCCATAAACTGATGAGAAATACGTCTCTCTTATGAGAGCCTCTTTGTTGTCCTAAATGACCAAAATACTGCTGGGAGTTCTTCGATCCATTTTCCCTTAACTTGGGATAGTCTTTTCTTAAGTGTATTCAATATGGTTTTATTTGAGGCTTCAGCCAACCCATTCACCTGAGAGTGTCGTTGTGCTGAAAAGTAAGCTGAACTCTTTGCAAAACTCTTTCACAATTCTTCTAGAGAAATACTGACAGCTGTATGTGATTACGGCCTTTGATGCCCCGAATCGGCATACAACATTCTTCTAGATGAACCATTTGATGTTCGCAAAAGACTCTGTCTCTGCCATTTTGAGAAGTAATCTGTTATCAAGATTGTAAATCTCTTCTAACCATGTGTAAACAACTTAGACTAGGCCAACTCAAATAGTAAGAAAACAAAACAAGAATTTTTTTTAACAGTTAGGTCAGAACTGGCCATCTAGATTAAATAAGGTGATCTACGATTCACTTAGTTTTGTGTGAAATTTAAAATTTACACTTTCTATTTAAGTTTCAATTATTATGTTAAATTTAGATAGAAATTGTATAGACTAATTGGAAATGGCAATGTTAGGATAATTTTAGATTATAAGAAGTAGAATAACCATGTGTACTCATATTGTGATGAATATAATTACTCAATCATGGTTATAGAAGCCAAAAAACCTTCACCAATATTTTAGAAGTATTCTAGACTCTTGTATTAATATATTCAAAATTTTAAGAAAATAAACATGAAGAGACTCTAGAGGCCTAGTCTCTACCATTGAATCAATATGAGCGTGTGCAAAGTAGATTGTGATTCTCTGGTGGAGAGAATTACTAGCAGAATTAAATCTTGGGAGTTGAAATCTTTCTTATGCTGGCAGATTGCAATTGATCAAATTCGCTCTTATGGAAATATTACAATTCCGGGTTGGTATGTTCATCTTACCAAAGAAGGTGATTAAGACAGTCTAAGATTTAATGAGGAACTTCCTTTAGAATAGCACTTCTAACAAACACACCGGAGTGAAAGTTACCTAGTTTAACATTTACTGTGAAAAGAGTAAGGGTGGTCTAGGGATCAAAGATTTGGTTCTCTCTAATGAGGTCTCAGTAGCAAAAAATTTATGGTTCTTGGTGACAGGGGCTAAACATTCACTCTGGAAAGATTGGTGCCAGATTTACCTAATCAAGAAAAGCTCTATATTCATAACCATTATTCCTACTAACCCCTCTTGGGCCTGGAGGAAAATTTTGAAGCTAAGATCCAAGTACCTTCCTTTGTGTTCAGTAAGTATTAGGGATCGTTCATCTATGAAACTCTTCATAGATAAATGACACCCCCTAGGGATCTCATTGGACATATATGGTCAAAGAATTGCTCTGGACCAAGATGGACAGTGGAATCCAAAGTTGAGGTAATCATCCAATCTGGACAACGGCAATGGCCTTCACGCAACACTACTTAGTTAAATGAACTCAGGAATCACCCTCTTCCCCACTAAACCCTCCTCCCTTGATGTGTGGTCTTGGGGTGCGAGTCCTAATGGAAAGTTCTCTGTATCGAAAACCCATTCTCATTTCTCCCCACATATGGATGATTTTAGATGGGCTACCCTAATCTGGTTCAAGCGCCATGTCCCAAGGTGTAGTTTTATCTCTTGGTTGGATTTAATTAATAAATTAGCCATTAGATATAGGACTGCACAATGGAATAATGTTGTCAGTGGCAGTAGACTTAATTGTGTGTTCTATGTGGGATACTCCAAGTCTAGGGATAAGCCTGTCTTGTAGACATAATACATGGGTGCAACTTCTCTCTTGGCTCCTGACCATAAGGAAAGGAAAATCTCTTAGAGATACTGTTATAAAGCTTGCATTCACCTCTTTCCCATATTGCATGTGGAGGGAAAGGAATTCAAGGTTTTTTTAAGGGAAACTTAGAGATAAGGTTGTGGTTATCAAAATGATTGAAGAGTTAGTTTGCTCAAGGCTTTACAACTCAAATGGGTTCATTGATGAACCAGTTAATAGAACAGTAGTTGAAGTATGTGATCTTGGTCCTAATATATTCTTGTAACCATGTTGGCTGACCTATAAAGCCTATTTCTACTGGTTGTGTGGACCTGCTCTGTGGGTCTGAGTTATAAAGGCCATGTAAAATGGTCTAGTTTTATATGTTGCTCCAGCAACCTTGTGTGCGTGTGTTCCCCACCCCCTGTCACCCGTGATTTTTTGCACTGTGCTTGTAAGGCTAAGTTATAAATCCTTTTACTGATCTGAATGACATGTAGACTACAATTATGGTTTTTGTTAATTTGGTTTATTTGATAGAGCTTTCTCCAACTCAAGAGGATATCACAAGCTACCCATGACAATTCTGACTGAAACACCCTTGATTAGTGCTTGTCTAGTTTGAGCTAAGTTTTGAACCTTTTTTGTTCTAACTGCTTCTTGTAGTTAGGCCTGTTCTCTAAAGGCCTTAATACCTTATTTTGAAATCAGGTTTTGATGTATGTCTTACTCATCTACTAGAGCTAGTTTGAACTGATCCTAGGGCTTGGTCCACCCTGGTTTTGGTTCTATCTTTTTGGCATTGACTCTTCTGAGTTAATCGTTGACTTTTTCATCTTAATTTGTGAGGAGTCATTGTTGACTCTTTAATTTAGGATTGGCTTATTTATTTACATGTAGATTCATTACTCTCTCTGGGGTATGTCACTTATATTTGTGTAAATGTCTTTTTGTTTATAATACTTTTAATTTACCCAAAAAAAAATTAAAGGCTAAAAGCGGAGGTGAAACAACCTTAAAATTTTGCTACATCAACTATTTGGTCTTAATCTTTTCTTTTATTTTCTTATATTTATTCGACCAAGCCATAACAATAGTCTTACATATTCATTTTAAGAGTCAATAGTAATCTGAAGAAAGAAAGCCCACCTTCAGCTCTTCGAAAAAAAATCCCCTACCATCTCTCACTTTCATGTTATACTTCAATGTATGTCCATGGACGATCAGACGAAGTGAACCATCATCGATAATAATAAGAAGCAAATATTTATTCTCCTCTCAGTATAGTATTTGACAAGGCCAATTCAAGGCCATCGAGGAATCGTGGTCATTTTCGTGACGGCTGTTACGGCCAGTCCTAAAAATGAAAATAAAAAGGAAAAAATATAAATTGGTCATTTGAACTATCAAATTATTGTCATTTATGAGCCTAAACTATTATTTTCATCACTTATAACCTTCAAATTATCATTTATTATAACCGTCCATCTATGAACCGTTAGTGAGCTGTTCGTTTAGCTAAAAACGACGTAGTTTTGATATGTTAAAATTAAAAAATATCACTATCAATATTACGTCATTTTGAAACCCTCTCAAAACTACCCTGATCATGTCCACAACTCAACCCGAAATTTAACATACCCTTACGATTAGATTTCACCATTTAAAACCCTTTTAATCCTTTTTTTATTTTTTCAAGATTCATAGATTTTTTTCACCATGAAGATCTATGGCTTCTTTAACATATGATCGCTGGATTTGTTCTGTATTTAGCTGCTTTGTCTTTTGGAGTTGAAAGGGATGACATGAGGTGTCTTAGAGCCATTAAGAATTTGTTGAACTAGAGGCGTGCAAAAACAGACCGAACCGAACCGACCGAACAAAAAATGATTGGTTTGATCTTGGATTTAAAAAAGACCAAACTTTCAGTTTGGTCCAAAAAATTTCTACATTTTAGTCTGGACTGACCATCTATAGCCCTTATATATACATGCAATTCCACCTCTTTTAGTATTAAAGCCAAACCTCGTAAAGTGTTTACTATTTACTTCATTAATCTGCTTAATTATTATTTTTCACCGCCTTTATGAGTGGTTATTGCTTTTATTGTTTCTTAATTGCTTACATGAATAATTGCTTTTGTTTAATCTCACTCTCCACCCAAGTGGCTGGTTATTTTTATGCTTGATTATATCTCTGTTTTCTTTGATTATATAATATGTGAATCTTATTTATCAGAGGCTGACGTATTAGTTTCTATTTGGTTTACATCATGCACCATAATAAGACCTCTTAGAGATGTAAATCCCAAGGGTAAGGTGGTTGTAGAGGCAAAGCGGCAAAGAGTCGACCTGGTAGGAGGTTGTAGAAGTCATACGGATTGCTAATCAAAATATAGCATGAATTTTCAATCATAAGAATAATTTAGTTATTTTGAGCTATAAGTAGATTATTTAGAAGTAATTTTTCTGGTAGTAATAGGTCGAAAATAAATGAAATACATGACATATAAACGAAGAACATTTTGAATACTTAGAAAATGATCAAGTAGATCAAAAGGTATGGAATATACCCAAAATCTCTAGTAAAGAAATTTATAAATCAACATGGTCTGTTGCTTTCTTCAAGCCTCAGCATCATGTTAAAATAAATAATAGAATACATGCTCTAGGAAAATAGCATTAAACTTGTCAATTACTCTCCCCCAATGAAAGCCAACCCATTCGAATTCAACACTTAATAGGTTCAGTGATTCATATAATATGGATAAAAAAATCATACTTGCTGGATAGAAGACATTCATGCAAGAATTCAAAGTTGATATGTTTTTCCTTGATTATATCGGGGATATTTACGAGAAAATATTAAAGTAATTTTCAAAACTAAATGGGTCAAGGAAGACTCTAGTGTGGTGTCTGCTAGTCCTCCACCACCTGAAAAAATTATAATTAACCATAAAAATTCTTTAATCACTGTTTCTCCTTTTAAAATTTCAAAGGAAGTAGAACCTAATAAAAACGTAGCTGAACAACTCAATTACACAAATCAGAGTCTGATTACAAGTGGAAAATAATTAGAAAAAATTGAAAATAAGGTTGATGATCTCCATGATCCTAAACCTAATGAATCTTGGAAAGAAAAACTCTTAATAAATCTTTTAGATAAAATCACATTGAATATTATTCCTATTAATAAACATATTGATAAAATGCTTCAAAATTTGAAGAATAAATCTGTTGAACTATCTTCTTCTGTTAAGGTTATCAACCAAGACAATCGTTTAGAATTTGAAATTTTACATGAAAATTTTTGTGATGAAATGATTAAAGAATTGGAGATTGAATTTATTGAACCATCTACTTCTGTTAAGATTATTAACCAAAACACTAGTTCAGAATCAGAGAGTCATATGTCAAAATTCACCTATGCGTCATCTACAATCCATGAATCTTCAAACATTAATAATATTGAAAAATCATTTAAAATTTTAGAAATTAATAAATTAGAAAGGAAATGGCCTAAAAAGCCTATTCCTCCCGATATCCAAATTACTGAAAAAAATTTAGTTAATCAATTTTCTGTGTCTGCAGAGAAGTTATACGAATAAAATATTGATGGACTTTCTGAGCTGGAAATTCTCAACAAATTACAACATATGGTGATGGTAGTCAACAGCTACATCACCACACACAATTTACCTCACAATGAGGTAATCAAACTCTTAAGCACATGATTCACAAAAATGCTTCATTCTTAGTGGAAGAAGCATCTTACAGAAAAATCTAAAAATGCAATCCTTTCAACAATTAAGATTGATGCTGAAGGAACCTCAATTATTGGAGAGGATTAGGAAACAATGCATGATGCCATCAATACACTTCTTTACACAATAATTGAACACTTCATTGGAACGTCAAGTAATATTACTTCGTGTATCCATGATCAATTGACTAATATTAGGCGTCCAACCTAAGTAATTTTGACTGGAGCAAAAATATATTTTTGTGTAGAGTAATGTCAAGGGACGATAGTAATCAACCCTTTTGGAAGGAAAAATTTATCAATAGATTACCCAATTTGTTCGCTCACAAAATTCAAACAGTTTTTAGTAATGACCTAGGAAATATAGACTATAATAGTCTCACCTACGGTACAATAATTAATACAATACAAAAGAAAGGTCTAAAAATGTGTATCGACCTAAAAATCAGTAAACAAATAAAAAAAGAAAATAAAACTGTCAAATATGAATTAGGCAATTTATGTAAGTAATATGGTTTACCCACTATTGCTCATTCCCAAAAAAATAGGAAAAATTCATAATTAAGCCCTACAAGGAACCAAAGGCCTTATAGAAGAACATACCACAAAAATAAAAATAAAAATTTTGACCAGTACTTTTCAAATAATAAAAAATTTGACAAACGTTTCTCTAAGAATAAAAAATCTATTGATAAAAGTAAGATTAACTATTTTAAATGTGCCAGAATGGTCATGTTTCCAACACTTGTAAAGTCAATAATAAAATTAACCAATTAAAAATCTCTTATGAAAATAAACAAGAATTATTTAGATTCATAGACTCAATAGAATACTATGAAAGTAGTAATGAAAATTTAAGAGAATTTGAATCCTCTGAATCTAACTCTTCAAGTTCTAACAATGATTCTCCTAACATCTCAATGGGGTGTAGCGATAATTGTTGTCAAAAAATCAATGTTTTAAATAAAAAAGAAGATCAAGAAAATTTCTTGTTAGATCTAAGTAGCAAAATTGAAAATCCAGAATTAAAACAAGAATATCTTGAAAGACTTTGGAAAGTAATTTAGAAGAAAGAAAATTCTAAGTCTAATAAAAACAATACTGCAAACATTTCACAAACCCTTGAAAAATTCAATAAGGTTAAAGGAAAGGAAAAAAAGTTACCTTACAAAACTTCAAAAGGAAATTAAAAATATTAAGAGTTGAAATAAAAGAATTAAAAGATTCTAACTCAGAAATAATAAGAGAATTGAATCTTTTAAAAATATAAAATTTAATAAAAAAAATTAAGAATTTAGTGAACTAGGAGAACCTAGTGAACCCTCAATACTTGATAATGACGTTGAAGGATCTATTATTAATAATCAAGATGATGAAAACTTCATCCAAATTCTTAATCATATTAAAATCAGGAAATGACACATAATGGTCATAATTATAATTCAAGATTTTGATTTCACCACAATGACTCTTGTTGATTGTGGAGCAGATTTGAATTGTATGTAAGAATGACTCGTTCCTACCAAATACTTCAAGAAGACGAGAAAATCTTTATCTTTTGCCAATGGTACTTAGATGCATATTAATTATGAAATCTTCAAAATTTATATTTGCCAAGACAATGTATGTTTCAAAACATCATTTGTCTTAGTAAAAAATATGACGGATAAAATAATTTTAGGAATACCATTAATTTCTCTGTTGTATCCTTTTACAATAGCACATGATGGCATAATTACTTATCTCGTGGATAAAGCTGTCAAATTCAAATTTCTTTCTTTCCTCACAGTGAGAAATTGAAAACTTCAAAGGAAAAATCTATTTCCAAATCCACAATCTAATTGCTTATAAAGAAAAATAATTATGTTTTCCACTGAATGAAAAAAAAATTCAAAAGAATTGAAGAACAACTCCAGAATTCTCCTCTTAAAAAACAAATAAGAATCTTTGAACAAAGAATTTGCAAAGATTTATGTTCTGACATCTCTAATGCTTTCTGACATATGAAACAACATACTGTTAGTCTCCCTTATATTAAGAGATTTGATGAAAAGAAAATCCCTACCAAGGCACGACTGATTCAAATGAATTCTGAAATGTTCAAATAATGTAAAAAAGAAATTGCAGAACTTTTCAATAAGAATATAATTAGAAGGAGCAAATCTCTTTGGTCCTGCTCGGCTTTTTATGTCTATAAGGCCAGTGAAATTGAACGAGGAGTTCCTCGATTAGTCATTAATTACAAGTCTCTTAACAATATTTTGGATTGGATAAGATATCTAATACCTAACAAAAGGGACTTAATCAATAGACTTGGAGATGCGCTGCTATTCTCTAAGTTTAACATGAATTCTGGATTCTAGCAAATCAATGTTTTGGAATGGATAAGATATCTAATACCTAACAAAAGGAACTTAATCAATAGAATTGAAGATACGCCTCTATTCTCTAAGTTTAACATGAATTCTGGATTGTAGCAAATCCAGATAAATGAAAATGACAAGTATAAAATTGTATTTGCAACTCTATTTGGCCATTACGAGTGGAATGTAATGCATTTTGTACTTAAGAATTCTCCCAGTGAATTCTAAAACATAATGAATAAAATCTTTAATCAGTTACTGATCTCTCAATTGTTTACATTGATGATGTTCTCATCTTTTCTACGTCGATAGAACAACATTGGATACATCTCGAATCATTTGCTAAGATAATAAATCAAAATGGTTTAGTTATCTCTACAAGTAAAATTAAATTATTTCAATCCAAGATTAGATTTCTAGGATTTGAAATAGATCATTCTAGAATTAAACCAATAGATCGGGTAATATAATTTGTCGATATAGACAAAACCTAATTACAAAGATTTCTAGGATCTTTAAATTACATATCTGACTTTTATGACAAATTAAGAATTGATTGAAAGTCTCTCTCTGAAAGGCTAAAAAGAACCCTCCTCCTTAGACATCTATCCATACCAATCTAAATAAAAGAATTAAAACTCATGTTAAGAAACTCCTTTGTCTTGGCACTCCCTCGAATAATTCTTTCAAAATTATCCAGACGGATGCTTCTGAAATAGGATATGGAGGTATCTTGTTACATAAAATCTCTCCAGTGTCACCTGAACAGATTGGTAGGTTTACATCTGAAACATGGTCTCAATCCCAAGCCATGTATAGTACAATTAAAAAGGAAATCTTATATGTTGTCCTATGTATCCAAAAATTTCAGGATGACTTGTTAAATAAAAAATTCCTTTTAAAAATTGACGGTAAATCTGTGAAACATGTTTTGGAGAAATATGTTAAAAATATTGCTTCAAAACAAATTTTTGCTCGACGGCAGTCCATACTTGACCCGTGAATTTTTGCAGGGAAGACGACAGGATGGGGTCTAGGCCACTGGCCTCAAAGAATATAATTAAATGAGAGTCTTTTGGCCCTTAAGGCCCAAATAAAAGAGGAGCCTTCTACTCCTAGACAATCTCAAATGACAATACTTGGGTCCATCAAGCCCAACTACCAATTAGCATTGGTCAACCAATTTGACTCGTTTTCAATATCTAAACATTTTGACCCACAATTGGTCGACCAACCAGCCACAAAATACAAGTAATCTTCTCCTTATTACGGATTAAGTCCAATAAGAATCTTTTTTACATTGAACGCTCATTTGCTCATTTAAAAAATTCAATTCAAATAGAAAAATCCCACTTTATTCCAAACTTCAATTTTGTCCCTAGACACAAGGACAAGAATCTCAGTTTCTATAGAGATATTCTCTTAGAAAAAATCAGTCGATTTCAGTCCAATAACCAGCTCAGAAGGAAAGATCTTCTGTTATTCCTTCTAAATCCTCAAAATAATAACCATGGAAGAATGAAAAATCCATCCTTCAAGGCTAAAACCCTATTTGAATAAAAAACAATACAATTATTTTTACTATATTGGTGCCTGGCAAATAATTTTCTTGCATCAAAATAGTGAATTTTCTCATTCTTAGTTCTTAAACTTTAATAAAAATTTCAAAGTCAATTTTCTAAAATGATTTTTAAGATGGTGGCCAATCCATGACCTTGTCTTGGATTTATTCCCAATTGAACTCCACATAATTTCAACTTATTTTTAAAATTGTTCAAACCCTCAACAATTGAGATTTCTTTTCCACCAATACTTTATTTTATAAACAAATATAAGATTTCATGGATCCTAAAATGGCAGTATTCAATCGAAGAGGAAATTCTCACCAGACAATACTACGTTAAATGGTAAGACAAATTTAGTACTCTAAAATCTCTGCCTCCATAAATAACGAGTTTGCAAATATCCATCCACAATTGAAATTAACAAAACCATCTCCTGTGGGCCAATTAAAAATTAATGAGCCGACCAACCAGATCCCACAAATAGACCAGACCAAAACCAGACAAATCATCCAATTCTTCCTAAGAATCCAAGCCTAAATTAAAACCTTCTCCAAAAGGAAAGCCCAAGGCTACCAAATCAAAATCAAAGCAAGATTTGATTCAAAAGATGCTTCTTCTCTTTGAAGATAATATTGATTCCGACTTTGATTTATCAGTAGAGTCAAATCGTCCAGTCAAAAATAAAAATCAAGAAGGTCAATCGTCCAAGACTATCCTCAATGGGCTTATGATCCTTTCCAAGATTCATAAGACCCATTCGACAGTATCAACTCAGTGACAATGAATAAAGAAAAATAATTCACCTTTGGTAAAATGTCAATATTTGAATAATCAAAAATCAAAATTGATGTATCATGATGACACCTCAGCACAATGCAATGGTCATGATGATATTTAAACAAGCAATAATGGCTTATCCACAATCAACAATGAACGCGCAAGAATTCAAGATAGCAATTATCAAGGAATTCAATGCATAACAATAATCACAGTGACTTTTTCAGACAATAATCAACAATCAAGACACAAAAGTCCTAGATAGCAATTATCAAGGCTCAACACTAATGGTTATGCCAAAATAAAGTGATGATCAAGACACAAGGACCGAGATAACAATATCGAGGAATCTTTCTAATTTGTCACTTTCTATAATAATTGTACTAGTTGTCGAATAATTAGGCAATTATTTATACATTTTGCTATTTCTATTAAAAATAGATAAAAGTAGAAATGTAAAATATTTTTACTTTTATAGAATGCTTTTACTTTTTTTGAACATAATAGTTTTAATAAGTGATGGATTCCCAGTGAACTCCACTTTACTTGGCTATAAATAGGTAGCTCACTCCCATTTATTTCTCAGAACTTGTTTTACACTCTTAAGATTTTTAAGAGAAAACTGGTTTTGAAAACAAAGATTTATTCCTATCCTCTTTTGTAATCTATTCTTCTTTCTTCTCAACATTAAATAGTGAGCGAGAGCACTATTTAATCGTTGCAAATTAATTTTCTTTAATTGTGTAAGTCTTGAATCTTACCTTCTAATACAATTTTATTGTTTTCTTAAACCTTTAATACCCAGTCTTTAATTCTTTAAATTAAACACAATTCTGCCTCTTTTGGTATCAAAGCTAAACTTGGTAGGGTGTTTACTATTTAATTAATTAATGTGCTTAATTATTGTTCTTCACCGCATTTATGGTTGGTTATTACTTTTATTGTTTCTTAACCAGCCACTTGGGTGGAGAGTGAGATTCTATTAAAACAATTATTCCTGTAACCAATTAAGTAACAATAAAAGCAATAACCAACCATCAAGAAGGTGAAGAACAATAATTAAGCATATTAATTAAGAGAATAGTAAAACACCCTACCAGGTTTGACTCTGATACCAAATAGATGGAATTGCGTGTAATTTAAATAATTAAAGATTGGGCATTAATGGTGCAACAATTTAAACAATTATACAATGTTATTCAAGGTAAGCATCAAAACACACATACAGTAAAATTTGCAACGATAAATTAGTGCTCCCGCTCACTAATTTATGTTGAGAAGAAAAAGAAGAGATTACAAAAAGGGAGAGGAAGAAAGCTTTGTTTTCAAAATCAGTTTTTCTCTTAAAATCATTAAGAGTTTAAAATAAGTTCTGAGGAACAAATGAGAGAATACTACATATTTATAGTCAAGTAAAGTGGAGTTCACCGGGAACCGATCACTTACCTAAACTATTCTATTCTAAAAATCATAAAAAGCATAAATAGTTGCTTAATTATTCGACAACTAGTTCAATTATTATAAAAAATGACAACTTACAAAGATTATTCGATAATTATTATCTTGGTCTTCGTGTCTTGATCGTTTCTTTGTTCTGGTGCAGCCATTATTGTTGATCCTTAATAGTCGCTATCTTGGAATTTTGTGTTTTGATTGATGATTATTGTCTGGAAAAGTCATTGTGACTTATTGTTGTACATTAGATTCCTTGATTGTGGAAAAGCCACTTTTACTTGTCTTGAAGATCATTATGACTATTACATTGAGGCTCAATATGAAAGAGATTTTCGCTAGACATTTTTTGAAAATAAGTTGATGATTTTATAATTGATTGGTCAAGTGATTGAGCATTAAAGGACTGAGAATTTGATAAGCGGTCAAATTGTTTGACCAAGGTTGATTGGTAATTGGGTCTAATGGACCCAAGTAATGCCGATTCTTTTGGTGAAGGACTCCACTACATGCCTATGAATTTTTTGAAATCCGTCAAGCATGACGAAAAAAGTTCCTTCCAGAATAAAAAATTATTTTATTGTTTTTTCTGAAAATTAAACTTTGAAAATTCATTGTCCCAAAAGGTTCACAGTTAAATTTTTTCTGTTATCATAATAGATTTCATTATCCTTTTGAAAACCTATTTTTTCACCTTAACTATACCACTGAATTAGTGATGCATTGAAGTCATGCTTCAACCCAATATCTTCTAAAATTTCATCAAATTCATCAATCTAGTAGTTTCTTGAATATTCAAATTCATTATGACCATAGTTAATGAATAGGAGTTTTGAGCAAAAAGTGATTGCTCTACCATTGAGCTTTTTATTTAAAAAATTGATTGAATATTATGAGTTCTACCTTTTCGTATTCTAGTAGAGCAGATTCTTAAATTCTTCCATTGTAGAATTCTAGAACAATTTCCTGCATAAATTTGTGAGAAATAAAGTCAGGAATTGAATTATTAATAAATTAAACATTAAAAGTGCTGAGAATAGACTACTACCTGGCAAGAACTAATTTGGAAGCATTATTTTTACATCCAAAACATATTTTGATGATTCACAACTAATTTTTAAAAGATATTTTTTAATCAATAAAGAAAATTTTATGATTCAATTAATTTCTTTAATAATAACAAAATAATAAATTTTGAATCCTAGAAGTCTAATTTGAAACAATCTGATTTTTCTTGTAAAGTTAACTAAACTAGTTTGTTTCATTATCTTGGCGAACAATTTAAAGTGTTTCCAGTATTCTTTATCATATTCAAAGGCAATAAAAATATTATTAATGTAAATAATAATGAAATTAATGAATTGGTTGAAAATTGTACTTGAAGTATTTTTAAGATCAAATGGCATTTCTTTCCATTTATAACGACTAAATGTAATTTTGTGTTTATCAATTTTATCCATATCGATTTGCCAAAATCTAGATTTTATATCAAACTTAGAGAATACATCCTCGAGTCTGTTGATTAAGTCTCTTTTGTTTGGTATTGAATATTTTATCAATTCCAAAACATTGTTAAGAACCTTATAATTGATTATTAAACGATGGACTCATCGTTCAAGGATTTTATTTTCACTTTGAATAACAGGATTTTGTTCTTTAATTCTTTTAGATTTTATTTCGTCATGTAGAAAACACAATTGTTTCTCTTTACAAGAAATAAAATTTATGGATTTAAAAACATATTTTTGTTTTAAATTTTTCATTATTTCAATGTGAGAAAAAGAAAGAAATTTAAATTTAACAGGTTCATCCATGGGATAAGTAATTATCACATCATGTTCTGTGGTAAAATAATACAACAGAGAAATGAATGGTAAACCTAAAATTATTTTATCCGTCATATTTTTTTACTAAGACAAATGGTGTTTTGAAACAAACATTGTCTTGGCAAGTATGAACTTTAGAGATTTCATAATTAATATGCATCCGAGCTTCATTGGCAGAAGACAAATATTCTATCGTCTTCTTGAAGTACTTGGTAGGAATGAGTCCTTCCTGCATACAATTTAAATCTGATCCTGAATCAACAAGAGCCATTGTAGTGAAATCAAAATCTTGAATTATAATTCTGACCATTATGTACCATTTCTTGATTTTTATATGATTGAGGATTTAGATGAAGCTATCATCATTTTGATTGTTGATAATAGATTCTTCAACCTCATTATCAGAAATTGGGAATTTACTAGGTTCTCCTAATTCACTGAATTCATGACTTTTTTTATTAATTTTTTCTATTTTTAAAAGATTCAATTCTTTTGTTATTTCTAAGTTAGAATCTTTTAATTCTCTTATTTCAATTTTAATATTTTTAATTTCTTTTGAAATTCCTGTATGGTAACTTCTTTTTCCTTTCTTTTAACCTTAATGAATTTTTCAAGGGTTTGTGAAAGGCTTGTAGTATTGTTATTAGCCATAGAATTTTCTTTCTTTTGAATATTTTTTCTAAGTCTTTCTAGATATTCCTATTTTAATTCTGGATTTTCAAGTTTGCTAATTAAATCTAACAAGAGATTTTTGACACCCAATAGAGATGTTAGGAGAATCACTGTCAGAACTTGAATAGTTAGATTCGAAGGATTCAGGGGATTCAAATTCTCCTAACTCTTTATTACTACTCTCACAATATTTTATTGACTCTATGATTCTAAAACAATTCTTGTTTGTCTTCATCAGAGATTTTCAATTGATTATTTTTATTTTTGACCTGACAAGTGTTGAAAAAATGACCATATTTAAAATACTTCATCTTACTTTTATCAATAAATTTTTATTGAATTTTCTGCTAGCATAATTTTTATTCTTAGAGGAACGTTTGTCAAAATTTTTATTTTTTGAAAAGTGTTGGTAAAAATTTCTATTCATATTTCTATGGTATTTTCTTCTATAAGGCTTGTAGGTCTTTCTAAGGCTTAAATGGAATTTTTTTCTATTTCTTTAGGAATGAGCAATAGTGGGTAAACCATATAGCTCGCAGAAATTTCTTAATTCATATTTGGTAGTTTTATTTTATTTTTTGATTTGTTTATTGATTTTCATATCAATACTCATTTTAAACCTTCCTTTTGTATGGTAGTAATTATTGTACCGTATGTGAGACTGTTATAGTCTATATTTCTTAAGTCATTATTAAGGATTGTTCAAATTTTATGTTCAAACAATTGGGTAAACCTTTGATGACTTTTTCTTTCCAAAATAGTTGATTGCTATCATCCCTTGTCATTACTATGGATAAAAATATATTTTTGTACCAGTCAAAATCACTTAGGGTTGGACACCTAAGATTAGTCAATTGATTATGGATACGTGAAGTAATATTACTTGGCATTCTAATGAAGTGTTCAGTTATTGTGCAAAGAAGTGTATTGATGGCATCATCTATTGTTTCATGATCCTCTCCAATAATTGGTGTTCCTTCAGCATCAATCTTAATTGCTGAAAGGATGGCAATTTTTAGATTCTTCTGTGAGATGCTTTTCCCACCAGGAATGAAGCATTCCTGTGAATCCTGTGACTAAGAGTTTAATTACCTCATTGTGAGGCAAATTGTGTGTGGTGATGTAGTTGTTGGCTACCATCGTCATAAACTGTAATTTGTTGAGAACTTCCTACTCAAAATGTCCATCAATATTCTATTCGTACAATTTCTTTGCAGACGTAGAAAATTGATTAAGTAAAGAATTTTTCAGTAATTTGGATATCAGGAGGAATAGGCTTTTAGGCCATTTCTTTTCTAATTTATTAGTTTCTAAATTTTTAAATGATTCTTCAAAATTATTATTTTTTGAAGATTCATAGGTGGATTCTGACCTATGCCTTTCTTATTCTGAAGTACTGTCTTGGTTAATAACATGAACTGTAGAAGATGGTTCAACATATTCAATCTTCAATTCTCGAAGCATTTCATCAAGAAATTTTTCATGTCTAATTTCAAATTCAGAACGACTATCTTGGTTAACAATCTTAACAGAAGAAGATGATTCGACAGATTTATTCATCAATTATTGAACCATATTATCTACATGTTTATTAATAGGAACAATATTTAATGGGTTTTGTCTGAAATATTTATTAAGGATTTTTCTTTCAGGAATTCATTAGGTTTAGGATCATGGAGATCATCAACCTAATTTCAACTTTGTCTAATTATTTTCCTATTGTAATCAGCTTCGATTTGTATAATTGCATTGTTCAACCATTTTTTTTATTAGGTTCTTCTTCCTTTGAAATTTTAAAAGGAGAAGCATTGATTTAAAAAATTTTATGGTTAATTATAATTTTTTTCAGGTGGTGGACGACTAGAAGACACCACACAGGAGTCTTCCTTGACCCATTTGGTTTTGAAAATTATTTTAATATTTTTCTCATAAATATCCTCGATATAATCAAGAAAAAATATATCAACTCTGAATTTTGGCATGAATTTCTTCCATTCAGCAAGTATGATTTTTTTATCCATATTATATGAATCTCTAAACCTATTACGTATATTGAGATTGGTTGCGTCATTATTGTGTTGGGTTAGACCTTCCTAACCAGGTTTGTATTTTCGGTTCAAGGTGCCTAAATTTAAAACTAAGAGTTGAGGATTAACAGAATGAAAGGTTCCATGGAAATCCGATTTAGTGGGTGTTTCAGTTTCGTCAGATTGTTCAGACATATTATCAAAGACTGGTTTACTGACGTGAGAATTCGTGGTTATGCCTTTAAGTCTTAAATTTTTAATTCTTAAACTTTTTTAATTCTCGTTCTAATTGTTGAATCCTAAAATCTTGATCATTATTAACAGAGGACCAGAAAAAGAATTTCTAGGGATACTAGACTGGCTATACTTCCTAATTTGAGGATTAGAACTAGAAGATTGAAAATTAATTTTAACAGTATCATCCATGTACTGTTGGATGTAATCAACATCTTCAGTTGGGTGTTGAATTGGAGTGGGTTGGCTTTCATGGTTAAAAGCCAATTTGTAGGCAAAGTAATTTCAGACCACCTAATTGTTTTAAAAACTCTAATATTGACATTACTTTTGCTAGATTGAATCAATAGGGTTTGATTTTTTGGACTCCTATCGATGGTTTGAAAATTCATATTTATTTTGGTGACTTTGTAATGTATTCTAAAAATCAAAACTAGCGGTTGGGAACCTTCTAGGACTTGGTAACCACTAGTTTTGATATTCAAAGTTAGAGTTTAAGAATGTGTGGGTTTATAAAACTAATAGACAAATCTGAGAAACAATCGAAATGGATTGGACCATTACAAAGTGAGGATTCAAGTAATCTTAAAATACTATCATTAAAATTTGTGAATCTTACATCTCATAAGACTAACAAGACAGAAGTATTTATGCCTCTCCTTGTGAGTGGTTTAACTCCAATCTGGACTAAACCAAAGTGAAGGAAATTATATCATTCATCAATGTGATGTTTAATCACATTGGGAGAAAGTAATTGACAAGTTTCATGCTCTTTCCCAAGAGCATATATATTTTCAATTGTTTTTACATGATGTGAGGTTTGAAGGAAGCAACATGCCATGTTGATTTATAAATTTCTTTATTAAGAATTTTAGGTATATTCCATACTCTATGATCTACTTGATCATCTGCTAGGTATTCAAAATGTTCTTCATTTATTATGTCTGGGATTATATTCATTGTAGACCTATTACTATTAGAAGAATTACTTCTAAATAATCTATTTTATTGCTAAAAAATAACTAAATTATTCTTATGATTGAAAATTCCATACTGTATTTTGATTAGCAATCAACTATGACCTATACATTCTCCTACTAGGCCGACTCTTCGTCAATTTGCCTCCACAACCACCGTACTCTCGAGATTTACGTTTTTAAGAGATCTTATCATGGTACCTGAAGTAAACCAAATAGAAACTAATATGTCACCCTCTGGTAAACCAGATTCACAGATTATATAATCAAATGTACAAAAAAATAATCAAGCATGAAAATAACCAGCCACTCAGGGAGAGAGTGAGATTAAATAAAAATAATTATTCATGTAAGTAATTAATTAACAATAAAAGTGATAACCTGCCATACAGGCGGTGAAGAACAATAATTAAGCAGATTAATTAAGAGAATAGTAAAATACCCTACCAGGTTTTACTTTGATACCAACAACTATCCCTACAATACAATTTTATTGTTTTCTTGAATCTTACCTTCTAATATAATTTTACTATTTTCTTGTACCCTTAATACCCAACCTTTAATTCTTTAAATTACACGCAATTTCGTCTCGTTGATATCAAAGTCAAACCTGATAGGGTGTTTACTATTTACTTAATTAATCTGCTTAGATATATCATATTTATTTTGTCACATTTTTCTCCTTTTGCATTTCTCTCATCTCTCTTTAATGTTTAGTTAACATGTTGCGGTTTAAATTGTGAGTTTTTATTATAAAGCATGAAAAACTTAGAATTTTTCAAAACATGTATAATTAAATTCAATGATGTACCTCTTGAAAAATAAAAATAAAAATTCTTGGTGCACCGTAAAACCTGACCGAACCAATCAATTATTTTACAGTCCGATCAATTTGGTATTTATGCACATAATTGATCGGTCCGGTCTTCATTTTAACAAGACTGAATTTCACTTCTGTCCAATTTTATGCTAAAATAGACCAAACCTATAATGGACACCCATACGTTAAACGATCCTCTGGGGAGATTAAGTTCATGGAACTCTGGGAATAATTTTGTCAGTTTCATATGCAACTTCATCGATGTATCTTTCTAGAACGATCGCGAGTATTCACCCTGGAGCTCCGTGAGATGAAATTGTTCGGTAGAGTTCCGATGGACTTGCAGTATCGCGCCAGCCTGTATCTATCAGTTGCCGTTTTTGGTGACTTTGGACTTGTCCAATAACGATTATCAGGTTCTATACTCCTTATCTAGCTAATTGTTCATATTTGATAAAATTATTATCGACTTTCGGGTTCTATACCTTTCAAACTCACTAGTTTGGGTATGCCCACTGCATTTTCTGCTGCAAACAATGATCTGAGCGGTCCAAAACGACTAGGTTTCTAAAGATCACGCGGAGGAGAGGTACAAAACGAGCATCTGAAGATCTGAAGAAGGAAGACAAGGTATGAAGAAGGTGCGCTTCTGAAGATCACGTGAAGATGAATAAGGGTATGTGATAGTCTCCTTGTACAAAGAACAGAAAGAAAGGTAGCTAGCACTCTTCGAGTGAGTGTTTACTACAACCAATTTGCCGCAGAAATAGAAAGAAACGAAGGAGAATTAGAAGAATTTTAGAGAGAAGGGGAAGAAAAAGAGTTTTGCACAATTCATTCCATAGTCATGCTTACATTCCTTTCCACTACTTAATACTTTCTTTCCAAAACAACCACTAACAGAAAATCAGAATTCAACATATCTCTAATTGACTCAATGATGTAATCGTTCATCCAAGTTGGAGTTTTCCTAACTCAAGTTGGGCCCTTGGCAGTTGGGTCTGGGCCTGGTTGTTGTGGACAGCTCCTGGACGTGTACTCTTCTGGGCTGGCAATCTCCCTTGGTGCTGTCTGGGTTGTAACATCCCCCTCACCTTGAAAAAGCACCTTATCCTCAAGGTGGAAATCTGGGTACATCTTGCGAAACTCCTCTACCGATTCCCAGGTGGCTTCTTCGGGTGGAGCATCATTCCATTGAACTAGAGTCTGGTGAATTGCACAGCCATGACAAGACACACATTGTGTAGCACACACAGCTATTGGGATCGACATGGGCTTGCTGTTGATAGTCTCAGGTGGGAGTGGTGTAACCGAAGCCTCTTGTGCCGCGTAAGGACGCAGAAGTTGGACGTGAAAAATCTGGTGAATTTTACCGTCCCTAGGTAATCCCAGACGATAGGCAACTGATCCGATGCGTTCCAGCACCATAAAGGGACCAAAATAACGTTTGTCTAACTTAAAAAATAGGCGTCGTGCAACTGTCACCTGTCGGTAAGGTTAAAGTTTAACTAGAACTTGATCTTCCACAGCAAACTCAAGTTCCCGTCGGTGGCAATGGGCTTTCTATTGCATCCGGTTTTGAGCATTAGTAAGGTTATGCTTTAAAAGTGCAACAAGAGATTGTGGTCTTGCAACATCTCATCCAAAGCTTGGATTGAAGTAGAGCCCTGTTGATGAATAGGAATGGTTGGTGTTAACCGTCCAGACAATGCCTGAAAGGGGGACATTTTAAGGCCGGAGTGATAACTAGTATTGTGAGCTCTACCCAGCGAAGAAAATTGACCCTTGTGGCTGGGCGATCGTGCGTAAAAGCCTGTAAGTACTGTTCAAGGTTGCGGTTAACCACCTCGGTTTGTCCGTCAGTTTATGGGTGATATGTTGTGCTATGGCGGAGGCTAGTACCACTCAACTCGAACAATTTCTTCCAAAACTTGCTCATAAAGATGGGGTCACGATCTAAAATAATTGAGCGAGGGAAGCCAAGAATTTTTACCACCATTTCCGCAAACAGATTTGTTGTTTGTGCTACTGTAAAATGAGATGACAATGGTGCAAAATGTGCAAACTTCGTTAAGCGATCGACCACCATGAGAATAACTGTAAACCCACGAGAAGGTGGCAATCCAGTGATAAAAATCAATAGTAACATCGTCCCAAACTTGAGAAGGAATGGGCAGGGGCTGAAGCAAACCCGTGGGAGTCTGCATAGAATACTTGGTCTATTGGAAAATAAGACATGCGCCACAAAAGCTTCCATGTCGCGTCGCATATTAGGCCAAAAAAATACGGATGAAAGCTTAACTAAAGTGCGTTTAATCCCCATATGACCAGCCAAGGGAGTGGCGTAAAATTCAGGTAACAGAGGGGATTTCAAAGTTGAATGTGGGATAAGGTAGTACTTGTCCTTAAAGAAAAGGAGACCATCAAGCACAGAGAAGGGCAAATCCAAAGTACCATTAGAGCTTGCTGATGAAGGTTCACCATGTCCTGAAGTTGCTGGTTTTCCTTCAGAAGTTGTAGCAAAAAATCAGAAATTGGTTGACTGGTAATTAGGAGCTGAAAATGGCTAGGAGTGTGAGTCTGCAGTGTTGGTTCTTCATAAACACGGGATAAAGCATCTACTGCCTGATTGCACCAACCGATTTATATTCAATTCAGAAATGATAGCCAATTAGTTTACGAATGTACGTCTACTGGTCGGGTGTCTGAATCACTTGTTGTAGGAGTTCCTTGATACTTTTGTGATCCGTTCTAATAACAAAGAAACGACCCAAGAGGTATTGACGCCATTTTTGGAAAGCTTCGACTATCGCATGGAGTTCCTTAATGTAAGTAGAAGCTGCTTGCATTCGAGGAACAAGTTTCCTGCTAAAATACGCAATTGTTGACTCTCTTGCATGAGCACGGCACCAATACCCACATTGGAGGCATCGGTTTCAACAATAAAATCCAAATCAAAATTCAGAACGCGCAAAATCGGGGCTGCTACCATAGCACGCTTAAGAGTGTCAAAAGCGAGAGATGCCTTGTCGGGCCAAACAAATCCCTCTTTGGAAAGTAAATCCATAAGTGGAGCGGCTATCGAAGCAAACCCTCGTATGAAACGTCGATAATATCCTGTGAGACCTAAGAATCCAAGGAGTTGTTTTTGAGATGTGAGAGTCGGCCATTGAACCATGGCTTCAATTTTGTTGGGTCGGCTTACACTCCCGTATAAGTAACAATGTGGCCCAAATATTCAATCGTCTTTTGACAAAACAAACACTTGGACTGCTTCACAAAGAATTGATGCTGACTTAAGCATCCAAATACTTTGTCCAGATGTGAGAGATGGTCTTGTGGAGTAGCACTGTAAACCAGAATGTCGTAAAAAAAATACAATTACAAACTTACGAAGAAATGGAGCAAAAATCTCATTCATCGTAGCTTGAAAGGTGGATGGAGCATTGGAGAGGCCGAATGGAATTACTAAAAATTCAAAGTGACCATGTGTGCGAAAGGCTGTCTTATAAATGTCTCGATTGTGCACACGGATTTGATGATACCTCTCACAGAGATCCAACTTGCTAAAGAGTAAGGCACGTCCTAGCTCATCGAGTAACTCCTCTATGGTCAGGATGGGGAATTTGTCCTTAATGGTGACAGCATTAAACACCCAATCCACACAAAATCTATAGGTGTTGTCTTTCTTCTTACCTAGAAGAACTGGAGAAGAAAAAGGACTTTGGTTGGGGCGAATAATCCCTTGTTCAAGCATCTCCCGGATCAATTTTTCCATTTCACCCTTTTGGAAGTGAGGATAGCGATAGGGTCGAACATTCACGGGTTTAATGTTGGGTAATAAATGGATTCGGTGATCGATGACCCTATGAGGTGGTAAGCTTGTAGGCGGTGAAAATAAATGTTTATAACGTTGTAAGAGATGCTGAAAATTTAGAAGCAAATCAGCGAGCAGATGAATTGAGGGAGAGGAACTCGCTTGCTGGAGCGTTTTACTTTCTTCTGATGTTACCCGATGCATCTCAAACATACTAATAATTTCATTGTGTTGCAACAAAACCTGAAATTGATTAAATGATACTACCCGTGAATAATTTGACAAATCACCCCGAAGCACCACTTGAACACCATTCCAAGAGAATTCCATGGATAGGTCAGCATAATCTTGGGCCACCCTGCCCAAAGTTTGCAGCCACTGAATGCCTAAACCAAATCATGACCTTCTATTGAGAACACATAAGATCAACTAGAAAACTGTGTCCCTGCATGAGTAGTGTAACCTGTGGGCAGCAATATTTACAAATCAAATAATCCCTGTTTTCAATATAAACACGGAATGCTTTTGTTTGTTGAAGAGCCAGACCCAATTTTTCTGCTAATTGCGGTTTCACAAAGTTATGGGTGCTCCCACAATCAATCAATACTTGAAAGTTGTGGTTATTGATCGTCCTTAACAGCCTCAATGAGCAAGGATTTCCAGGTCCAGTAAGGCGTTAAGACTTGAAATGTCGCCAAGAACTAACTCCTCTTATTATGGAATCATACTATCGTCTGTTGTGTCGTTGTCTTCATCATCCGTTCCCAAGAGTACCAAAAACCTGCTGCGACATCTGTAAGTCGAACTCCATTTCTGATCACAATTATAACAGAGGCCTTTATCCCATCTGGTTTCCTCACCCGCGCCTCATACGCACGAGCCAAAGCAAAAGTTTCCATCAATGTAAGTGGTCGAGATAGAAGTAATTAATGCCTTATTTCATATCTCAATCCAGAAAGGAAATCAACAATTTCTCAGAAATTCCGGTCACTTTATTCATCAAATCCTCAAATTCAGATTGAAATTCAGCTACGGATGAAGTTTGAGTGAGTTTGGAAAGCTTACCCTAATAATCCTCATAAACTGATGCGCCAAAACGTTGTTGAAGATCAAGCATAAATTTTTTCCACGTAGCCAGCATATTGTTGGCTTTCATCCATTGAAACCATGCCAAAGTCTGACCCTCCAAGTGAAACAAAACGATACGAAGACGAAGAGGATCCACTGTACCATGAAACTCGAAGAATTCTTCAATTCAGAAAATCCATCCAGTTGGATCATTTTCATCGAACGAATGATGGGTAATGGTTCCGATTGAGCTTCAGAGGGTCCCATTGGCCCTATCGAAGATTCGGTGGACCCGTTGACAAGCGATCGAAGATCCTCAAGGCGAGAATCCACCGTTTCCATGTATTGTTGTAAGGTTTTGTGGACAGCTAGGTTTTGAGCTTCAAATTGCCCTTACAATTCCTTGACAGCGGCTAGAATTTCAGAATCGACCATTGATTCAATGAAAGCACCAGTTGATAGGCTCCCTGCACAAAGAACAGAAAGAAAGGGAGCTAGCAGAGGAGAATTAGAAGAATTTTAGAGAGAAGGGGAAGAAAAAGAGTTTTGCATAATTCATTCCATAGTCATGCTTACATTCCTTTCCACCACTTATACTTCCTTTCCAAAACAACCACTAACAGAAACTCAGAATTCAACATATATGTTATTTACTCAATGATGTAATCGTTCATCTAAGATGGAGTTATCCTAACTCGGGTTGGGCCCTTGGCAGTTGGGTCTGGGCCTGGTTGTCAGCTCATGGACGTGTACTCCTCTTCTGGGTCGGTAATCTCCCTTGGTGTTGTCTGGGTTGTATCAGGGGAACTTTCGGGTTGATTTGTCGACAGAATAAGGGTAGTTTTAAGAGAAGGGTTCAAAATGACATAATATTGATAAAGTTTTTTTTTTTATTTTAAGCCAAACTAACAGCTCACTAATAGATGGAAGGTTATATTTGACAGTAAATGATAAGTTAAAAATTATAAATGACGAAAATAATAGTTCAAGATTATAAATGACAGCAACTTAATAGTTTACGGGATCAATTTGTAGTTCTTCCAAATAAAAAAATAGAGAAAGAGGGAGGGAGAGTCATGTGGCTGCAAGAAAGAAGAAAAGGGAGAGAGAGAGAGAGAGATCAGCAGCTTCAAGAAGAAGATGATTAGGGTCTTGAACTCGCGTGGGCCTTGCTTGGTTTTGGGGTTTCTTCCATGAGTTTTGACCCTAACCTTATTCGGCTTAGTATATTTTAAAATCATTTAGGGAAATAGTCCATTTTAAAAAAATAAAGAAGAGAATGACAAAAAACAGTTCTATTTGCAAAAATGATTGATTTTTTCTAACTGTCAATTTTTTATTTTTTGAAAAAACAAGAAAAATCTCATGTATAGGTGTATAATGGTATATAAAGATACCCAATAGTATATATCTATATACCATAATATATTTTAATATATCATCTATATACAGTAATATATTTTTATATATCATATGTCATATAATATGATGTATTTAAATACCATAGTATATTTTAATATACAATCACTATATCGCAGTATATTTATAATATTTTTTTTGTATACCATCTTTTGTAATCCCAAAAATCCAAAAATCAAACCCAAACTAGTCTTCTCCTTCTCTTCTTCGCCTCTCTCTCACTGAAATCTCAGAAATTCAAAAATCAAACCACAAAATCAAAAAATCATACAACAAATTGATAATAAATAGACAAAATCAAGAAAATCAAAAATAAAAAACACATCAAACTAGAAAAAATAGATCACAAGACCCAAAAATAGACCACAAAGGGAGAAGAGGAATGGAGAAGAAGAAAGAAGAAAGAGGCAGAGAATAAAGAAGCAAAGAAGACGAAGGTGACGGGAGAGAAGAAAGATGAAGAGACGAAGAGAGAGAAGAAAGATGCATACTTAAAAGGAGAAGACGAAGAGAGAGAAGAGGAAGGAAAAATCGGTCATTTGTGTAAATAAGAAACTTTTGGGTCATTTTCTAAAATAATAAAAAATGGCCATATTTCCTAATTTTCCTTATATTTTACACATTTTTTCCTTTTTCTTTATTTTTCGGGTTAGTCTTTTACTTTGTGAATTTAAGAACAATAAATGAATTTTAAATCTCGTCACGTTATTTGTAAGGTCTTTTAACTAGCCTAATACCGATACTGGAGTGTTTTACCATTCAGTTACCCTCGCGGGATGTGATGAAAAATAATTCAATGCTGAATATATCTCGATATCCGTGTTGGATATGTACTATAGTCTAACCCTACTTATTATTCAATTTATTCATCATTTTTTAATTAAACTTTAAATTTACAATTTTGTATTATTATAATCACATCTTCATCGCTTTATAATAAATAGTTTTTGACACGTGCAATGCACGTGAGTATATAGTTTCATAATAATGTTAACTTGCGTCAAATTGCTGATATTTATAAATTAAGTGTTTTCATTTTCATGTCAATTAAAAAAATAAAATAATGAGGTTAACATAGTCATTATTTTCATCACATTTTACCATCTAAAAATAGAAAGAAATATGGTTAAAAGATAGATAATGTTTTCGGGAGGTGTTTGAATGAAAATTAAATCATATTATTTATTTAGTTTTATAATGTTAAAATTTAAGATAGTAAATAATTTTCAAGGCCTCTAATAATTTATTTTATTTATTAATTAATCTTTAAATATTTTTTCCCGAATATTCATGAGTATTTTGATATTTGTGATTGTTAGTAAAAATATCAAGTATATTAACTTGATAATATATGCGTCACAATATTTTTTGTAAAAAAATATTATGCTTAGTAATATAATATATCTCTTAGTTAGAATTAGATGCAATAATCTTATCATATTCATTACAATTTTGTAACATATTCAAATTAATATGTTAATAAGTTATTCATATTTTAACCGTTAATTATTTTTCTTATATCAAACTTGTTTAAAATATATTGTTAATGTCATCTAATATATGTCAAATCATACTATAATTTTTAGTGTTACAACATATCATCATAACTATTATAAATATAATTTATATCAAAATTGTTTAAAATATACTGTTAATTTATGTGTCATCTTGTTAATGTCATTTAATTATCACAAGTGAATTAGATATCTAATTAAATAGTTTTATTACTCTATAGTGGCATTTAATTTTAAGTTACGAGATAATTTGGTAATTTTAAAATATAATGAGGATAAGTTTATCCAAAAATATTTTTCTCAATATGCATGCTTTTAGATATACTAGTCTTGAGTCACGTGCGTTACACATGGTATAATTATCATTAAATAAGTTGATTAATTTATATCGAATATCTGATTTTTAGATTGATGAAAATTGGCGTAGTATAATTATAATTTTGTAAAGTTAATACATATAAATGATTTTATTAATGATAGACCATCTTGACATATGAGATTAAAATTAAAATTTAAACATTCAAACTATGTGAAAGCATTCATCAGCATCATAAGTATTATGTCATGTCTCCAAGCTATTCTGAATAGATGCAGAATAAAATAATGATAAAGAATTATGCATCAAAATCCAAGAGTAATTATACATTGATCAAATAATTATCAAATTTTAAGTGATCAAATGATGTGATAATCATTTACAGATTAATTTACTAAATTATTTTAATAAGTGATAGAACATCATCTTATAAATTATCGACGCTTTATTTTGTCACTTAAAATTTGGTCAACTACTTGATTGAGAAAAAAATACTCTTTATATAAAACATTTGTCGTTGAATGCTTCTTAATAGCAATAATGAACTTTTATAGAAAATTTTTGTCATAGGAGGCTTGTTTATATCAAAAATGAATTGAGTAATTATAATATGTAAATGATTTTTGAAACTCCTATTATTATTCATGGTAGAGTTTCTTAATTTTGTCTTTATTATTAAAATACTAAAAATCAAATTATTATCAAACTCCAATATGTTTGGAATTCAATAGCTTCTAATTTTGAAATAAAATGAAATATACTAACTATATCACATACTTTAATCATTTAATAATTGATCTTTATCCAATATATAATTATGATAGGAGGTTCTTGGGGTTCTCTCAATTATCGTCTCTCTTTGCTTTTAATATTCTAAATCTAATTTTATTTAAAATACCTTAGAATTGGGAGGGATTTTATAGCCCTTAATTTAAAAGAAATTAAATTACGATGACCATAATTTATAGCTCATTCAATTCTACAAATTATTTAAGCTATTAGTTAACATTTAAGAATTAGAATTGAATGCAAGAATACACAAACAATTGAGAAGTTAGAATGTGAATAGTTGTTGTTTATAATAGTTAATTTATTTTAGAGTTGATATTTTCATTTGATCATACTTTTATTCCCTACTATAAAATTTTTAGTTACTTTAGAATTTTTCATGGACTTTCTATAAATTGAAACATCTAGACACTTTAAATTTGTTTTATGTCAAATCTGAAAATTCATAACTTAAATAAATTTAAAATTAACTAAATTAAATTTTAACATATACTTATCAAAGGAAGTGAATAAATGATATTGACCGAGATTATTCGGTTAATTTATTATTTAACAAAATAATAACTGATCTATAATTCACTAATAAATTTTATTTAGTAAATTTATTTTCTATTTCATTCATTTGTCTTAATTTATTGTCTCTACCTCATTACTTTATCTCAATTTTGTCATAAGGTTATTTTAGGAATACTTTTAATATGCTTGGATAGATTTGTCAAAAAAATATTTTTATAAATATCCATGCTTTTAGAAGAAGTAAGATAATAATATAGATATGGATAGTTTTGTTTTTTTATTTAGACTCAGCTCTTCAGAGCTTAGTTCTCCGACTAATCCCGATGGTGCACAGACTCTCGGCAAGGAGTTTCCCGCAAGTGCACATTGGTTAATTCAGAGAATAAATTCTCAGTCTGATGGTCACGAATCGTAGCGCCTCAGTTCAAACCTACGACTTTAGGGGAGCAAACCCCCAGTCCACGGTGACTAGTTACGCTACACTATCGTGATTTATAGATAATATTGTTAATAAGAATATTTACTTCAAATTAAAAAATACATATCATATTAGGTATGCAAGGAAACTCTTTTTACAGACATAGTTGTATCCTTTAAGTTTATCTTTTGTCTAGATTTATTTGTCAGGCTAGTAATTCAGCTAATGGTAGCGAGACTTTACCCATGTGATCTTGGATTCAAGTCTAACCCTGTAAATTTCTCATATTCCCATATAACGGAAATTTTTTTTATAGGTTTTCAAAATATAAACTCTCGAGTTAACAATGATCCATAAGAGTCAATGACTATAAACTTAATCTTACATACCTTGACAACTATTAACTGAACTCCTTAAATCAAGGAAACAAGTTAGACTATGACACACATGAAAATATATGTAAAAACTTGGAAATGAAAGAAGTGGAACATGCTGCAACTGTAGATTTTTTGGACTCAATTCAAATAGACCACTATATGAAAATAAAAAAATAAAAAAATTTGTAATATGCACAAATGACTGAATTTTATAATGGCCCAGTTTTAAAACCTAAAAAATATTGTATATAGATGAAATTGCCCTCAGTAATAAGGGATGAAAATCACATTATTCGCGTAATAACTCTAGCGTAAAATGTTACTTAGTTTATAAATATGTACTCTATATGTATATAACAATATACCGTGTTATCATTTTTTTGAAATATATGTAATATAGTATATAAACATTAACGAATGATATGTAATTATATACTGTGTTATACAACATTGTATATGTTTTGTTATATAGTATATGCGTATACGTTATAGTATATATTTACATATTGTGTTATGCAGTTTTTGGTCTACAATTTTGTAGTATATATACAAAATTTTGTAGTTTATTTACCATAATCTATTTTAATATACTATCAGTATAACATAGTATATATGTGTTATATTCTTACATACCATCAGTATAACGTAGTATATCTATAATATATTTTTATATACTATTAGTAGATCGTAGTATATATGTAATATATTTTTATATATCATCTGGTACCACACCCTTTCCCACACCCAAGCTCGGCTCCTCATTCTTCTTCATCCCTCTCGCTTGAAAACCAGAAATAGAGGGAGGAAGAGAATTATTACATAAAAAAGGAATGCAAATTAATATATGTGATTTGAATTGTTGATCAATTATGTACAAACTTCTACAAAGGATGAAGATGAATTCACAAAGCTCACCCTAAAAACCAAAAATCAAATTCGAATATAATGTTCGAATTTATCGAATATATAACCAAACTCAGTTTAGATAAGACCCTCTATTGTAGTTTCAGGATCTCTCAGAACAAAATGAATGGGGATGAAGATGGAAACTCAATTCAACAAAGCTCTAAAACGACATCAATGAAAGTCGTAGAAGACGCATGCGGGAGAGGGGTGTGGGAAGGGATGTTGCCGTGTAACAGCTGCAAACAAATATAAAAATACAATAAAACTTAGAAAAAATATTAAGTTATACTAAAGGTAAATAAGTAAATAATCACATAGAATCCTAACTAACTATAATATCTCTCCTAAAATCCAGCCATATGTGTAAAATAAAATATTAAGGGACATGATATTAAACAGTAACTTAAATTAATTTAATTTCCTAATTTTCCTATTTTTTGGGGGGTTTTATAGCAAGAATACTCATATTATAAAAATAACTACTAAGATCGCAACTGTAAATATTACCCAATAACTAATATTATATACAGACTGAAATAACTAACAGTCCAGTCACGATAACTCTACAATTAACTTTAAAGCTTTCTTAATTAGAAAGCATCATTATTGTATATAAAAAATACAAGAACCATTTCTGCACGTACACATTAAAAGAGGTCACTCACTTACGTCTTCGTAATTTTTGTTATATTAATATTATCTCAAACATATACATGCAGAGCGATTGCAAAATAATTATATTACATAGAAATTTTAAGTAATTTTGTCACGGAGTCATGATAACAGCCACACCTCTACTTAAAGTAGAAATGGATGGTTTACTGTTGGATTCAAATGACAAACACAATAGATGGACATAATTATCAAATCAAATCTGAATGGTTTAAATCACGTCGAGCTGTCAAGGGAAAAGACAAAAAAACACATTTTTTTTACTTTTAATCATTTAATTTCACCGTCCAGATCTAATTTAGATCAACTTCCCCTCTGCAACAACGGCAAAGAATCCAAATCAACTTAAAGCTAGGTCTAAAGTTCAAATACAAAAAAAAACATGTAGTTTGAATAGAACACACCAGCAGCAATAATAACAAGGCATACAGAAACTTACAAGTGACGACTTAAAAACAATGACAAATGGTTGACGAATGATCCATCTGCAAACAGCAGGTAGTTCCAAACAGAGAACCCTTGACAAGTAAATACTAAATACCCCTCCAGTACCATAACTGAAAAAAAAGAAGGAAATCCCACAGATAGAGTCTAAGCCCCAGGGATTCTCCACAGTTGGGATAAGCCAACTGTGTCATACAAGTTTCAATATTGATTGATGATTGACACTAAAAGTGCTACCAAAAGCGTATGCATGCAGCAACACAATATTATCATTTTCAAAACCGAAACTGTTAACAAATCCACATTAACAATCCAAGATGTCCTAAAATTCAAACACTCAAGGGATATATAGCAGATTAACCAAGTCCATAAAAGATAACCACCTAATGGGACTAGCTCTCTGATAATCATAAAAGAAGTATTTTGGGCACTTCAAACTACTACTTCTTCTCTTCCTTCTCGGCCTCTGCTGCTCTCTTGAGTCTGGCACCAACATGACGCTCGTTTGTCCGCTCCACACGGAGTTTGTTGTAGGCCTGGAAAGATTTCATTTCTTCAGTGATCTTCACCAGTTCAACAGATGGCTTCTCACGAGCAATAGGCAAATAGACACCTTGGACCTGGGTAGCATTTGCAACTTCCTCTGGAGCAGAATCACCAGCCTACATCACAAAGAGTAAAATTGAGACCTCATTCTGTAGCAAACTGTCCAATCCATTCATTCATTCAGCCAGTCATTTACCTTAAATTTGCGAGCGCGTCACGGGAAGACAACCAGTTTGGCCTTGTAAGTCTTCAACCTTTGGACATTACCTTGAAGACCCCCTAGAGAACGATTCCTCCTGCGGTGATCAACTGCTATGCCGATGGTTGGTGCAAGTTTCTTTGGCATTCCAGCTGCCTAGTTTATTAAGACAGAAATGAATGGAAAATAAATCATCCAACCATTAGCATAGGCAGGCTAAAACCTCAACATTTCTGTAGGTGATTGCACATGAATGTAGTAAAGTACTATCTAGGAAACCAAAAAAATACTACAGATTTATTCTTTACTCTAGTCTAGACTAATTCGGCTACTCAATTCAGAGGACTCAAGATCTCACAGTAATATAACAGTGAACAATGAAGAAAATCTACCTTCAACTCTTCAAGAGAAAAGCCCCTACCAGCCCTCACTTTCATGTTATACTTCAATGTCTGTCCGTGGACAATCGGTCGAAGAGGTCCAGCAGTGGGTCGAGGGAAAATTTTCACAGCTTCTGCTGTCTTGCTAGTAAAGGTTAATATTAAATACGAAACAATTATTGAGTCAGATTGAAAAATCAACACAAAAGTTTTCACACAGAAGATTAAGTGGTCATTTGAATGGGGTATTGAATTCTCACCAGTTCTTCTTCTAGTCTTCCGAGCAGGTTGATTGAACCATGTTCGAACATAGTTTTGCCAATCTTCTTAAAGTGTCCGTTTGGGATAACATTGTTGTGCTTCATGGTTTACCTGTGTTGAGACAGAACCATCCATCAAGCATCGATAATAAGAAAAGAAATGAAAATTAGAGAAATGGAGATGCGGCAGGAGAGGGGAGAGAGAGAGACCTGCGGCTGCTAGAAGAAGAAAATGGAACGAGGGAGAGAGGGAGAGAGGGAGAGAGGGAGACCTGCAGTAGCAAGAAAGAAGAAAAAGAAGGATCTGCGGCCCAGAGAATATGAGGATTTAGGGGTTTTGGGCTTTGGCTAAAGTAGAACCATTGAAAAGCAAAATGTCTATTCTTTTCTTAATTTTCGCTGATATAAACTCTTTAAACGTATTGAAGTCTATAAGACGATCTTGAAGCTCATTTTAAAGCGATCTTGTAAATTTTAAAATGATTTCAAGATGATCTTAAAATCTTTTATCATATTATCGTTTGAAATTCATGTAAGATCAATATAATAATTTTATTTTTTTAATTTGAATTGATGGTGGACCCAAAGTATAAATCAGTAAAACTTAAAAAATGAGTTTATTTTAAGTACGGTCAACTTTAGGGAAAAACCCAAAGTTTTTTTGTTGAGACAATCGGGATCCTTTCACCGATTTTGTTTTGGTTTTTCAGTGAAATTTAGGGAAAAAATTTCAAACAATATGATTGGAATTTCTTAATTTCAAAACAATGAGCGTGGCTAAGCAGGAAAAATTTTTTTGTACAAAAACTGCACTCAGTCACTAATGCATAAAAAGTTTTAATTATCCTCCATAAACGTTAATATTAAATATTAATTTTAAATTAAATTATTAACAAACAATTATATAATTCAAATTCAATTATGATAACATATATGAAATGTAAACAAGTTTCATGAAAAAAACTTAAAAAAATAGAATCCATTATAAATTGAAACAACTGTATATACTTAAACAAAATCTAATATGTTCATATGAATTTTAGAAATAACAATACTCTATATAATTTCTTTCTGTAAATATTTTTATTACTTTTGATCTTTTAGAATATTACATTAGTAGTATTTTTTTTGTATACTTTTAAACGTGCAATGAACCTCTTAAGAATTAAGTTATTAAAAAATATTGATTTAACGAATATATCATGTCATAATTTAACTTATTCTTTCAAAAATTATTCAAACTACATGAACTAGTATATAAAAAGTGAGAGGACATGAGAGTCATTTTTTAATAATTTTATCTACTTATTTATTGATACATTGCTCAAATAACTTTTAATTTACATGTAACATTTAAGAATTGGTTATTTTAAAATTCTAATAAATTGATCAAAGTAGACATTGATTTCTAAATTCCTTTTACCTACTTAATGAATTTGAAAAACAAAAAAAACATAATTAATAAATGATTTTTAAGCTAATTTTAATTTGATAATTTTGAATGAATTAAAGTGAGTTCTTTAGTTACTAGTAGAAAAATATGCGCTTCCACATGTTAAATTAATTTAGAATATACTTAGAATTTGAAGTTAATATTAACTATATTTAAAACTTATTATAATTTTATAAAATAACTTGTTTATAATCATTAAACTGTACTATATAACATTGCTTTTTGAATTATACAGAAAATTATCTTATTTCATCAATTTGTTGTATTCTTAAAAAATGATTATCATTTTATCTCATTCAAATTAATGTCTTACCTTAAATTTATTTAAATAAGTTTTTCATGTTCCCTCTATCATAAGTATCACATCCTTGAGTTTAGGGTTTAGAGGTCTATTTACTAAAAATTTGTTGTACAAAAATATCTCAATTTTTATCTTGATGGAAATATAATTCAACTTACATAATATTATAAAACTGTTTAGTTTTACTAACAGTTTAAGTATAAATTATCATTTATTATAAAATAAAATGTTATTATATGAATTAAATGATGAAATATCTTATTTGTACTATATTTTAGAAGATTATAAAGGGTAAAGGGGAAATTATATGTTTCTCTTATTTAAAACTCTTTCAATATAGTAGAGATGTATTAAACTACAATTTTCTACATATTTATTTTAAAATAAGGGAAAAGGTAAATTGTCTCTATAAAATTTTGAATAATAGAATTTAAAATATGTAATTCAATTGTAATACAACTTAGAAACTTTAGTTATGTTATATTTATATGTTAGTGTAATTAGTATGTTACTTAATATAATTACACAAAATTTATAAATAAAAATTTAAATTGACAATACAAACGAGAATCAAGTTTAAAATAAAACATGAAATAAATAATTTGATTCTAGTGACATCATTTTTTGTTTTAATTTTGAACTCATTTCTACTATATACTCTTACATTTTTCATGAAAAATGTTTTGATATTTTACAACTTTGTTGAATAATAATGTATCAGCAAATAAAAATAACAGAATATGACATTGCCTTGATTTTATCTCATAAATTGAAAACAACTAATATAATACTAAATATATTTTTTTAATTCACACAAAGCAACAACATGCATGCTTATAAGTGACTAGTTTTTAAGATGTGTAGGCTTAATTTAAAAAATGAATATAAATTTGTCTAATATGTAAATTAATTCATTTTACTCAAATTTAATTCTAACTTATTTTTGCTGAAATCAAATTTTTTTCAGAAAGTTTTAATCACCATGCATCGTTATTATATGTTATATGTTGTATTGTTACAAATAATCATAATTTTTATTATAAAATGTAATGTAAAAAGATTATCATTGGAATTTCTAAATTATCTCTAAGTCAACAGTAAATGACATCATAGTAACAATGAACATAGAGAATATTTTTATTCCTTTGATCAATGAAATTTTCTTTTTTACTATTGTTTTCAATGCTCATTATATTAGTATACACATAAAAATGATAAAAAAAATATTGATCAAAGGATAAGGTCGTGCGGATACCTTGGGTGGAAAACTTGCCTACTAGAGAAGAAATAGAATCACCTCGGTATTGCTGCTTCCACCAGACACCACTCATGCGACCAAATATTGTAAAACTTTGAGAAAAAATTTCCATGACAAGCTTCAAATAGGGGAGATAATTAACGCGGATATAGAAGTCGCAGGGAACCAACCTTTCCCACCGCACACTACATTACCATCGTGACCAAAAGTGGCTAATATTCTATAAAACCTGAGGGGGGTATGTTAAGTACAAAGGCAATCATGTGTTGTAAGGTCCAAATATTATATACTCGAAGTCGCAATACACATGTTTATTTATGAAATGCATATTCTGAAGGTTACAATTATTTGTCTATGTGCATGCTTGTACAGATAGGAAGGGCCACATGAGACCACCTACATGGCTCATGGTAGACACTAACGATGGGGTGACCCTCAAACGCTTCAATTCGTATCGATGAAGCTCAACTTTAAGTGCATAAGAAACAATCATGTTTAGCATTGTAAATTTTACTTTAACTTTTGTGATTATCAAAATAGCCTGAAAACTTATAATGGGTTCATCATCCTGAAATGCGATTAAGACGTTTCAGCAAAACTTGTTCCTGAAATACGTGTAAGATATTTCAGCAAAGTTAGCTCTTGGAACGCATTTAAGATGTTTCAGCAAAGGTTGCTCCTGAAATGCGTTTATGACGTTTCGGTAAATGTTGTTCCTGAAATGTGTTTAAGATATTTTAGCGAAGTTAATTTCTGAAACTCATTTAAGATGTTTCAACAAAGATTGTTCTTTAAACGCATTTAAGACGTTTCAACGAAAATTGTTCCTGGAACGCACTTTTGCTCCTAAAATGCACTTAAGCTGATTTCAACAAATCTTGTTCCTGGAATGCGTTTGAGACGTTTCAATAGCGTATGTCCATGGGATGCATTTAAGACATCTCAGTAAAGTTTGCCCCTAAAATGTAATAAAGACATTTCAACAAAGGTAGTTAGGAGGAACTTAGCTGCTGTTGCGAATCCTTTCAAAGTGGAACTTGGCCGCCATAACGTGTTTAAAATACACAAGTTATTTTAACTACTTACTTTACTCGTTACCACAGAATATGCTCATGTTAAAAGTAGTATGTAAATGCGACATATGTACGAAGTAAGGATGCATGATAATGGTTCGAAGTAGGAACGAATGAGCATGCCTAATGAAAATTCAAAAGTATGAACTGATGCATGATAGAATCTGAAATAGGGATGGGTGTATAACCCTTTAAGCATGACCATTACAGATAGTCCAATATGCACACGCCTTCTTAGGCAACTTGATTATATTTTGGTGTATGTGTGTGCCTTCTTAGGCAGTATCATGCAGGTTCCTATGTGTATGAACTTTCACAAGTCGAATCGTCTACGGACGACACTCCAACATGTGCACATGTCACTGTGCCATTTCTTGATGAACTTCGCCCTGGTTCGTTATCTCAATATAAGAAAACGGTGGTATGTTTGTTCATGATTTTAATGAATTATCTCTAAAAATGATTATGAACACATCATTGAGTTGTATTTGTCATATACGAGAATAATGCAGGTGGAAAGTGTTGCATGGCTCTCTCATGTATCATGATACTTTGGTATTTGGCCGCACAATATGAACATGCATATGATACATATATTGCCATGTATATTTTCTTGTGCTAACATTGAACTTGAGGTTGTGCTTTGTTAGTGTCTATGTTTTTTCAGCTAGTCATTCTTTCGGTCCTAGCCAACTACTTCTTTCCACTCTTACTGGAGACTAAATGAAAGCAATTGGTACACCATCACATCTAGCTAGGGACTACAATAGCAAAGATGACCAATACAGTTGAACATGTGGTTCATCAATTTAGACCACAACGCATGCAAGAACTATGTACAAGTTCAACTACTACACATTTGAACTTATACATGGGCTAATGTAGATAGTGGACCACCTCATCACGAATGATATGTCTGCACGTGGAACTTAAAGACGGGATTGGATAGCGCCTAGGTGGCATGATAAGGCTGAAGTAGGGTAATAACAATGTTTATAAAGGCCACACCTAGACCTATAAAGGTGGCGAGCCCATTTTGAGATTCTATGTTAAGTGTTAAGTCTCGCAGTCGAGCTAAGTGACAAAGGCTCGAAGGCTCTTCCTTGTCTGGGAATAATCTAGGGGTTGTGGTCTGATAGGATTAGGATAAAGTTACGCTATACCAAAAGAGGAAGAACTACTCAAAAGGTATGGCCTCCTTAAGCACTTTAGATGTGCCCCCTTCTAATAGATAAGGGTAAAAAGAGACGCAATATGTGTCCCGTCGGTCTAGGGATGTGTATGTCCATCCTCCATCGGCAATACCCGATGGTAAGTTAAGCAATGCACCCATCACCGGGGGGTCACCCCAGTGACGCATAAAGGCAGCTTGACCCACAGTTGGGGGTGCCCACGGCGGTTAGAGGGGGCTTGACCCGCCGTGGGGGTGCCCACGATGAGTTGAGGGGCTTGACCGGCCATGGGGGGTGCCGATGGCGGGTATATGGGGCTTGACCCACCGTGGGGGTTCCCATGGTGAGTAGAGGGGACTTAACCCGCCATGGGGGGGTTCCCACGGTGAGTAGAGGGGCTTAACCCGTTGTGGGGGTGCCCATAGCGGGAAGCGAGCTTACCCGACATCGGGTAGGGTGCCCCACAGTGGGTAGCCCGTGTCGTGCTGTCTATATGTGGCCGTGCATCCGTCACCGGGGAGGCCCGTCGACAGGTAGTATCCCGCGAGGTCTTCTGTATTGTATAAATCTAATATATGTGAGTTTTTTATCCGGCTACTCGAAGTCATAAAGGCACGACTAGTTGTGAGCATAGAAAGTGAGCACAAGTCATGAATGTCATGACATTTTAAGAGTGTGAGAACATTTTAAGCATGGTCATGTGTTCGGGCGTGATTATCACGTGATTCCGATGACAATAATAGGGACACACTTATGGTCCCCACCTAACACCGCCCATATAAAGAATCCGATGTATCATTATGGAGGCATTCAATTCTCACTGATCTCGAGACAAAACCTTGAGAATATTCTCTCCTCAAAGTTCTCACTTACCTTAGAATTTTAAAGGCATTTATCATCTTCCAACAGCTGCCTAAGGTTGCTTGCCCTTCACCTTTTGACCACCAACTCTCATATTCACAGGCTTACTTGTCGTAGACTAGGTCACTCAAATCACACTTCACCTTAAACCCCCTAAACAGACAATAATTATAAATTACTTCATTTAATTGATTAAATAATATTTAAAGTGCTTGAAATAACTGTTTGAAGTTGTTGCCTGGTCTAATTTTATATTTAAATTATGAGTTCTTTCTAAAATTCAATTAATCAAGTGACTTGTTAACTATTAACTGGATAATTGATACATAGATGATAAATTATTTTAATGAGTGATAGCACACAACCTATGAAAGATTAACAAATCATGTTATAAATTGAAATTTGTTATATATAAAATACCTATTTGTATAAGGATAGTTATAGTTGTCTAATCTGAATTGATAAGGACATATATTAGCAGTAAGTACCAGACTAGCACATGTAAGCTCACTGAACTGTTCATGACAAGAGAATCGTGAGTTTTGGTTTGGTTTTCCGGTTCGTTATTATTAATTAAATAAAATTTAAAATAAATTCTAAATAATACTATTGAAAAAATAATAAATATCAAAGTTTTGTTTTCATTTTGGTTCTGTTTATATGAAATTATATATAAAAAATAATAAAAATTTAAAATTTCAGTTCGGTTCGGGTTCAAAAATCACCAAAATTTTGAAGCGAACCGAAACTTCGGTTCTCTAATTTTCCCGAATCAAACCGAGCCGAAGGTATAAAAAGAAATGACCTAATCAATAATTTTTTGTTTAGTTCGGTTCCGTCGGTTCGGTACAAAATAATATTCACCCCTACACATAAGGGTCTGAGCGCATATGCTGTACTCCATCATTAGCATGAACAACCAGGGCCAGCCGGATGAAACTGGGGTTACTAGACGAATTTTTAACCATGCCTAGAAAATTTATGATAAAGATAATTCATAAAAGGTTAATATATATATATATATATATATATATATATATTTCAAATCATAATGTCCAAGCCAATAGAAAAACAGTATTTTGTAATAAATAAACTACCACTAACCATGGCTAGAGAAATTTAAGAACATTAATGGTTATTTGCTTGGAAAAGTTTGGTAAGATGAGATGAAATCTAGATCCAACTACCAGGAGAGAGACACAAAGAGTAAAAAATTAGAAAAAATCAAAATAAATAACAGTGTCTTATATTGAGATATTGATAAAAAGAGTGTACTTATAATTTAAGTGTTGTATAATATGAGACAAGCTAATCATATATTATTCTTTATCAGAAAATACATGTCATAATTAGTAATGGAGATTTCTAAATATAATTTGGGAAATAAAATACATATTCCACTATAAAATATGACAATTCTCAGTAAATTATAATACCTTTTCTGGCAATAAAAATATAACTCTAATTAGTAGAATGTGATTATTTGATTAGTTTGTTTATAATTTCGGTAGTGGGAAGCAGGGAAAAAAATTATAAATACGAAACAAGCACGCCTTTATGTATAGGTTCTAGAGTTAGGGCAAAAACAAAGAGGAAATGGCCACTTGTCACTTAATCTAAGATAAGATGGCAAAAAAGGACAGTGAGCTGGCCCTACCCTACTCCATATAAGATTCACAAAACAAGAGTACACTTTAATATGAAATTTTTTGGACCCCTCCCTTATTGGAGTTCTAGACTCACGTCTAACTGGCCTTAGATTTGAGTTGACCTTGTAGATAACATTTATTCATTTGATTATGGTTTAGTCTTTAAAATCCATCTATGGATTCCTATAACGGGAATTTGTTATACAAAAATTCACTTTTATTCGAGTTGAGCTTAGATTACTTTTCTTGTATCTCTTTTTTATTTGAGAAAATAACAGGAAAAGACAAGTTTCGAGGTGGAGTTGTAAAAATGACCAAAATTTTTTTTTTACAAAAATAGTCGAAATATGACATTGGTAAATAATTTGTTTACCAAAATTACGCCTTTATTTATCATAATTCAGCCGTTTTTGCAATAAAAAAATTCTGGCAATTTTCACAACCTAAGCTAGGAAATGGGTCATTTTTACAGTCCTCTCTTATTTGTTCTTATTTGAAGTGAAATGCCTAAAAAAATAGAAAACAAATCATAGTCGAGCAGCCAAACTTATTACAATTTTACTTTTATATATTGCTCATTAGGGAAATAGTCTATTTTTTAAAAAAAATAAGTAAGAGAACGACAAAAAAATTTATATTTATAAGAATGGCTGATTTTTTTATACTGTCATTTTTGTTAATAAAAATAGAAAAATTTATGTACATGTGTACTATTATATATATTTATATAGTAAAGTATATTTTAATATACCATCAATATATATTAATATACCATCGATATACCGTAGTATATTTTTTATACCATATTATATTTTAATATAATATCAGTATATCGTAGTATATATTTAATATATTTTTATATATTGTCAGTGATAATCATATATCATACCAGTACCATACCCCTTACCACACCCAAACTAATCTCCTCCTCATTCTTCTTCACCTTTCTCTCACTAGATTCTCTAATTCTCCACTTTGGAGCTTCAATCTCTTCAAAATCAAACAAGAAAATCGAGCAAAAAATCATACGAGGGCGATAAAACTAGAATAAAGGGTAAGAAACTAGAAATTGTTGCTCAAAAACTAGATCTCTGAAACTTAAGCCGGAGCACCTAAAAAACGCCGACGACGAGAGCATAATGGCTAGAAAGTCAGATGATAACCGACAAACAACAAGCCAGATGAAGAACCAATGGAAAATAAGAAACCGGCAAGGACCGCGAGAAAGAAATGAAGGAGATCACGAGAGAGAAAGAAAGAGATCGTGTGAGATAGAGGCTGCTTTGAAACTTCAGCCAATCTGTAAAATAGAAAGAAAAAAAGACATTTAACAAAAATAAAAAATAAACTAGACTAAATGCTTAATTTTCCTTCTATACATTCCAAAATCAGTTTTGTTATTAATATATTAAAAAAAGGGAAGTAAAAGAAATATTGAAATAAAGAAAACCTTTCAGTTATTATTAAAGTTTTATTTATTCATTGACCAGAATTAGATGAGGTTATACAGCTATAAGACATTGAACAAAAGTTTATTTATTTGCATGTTCATTCAAGACTATCTAGAATTATCCCTTAACAAAAGAATATAAGCTTTGGTTTCAGCTTATCGAGACATAGATGGCAATATATATATATATATATATTCTTGTGCACTAATTTTTCTTTCATAACTTTGCCAATTGCAAAAAAACAAAAATTGCACATCTTAAAAATTTGGTCATTTTATTACTTTTAATCTGTAAATAGACCATCCACTATTATGTATAGAAAATTAAGGGTAATATCTTAGACACTAGTTTGGATGTTGGATTGTGACATTCAATTTAAAATTGGCAAGTCACTTAGACCAAGGTTAAGCAAGATTAACTACTCCTTGAAATATGAACCTTATTTTAGTTGAAAACTTCAACAGTATGGATGCATGTATGCTTGTCTCCCGTGCTAAGCGCAAGCGTCCGCCTGACTGGGAGAACCTGCAACGGTGATGTTATATGTCATTCCCTCCAGCTGAAACTCCACATGACCTTAATGTTTGGGTCTCATCTCCACATAGGGGTCCTCCTAGATGGGAATTTACACAACACGGACAAAGAACTCTACGGCGAAGAGCACCGGGGATGGTTTCCTCATTGAAGAACCTCTGATGCCTAAGTCAGTATTTGATCGATATTTTGGCATAACTCTTAGGGGAGAGAAAGCCTCCCTCTTCGATTTTTTGGCAAATGTATTTATACCTGAGTCTTTGGGTGGGAAGAAGCGTGTCGAAGAAGCATCTCATAGGAGTGCTGAGGAAGCCTCACAAGACATGATGACTATCTTCAATTGGACAGAGGGGAGGTGCCATTTGACATAAAGTGACAAGTATTGATTTTTGAAGTGCCTTCGAAATGACCATACAGCAGCTATCCTGACATCCTGACATGGTGATGGGACTTGTTGAGTGCTTGGACCTGTGAAAAGGTGCCACATAGGACGTTACTTTTGACGGGCAATGATGGCCCTACTCTCAGTACTGTCTGTGCTTTCCTCATGAACTTCGCTCTCTTATATGTCCTCGAGTCTGTGTAACCTGAGCATCCTCGATACAGACCAGGTGAGGTCGGTTCTTTTCCTCTAAAACTTTCCTTCATTGGGGCCTCCCTAATATGGCGTAACACATGTCGTTGTATCATTAATGGTTGGAAAAACACTCATAACAATTGCCCCTAGTGAATAACTTGGGTGGCCTTTAATACCCGGGTCTGAAGAATTCATTATTCGAGCTCCGCGTTCAAGCTACCTGGGTGTGATAAACTTCACCTATCTTGAGCATCTCACTGTTGTGCCTTAAATTTTCATCAAGGGAGACTGCACTGAAGGAATTAATTATCTGAACCCTTACGTCGTGCATATGTCGTTTCACCCTTTCCGCATTTTGAGATTGTTAACCCTTTGAGAGTTGGGGCATTAATGGCGAGTGGGTGTGCATAGAGGATGGTGAGGGTCATTATTCCGTTAGTCCTGACTTCTCGATACGTCGCGTCATTTCATTCTACCATTTAATCTTCCCGAATATTCTCATTGGTCCGTGAAGATGGCCATTCATTGATTATAGAGTAGCCCTAACGGTCTTCATCATGACCCCTTTTAATGCCCATTAAATGAGATGTTTCACCCTTCAAGGCCTATAAATGGGTAGTCCTCCTTCTCATTTCCCTCATCCTTGCTCTCTTAACAGAATTGAAATCCATGTTCATCTTCGTCTCTCTTCCCGATTCCTTTGGAAGAATAGTAGTCATTCACCCTATGCGGGCTTCTTTCGTTTTGGGAGTCTCCTTCACTACCCTCCTCTTTTTCCATGATTGTCTCTTCCCTCTCTGTTGTCTCTTAAATATCGTGCCTCGAATCTATCGATATTACATTCATGGTGATTTTCCTATCGTCGATAAGCCTAAGCGATGAACCCTTTGTCTGGATTAGTTACCGGCTTATAGTTGCAAAGCTCCTCTGTCGTGAAACCTTATCCTTAGGAAAAGTTTGTAACTTAGTCGGGGATATTGATCCTTGATCCGTAATGAAGCACTTTGACCGATGCAACCCATTTCCTTCCTTCAACGTTGCCACTCCTTTCTTTTACCATCTCTATCCTTTCGAACCCCTAGCTGCATATTACAACATGCTTCAGGAGTGGGCAAAGCAACCCTTCCACTCACATCCTTTGAGATCATCTCAAACCCGGGCTTGATGGCTTCCTTCCTTGCACACTTTGTGGAAGAGATTAAGGCACTTTTCATCATCAGCTCAGAAATGGCGTGTTGCTCGTGGGTTGAGTTCCCCTTTTGATTGACATGATGTGGGCATCAAACCAAGTCATCGTGATCCTAAATCTTTGGACGACAAGTGACCATGTTTCTTAAGACTTCTAGAAGAGTTCAAGAAAGTTGTGGAAACCTTACGACCACTGGCCCCGATAGGGGGGTTATTTTTTAGTTAGCCTCTTTCTACCTAAGGAGGAGATCTTTGTAGTTTTTTCATTTGCATGTATTTGTAATTATTTCTCCTTACTAATGAGAATGAACTTTCTTAATCTCTGACTCATTCTTTTTGGCTCTGCTCTTATTTATTTTCTTTGCGTAACACTTTGTAGTCACACGAACTGTGCTTTAAGTAATAAACATTCCTCAAGTAGATGAAGTTTTACTCACTTATGTTGAGCTTCATTTTGGTTTGAACAAGACCTTAATTCCTATTTTCTTGAGCTACGGGACTGCTCTGACCTCGAGCTTGAGTGGACGTCAAAACCACCCGATTCTTCCTAGTGGCCTACCCCTTTTTAGAGAGGTTAGGTCACACAGACCTGCCATAATCTTTTTAGGGTATGTGAGTGTGGTCGGGTGAACCTTCCTTTCATTGTGGGTTTACATTTTAACATTTAGTCGAGCATGTCTTCTCCTAGTTGAGCTTTTTTCTGGTCTGGCGTTCTAGAAAGTAAGCTGAATTCCTTTGGTTCTTGGTCAAAAGGCATTTCCTTTATCACGTATCTAGGCGTTTTTACTCTGGATAAATCCGTGAGTTGAAGCGCTCATCAGAGGGCCTTATCCTTGTCTTTTGAGCTATAGTGCTCGATAGATATCGTTGTCCCTCGTGTCGAGATTACCGGTTGAGACTTTCCTCTAACCCTGTTAGACGAGTATGAATGCTAGGCGATCATTACTTTCCTTAGTCTAATCCAGACGTGCCTTCCCTGGCTAGACCCTTGATCCTATTTGTGATCATGAGTGCTCGAAATACATCTTTCCTTGATGTCTAGCCAAGTGTTCCTTCTCTAGCTAGACCCTTGAATCCTATATGTGAGGATGAGTGCTAGGCAGACATATTTCCTCGATGTCTAGCCAAGCGTGCCAACTCTGGCTAGACTCTTGAATCCCACTGTGAGCATGAGAGCTCAGCATACATCTTTCCTTGATGTTTAGTCAGGCGTGCCTACTCTAGCTAAAATCTTGAATCTCGTATGTGAGCATGAGTGCTCGATGTACATCTTTCCTTGATGCCTAGCCTGGCGTGCATGCTGTGGCTAGACCCTTGATCCCGTCCTGCGAGTATGAATTCTCGACATACATCTTTCCTTGAGTCTCGTCTGATGAGCTGGGGTGCTCCACAGACATCACTTTTGTTATCCTAATTGGTGGGTTAGGTCACCGCGCCAATCATCACTTTTTAATCCTGAATGGGGGCTAGAGCACCATGCCAGTCAAGATTATCATGATCGTACATTTGATTCAGATCGGTGGATGAGTTTTACAGATCGGATCATTGGATCGGATCATTGGATCGGATCATTGGATCGGATCGAATATCATAAGATCATACTAAACATTAATAATTAAAATATTAAAAAAGCTAAGATCCTTAAAAACAAATAAAAAACTATTTCTAATTAAAATTAAACATAAAAACAAGTTTTACACTACTTTATAATAAAAAAAAGGATTATCATGACCTACTTCCAGCATAATCTTTTCTTACTTTTTTTCTAAGTTACACTCCCACTTGCAGACATTACTACATGTAATACAAAAAATGTGTAATGCAACCATAAATCATGATAATCAATCACTAATAAGTAAAATTGTAAACGTAAATCATAATAGTGATGTATACAAAAACCAGAAACTAGAAGGAAATAGTCACATTGACATAAAAAAAATTCAACAATATATACATGGTTACACCAGAAACTCAAGCACCATCCTAGTCATCACTTTTTAATCCTCATTGGCGAGTTAGAGTACCACACCAATAATCACTTTTTAATCTCGAATGGAGGGTTAGAGCACCGCGCCAGTCATCACTTTTTAATCCCGACTGGTGGGCTAGAGCCCTGGGTTGGTCATCACTTTTTAATTTTGACTGGCGAGCTTGACCACCATGTCAGTCCTCACTTTTTAATCATCCATCGCACGTCGTAGAAGAGTCAATTCTTGGAGACTTGTAGAAAAGATAGAAAATCATTAGCAAATATTTCTACAACATGTTCAAGTTTTTTTATAAAAGTATATTTGTTCAAAGAGAAACTTATAAGATGATAATCTTAAATGAGGAGAGAATGAGACCTCTTATCTGACAACTGTTGATGGATACACGATCTTTGCGTTCGATCTATCGAGGTGGAGGGCCGAAGATAGCCGAGCTTTTGTTCTCGAGCTTCTACCCTTCATTTTTGTACGAGGGTCGTTCCTTCCGAACTTCATCTTCGCCTTAACGAAAGGATCCTTTGAGCCTCACACATTGTCACGGGTGGACCTGGACTCTTCCTCTCCAGCTGCTTGGGTGGGAGTACAATCGACAATTTTGACCATTAAAGTCTCTTCCCGGGTTTCTCTTCAAGTGGTACGCCAGTCACTTTTGTGTGCCACAGTTCAGGGGAAAGCTCGATCCTGCCGAAAACCAAAGTAGGGGGTCTTTTGACCGTCTTTACCCTATCACCTGGGCTTCAAGTGAGCTCGTGTGTCAATTTTGACATGACTTTCATCCTTCTATTTCATCTGAGGCAGGACGTGGGAGCTGGGAGTCGTATAGCTCAGACTCGCATTTCAATCACGGTGGAGGATTGATGCAAGGCTCTATATTTCAGCCGGGAACGACCTCAGGCCCTTTTATTTGTATAGCGGGAGAGCTTTGTAAAATCGTTGGTGGCCAAAAGGACATCAAGGAGTTGGATGGAGGGTGGCCTACTGATAGTTTCCTCCATCTTACGCAACTGCTCACATATTGCCTCTGGAAGGTCCTTTAGAGGTCTTTGCCTTCATTTGCTCTTTAGCGACCTTGCTCTCCTCCTTCATCTTCCTGGAATGGCCCCAACTAGAACCTTACAAAAGGGGATCTTGGTCATCCATAGCCTAGTTTATTCTGGTTTTGATTTCCTCAAAAGGTGGCAACTCCGTCAGTGAGCCTTTGAGTCATGGGGGAGAATCATTCCCGTGCAAAAGATCACTACTATTTGAGCGATGACTAGCGTGTCTTTCCTCCCTCTCCTAGTGACCTTAGAGATTACAACCACTATATCCTTCTTCCTTCATCGTGTAATCATTCTGACGGTAAAAGGTCCTTCTTCCGTCAGGAGAAGGGTGAATCTTCCCTCTCGTCTTGAACTTCATCGGTGTATGATGCCAAACTCATCCCCTCCCTACAAGAGAGAAGGGGTTTCAAGTGCTTTAAATATGAACAAATTTATCATCATTCCCACAAATGGTGCCAACTGTTTTAGCTGAAAACTTCAACAGGTACGGATGCTTATATGCTTGTCTCCCGTACTAAGCTCAGACGCCCTTGACCGGGGGAATCTACAATGGTGATGTTATATGTGTCATTCCCTCTGGCTGAAACTTCTCACGGCATCAACGTCTGGGTCTCCTCTCAACACAGGGGTTTTCTCAGCCAAGAACCTGCGCAACACATATAAAGAACTCTACGGCGAAGAGAACTAGGTGTGGTTTCCTCGTCGAAGCGCATCTGGTGCCAAAGTCAGTTTTTGGTCGATATTTTGGCATAACTTCCTTAGGGGAAAGAAGGAATCCCTCTTCTATTTTTTGGTAGATGTATTTATACTTGAGTCTTCGGGTGGGAGGAAGTGTGTCAAAGAAGCCTCTCGGAGGCATGTTGGGGAAGCCTCACAAGACACGATGTATGTCTTCGATTGGACAGAAGGGAGGTGACATTTGATATAAAGGGATAGGTATTAAGTTTTGAATTTCCTTCAAAATGACCATGCATGGCTATCCTGACATCCTGCTATGACGATGAGACTTATTAAGTGCTCGGGCAAGTGAGGAGGTGCCACTTGAAACGTTACTTTCGACGGGCAATGATGGCCCTACGCTCAGTACTGTCCAAGCTCTCCTCATGAACTTCGCTCTCTTATACGTACTTGGTTCTGTGTAACCCGAGCATCCTTGGTATTGAGCATGTGAGGTCAGTTCTTTTCCACCAAAACTTTCCTTCATCGGGGGTCCCCTAATGACGCATAACACGCGTCGTTGCATCATTAACGGTTGAAAAAACACTCATTACACACCCTTTCATGATATATATGTTTGAATTGTTTGTTGTCAACTGCATATGGAAATTATCTTTTGAGTTATCTGACAAGATTTAAACAACTAAGATCAGGCTAACTGAAAAAATAAGAAAACAAAACAATTTTTTTTAACAATTAGGTTAGAACTGACGATACAGATCAAACCACTTATGATTGACTTAGCTTTGTGTGGAATTTAAAGTTTATACTTTCTATTTAAGTTTCAATTATTATGTTAAGTTTAGGGATAAACCGTATAGAATAATTGGAAATTTTAATGTTAGGATAAATTTTAGATAATAAGAAACATAATAATCGTGTTTATTCATATTTTGATGAATATTATTGCACAATCATGGTGTTAGAAAGCGAACACTTTCAACAAATATTTTAGAAGTACTCTAGACTCTTGTATCAATATATCTAAATTTTAAGAAAATAAATGTGAGAAGACTCTAGAGGCCTAGTCTTTACCATTTGGATTGAAATGAAATCAAAAGCTAAAAGTGAAGGTGAAAGACAATAAATATAGAAGAATATATAGAAGAGGTCACCTTTTTTCTACAACTATTTGGTCTTAATCTCTTCTTTTATTTTCTTATATTATCTGACCAAGACAAAATACTACTATGACATTTTCGTTTTATAGCTTAAAATGAAAAAAATGAGACTAACACACTTTTCATTTTTCTTTTTTCTTAAATATGTGTTTTTATCTGCTCGTAACTTTTTTATTCCTAGCAAACAACATCATAGGGGTCATTTGATATAAAATTGTGAGTAAATGATTCCCGAAATAAGATTGCTGGAATATGATTGTGGCTATGTATATGCCTGAAAAGTTAAGATTATTTTGTTTGTTAATACTTGAAAATGTTCTAATTTAATGGTGAAAGTGTTAGATTACTTTGTTCATTTTGATGGAACTCAAGTGAATGTTTTAGACATTATTGCAAAATTATAATTTTACCCTTAGACTAAAAAATGCTTATGAATAATAATTATTTAATTTATAATAAGATGACCAACATAAGTAATAACAAAAATCTAGATTTTACCCATGGATTTTTTTTATATACTTATTAATTTTTTGATCTAGCCATTATATTATGATACATTGTGTAGATTTTCATCAAATATTGTCTATACAATTGAACCAATACCGCTCTAAGTGTATTAATGTAGTATAAAATTTACAATATAAGATAATAATTCTTATAAGAAAATCATCCATGATTTTCAACTCAATAATCAATATTATAGTACTAAAATAAATTTCTATCAAATTTCAATCATGAGTATAAGTAAAATTCAATTTATAGTTAGTCTAATATCAAAGCATGTAAACATAATATATTTTATAAAATATGTAAAAGATGGATTCTCAATGCAATCACTACATTTTTATACACATATGTTGACTGCATTTACATGTGACTTGTCAAAAGATATGGACAAAACACTCATGTGCATATCATAAATGCAACAACAAAATATTTACCCTTGTCCACATCATTTATGGCATAACAATTCATCCATGTGCACAACAAAAAAAACTACACCTGTAAATTATTACAGATGACATTACTTATACTATACAAATCAAAATAAGTTCTGAAGGCTTCATCATAAAATTGTCGACTGTTTTAACATCTCCAAGTAGCAAACTAAAATACACATAATCCACCTTTGGGTAGCTAAAGGAAGCCGGGCCATATCTGTAAAATATAGTTGATCAAAGATATGCACTTGAATCTGGTTTACCCATAGCAACGAAGAAGTTAAAGAGCCACACCACGCTAGAAGCCATGAAATCAATATAATATTGAAACGTAAAATAGAAATGAAAGCAGTGAGAGGATAAAAAAAGAGTTATACATTCTTGTCAACAAAATCAGCCCAGAAGCTAGCTTGAGCTCTCTAGTAAGGATCAGAAGACAACAACAGAGCTATACCTTACGCCTACATATATAGCATAGAAATTAACATCTTTGACCAGATGATAAATATGTGAATAATGTATTAATCACATCCATTGATGTTTGGTCTCTAACAGATATTAAATTTCATATGATGTTTGGTCTCTAACATATAACTAGGGGTGTTCAAAAATCATCCAGATCATTTAGTCCGAACTGAAATTGATCGGTCTGGCCAGTTTTTTCTTGTTAATGGTCGGTTCGGTCCTTCTTTTAGAGAGGACCGAAAGTTCAAACCGATCAAAAAATTTTGTTAGTTCTGGACCAATCCGACTGGACCGACCATATTAGGGTTTTAGGTTAGTTCTCCTCTCTCCCTCTCGCATCTCGCCTCCAGTCCTCTCGACTCGAGTCTCGACTCTCCCTCTCTATCCTCCCTCAGATCAGACCCTCTCCCTCTCCCTCGGTTCACTGGTCATGAGCTCTACCTCTCCCTCTCCCTCATCCTAGTCCCTCTCCCTCAGCTCAGACTATCTCTTGCCTCTTCATCTCGCCTCGTCTCGCCTATCCCTCTCCCCAGCTCAGTCCATCGCTTTCAGCTCAGACTGCCTCTCGCCTCTCCCTCTCCCTCAGCTTAGTCCATCTCACTTAGCTTAGTCCTTCTCCCTCAGCTTAGTCCCTCTCCCTCAGCTCAGACTGCCTCTCACCTCTCCCTCTCCCTTAGCTCAGATTGCCTCTCGCCTCTCCCTCAACTCAGTCTCTCTCCCTCAGTAGTCAATCCCTCTCACCTCTACCTCTCCCTCATCTCAGTCCCTCTCCTTCTCCCTCAGCTAAGTCCCTCTCCCTCTCCCTCAGCTTAGTCCGTCTCCATCTCCCTTAGTCCGCCCAAACTGACCATTGATTCTCGGTCTGGTCGGTCTAGAATTTTTCTAGATTTATGGTCAGTGTGATCCTCCATATAGGAGGACCGTGATTTTCGGTCTGGTCTTGTTTTCCTCCAAAAATCTAACAGACTAGACTGACGGTTGAACACCCCTACAGATAACAAATAATTGTGTCTAACATTTTGTCATAAAAAGATTACCATGAATATGTAAGAATCTATTATATACATTCATAACAAACAATATATCATTCCAATAACTTTCACAAACTAATGGTTCGCTATGAAACCATGCGTTTATCTTGAGAGATATGAGTGTAAGTTGATTTGTAACTTAGGTGTTTAAATTTTGTCCTCCTAGTAGGCAAACTATCTGCTAGGCCTAGTTATGGAGAGAACTATTTCATCAATTCTTGTACGGATATGGTGGTTTTTTTTTCTTCTGTTATATATGGATTTTGAGAGGAAAAGACTATGGCTTCTTCTTCCTCAAACTTCTACATATTTGCATACTTTTTCCCCTTTCTTTTCAAAACCAAATTATATATGTAAGGTCCACATGGAACAGAGGTAAGCTGAAAAGCTTTATTTTTTATATTGGTGCTAATCTTCTACAATCGATTATGTGGCTACAATGCAGCAAAACTGTCCTCAATGAATCTCAGTTTATACATAAACTTTTGGAAGGTTATTATTTGGCATGAAATCATAGCATATGAAAGCAATAAGCATACACACACATATATCGTCACATAAAAAATAAACCATATTCATCAAATCGAGATACAACTTCTATAATATAACAACATCTTCAAGCAACTTATAGCAATTTGATATGAAACAAAATATATACAAAATCTTCTTAGAGCTCAAGCACCTAAAATAGAAACTTCTTCTGACTGTCAATGCGAATTTATTGCTCAATCCTCAAGATCGAGTTTATTCATCTGGAATGAAAAAATCAAACCTCACATCAACAGAACTAAAGCTCTCTCCTCTATCTTTTTCATTCAGGACAGTTTTACTCCTTTTTGAAAGCCACTCAGTTATAACCCTAGATTGGAAATCAATTCTGATTTCAGAAATTAACTAGGTCTAAATAGAAAAAAGAAGAAAGGAGAAGAAGAACGCTTCTCATGAAGCTCTGTAAAAACTCACTTCGAGTTTTTGGCCTGTACAAAAAATGGAGAAAAGGGAGAAGGGCATAACGCAAAAGGACATAGAGAGAGAGCTTACCATGGGTCACTGCTCCTGAGTGAAAGGGAGAGGGAGAAGGAGAAGGCAGACGTGAACAGAACGAGAAGCCTTCGTGAGAGAGCTTACATGGGTCGTTTCTCGTGAGTGAGAAGGAGAGGGAGAAGGCAGACGCGAACAGAACACCAGTGATAGATATACCAATCGATTTAGAGGGGTATCAAGATACCCTCAATGGAGGGTATCTTGACATTACGGTAATGTAAAACACTCCAAAAAAAATTAAACCAAACAAAGGAATGCTAAAATCACCCCATTTTTCAGGCATCTCACATAACATTACCCTATACCAAACATGCCCTTAATGTGCAATCCACATCTCTGTATGTCTCACACTCTACCTAGAAGGCTCTTCAACATTCACGATTGGGTTACAAAGATTATTTATTGTAAGGATCCATCTCCAATGCTGGGAATTTTTTCCCAGCATTGATGCTGGGATTAATCCTGATCGTTAGATCTGACCAGGTTAATCTCAACCTTAGATTCATTACAAAGTGGGTTACCGGTTCAATAGGTAGCCCCACTCACATCTACTTTTTCTACCTCCCCCTTATCATTTCCTCATTTCTCTCATTCAACTTCAAATCTAGGGCACACGAACATCCTCTAGATCGAAGGCTCTAGCTTCATCATCGTTGGGGCTAACCCACCTGAAACACCTCTCATAGTCTTCGCCCATGCACAATCAACTCCTCATCCGGTGAGCTCTCCTCCTCTAGCTTCACTTCCTCAGGCAATTTCACTACCTGCAACACCTTCACCCACTACTCCACCTTCAGCAACTCCACCAGCGATGGTTCCTCCTCCAGCAGTTCCACCACCATCACCACTCGCATCTCTCACAGCTGAGGTTCTAACTCCCGCACTGATCAAGAAGAAGACCCTCGCTACGTCGCCTCTAGCGTTGAAAACTCCATGGATTCGAATCAGGGAAAGCTTTCCATTGGTGGGATTTCATGGGAGACTTCCAAGGACAAGCTCAAGGACTACTTCAGAAACTATGGGGATGTTTTGTGGACCGTTGTGATGAAGGATAAGATTACTGGTAGACCCAAAGGTTTTGGGTTCATTGTCTTCACAGATCCCTCTATCCTTGTTCGGGTTCTCTAGGACAAACACATCATCGATGGTAGAATGGTGAGGAAACCCTCTCGTTTTGTTTTAAGCTTATTGGTGTAGCATTAAGAGTTAGTTTATAATTAATGCACAACCATTTAGTTTTCCCATCTTCTTAGTGATAATGTTAGAAAATTTGAGATTCTTGAACTTTTTTAACTTTGATTTCCTTTTATGGTATTAATTTTATTTTTGTTGTTATTGTCTGGTGGTGAAGTCATTAAAAATTCATTTTATTCATTAATTTTTTGTTGCTCATTTTATTTGGTGTAGTTTTATCCTATGAAATATGGAATCCTTCAATCTTTTATCCTATATTTTTACTACTTCTAAATGTTTCTAGATATATTCCATTTATTTACTTAAAATTTACAGAAGAAAAAATGATGTAATATACCATGGAACGTTAAAATCTCCTAGTCCTTTGTTCAGGGAAATGTATTCCCCTATCGAAATATATCTTATAAATCAATGGTCCCTGAATTTCTTTAACTTTCATTGCGATTGTTCAAAATCATTACTTGATTATGTTGGTGATACATAGTATTTTTTTTACTACTTCTCAATGTTTCTAGATATATTTCGTTTCTTTCCTTAAAATTTACAAAAGAAGAAAATGATGTAATTTACCATGGAACGCTAAAATTTCCTAGTCCTTTGTTCAGGGAAATGTTTCCCCCTATCGAAATATATCTGATAAATCAATGGTCCCTGAAATTCTTTAACTTTCACTGCGGTTGTTCAAAATAATTACTTGATTACGTTGGTGATACATAGTATTTACTTTACAATAAATATATGAATGCACTTAATCCCATCCTCTAGTATGGATCCACTGGTTATTAGTATGAGTTGTATACTCCTAGGCATATTACTTTCTTAGGTTGTTGCACCTGTTACTCTGATTTTATGAGTATGTGAAAAGATTAATGTCAAAGATAATATATGGTACTCATGTATAAGAGATTATAATATAGTACCTAACTAAGTAAAGATCAACGAAGAGACATGTTATAAGTTTCTAAAAGCATTGGCGACATACGATGTCTACGTGAAAAGTATATTGCTTTTGTTCCATACTTAATTATACTATATGGTTTATTTCTTTTATAATATTAATTTATTTAAAAAATTAAATAGAAATTAATTTGTTTCGTGTGTAGCTATTCAACAATAGCATGGGTAGGGTGTTTGAGCAGAGGAAGAATAGAGAATGTGAGTTATGCATACAAAAGCACAAGTATGACTGATTACGTGTTCAGAGTATTCAATGCATTGGGTCAAATAGTATTTGCATTTGCTGGGCATGTTGTTGTTTTAGAGATTCAAGCCGCGATTCCTTTTACCCCTAATAAGCGTCCAAAATTTCCATGTGGAAAGGTGCAGTTGGTGCTTATTTCATCAGTGCTATTTGTTATTTCCCTGTGACTCTCATTGGATATTGGGCTTTGACCAAGATGATAATGTTCTCATGAATCTAAGAAGACTTGAATGGCTTATTGCCTCTGCTAATTTAATGGTTATCGTTTATGTCATTGGTAGCTATCAGGTAATTAAATTCATGGTCTTCCTTTTCTTGATCTTATACATGCATATTCACGTACATATACATGCATATTCACGTACATATACATACATATATACATACGATATTCCCTTCTATTAGTATTTTATTAAAGATAAAGCTTCTAAACATAAAATATTTATTTTAGTATATACATTTTTTAGCTAGGGGTACAATGTTTGTAAAATCTAATGTATTATATATATTTATTGGTAACTTAAAAGTAATTTAGTAAATCATTATTGATATGCTTAATCTTGTTTGTGGACAAAAAGAAAGAGGTATTTTATCTTTGAATACGCTAGAGGATTCATCTATCTAATTATTATTTCGATGAATATATATAGGCGCACACACGATATATTGTATAAAAGGGAATATCTAGAATGATTAAATGATGTGTAGGTCTAAGCAATTTCAAAAATGATTTGTCCTTCAATAATAGTGACATATCAATTTTAATTTCTTGAAGATATGTCTACTAGTAAGTATATATTACTAGAATAAATGATATATAGTGTTAACTTGCTCAGCAATATAGAATGTTAGCTTCCTATATGCTCAAATGTGAAACTCACTTTGCAAGTAGAGTTTGAAATTTGATTTCTTTTTCTAAACTGGTATTTCAAACCTTAACAGAATATCCCCAAGCACTACATGGTGGAAGTATCATTATGAGAATATATGCATTAATTTTTTCTTCATTGCTTTAACTTGAATGACAATTCATTTTTGAAATTGAGCTTTCTGAGTATTTCGTGTTTGATAAAAAATCCAACTTAGCTATAAAGAGATAAGTAACATGATATGTGACTCTGACCATATGAGCTAAACAATCATTCTGCAAATGTGTTAATTTTTATACATGACTTAAAATTGCTTTAAACTTTCAACTTCCGTCATGAAGTTCATCATTGTTTTGTATGGCTTACAGCGTTTGCTTCATTCTCTTGTATCACTGATATAATGTAGAGAGTTTTCTAGGTAGATCTTCTATGATCTTCAAATGCTTAAATTTGGACAACCAATTTTTGTTTATTGTTTAATGTAAATATTTTCACTACTTCATAACATTGATTTTATTATATGAATGGTGTGCCAAAAACGTGAATCAAAGAATGAGATAGATTTGTGGTCATTGAAGAAGCGTCTAGATTCATATCGTTCAGTAAAGGAAGTAATTCTCGATCCATTCTTCAACGACTTAATAGTTAAAGAATATTGTATTATAATACAATATTTTGAGAAACTGATGCAATGATAGTCACTTATCCTTTGAAATGGTTCCAAATTTTGTGGACTTATAGATCTCTAAAACCATCAACATTTTTTAAATTATAGTGGATTGAATAAATGGAAGAACCTCTATGAAGAGTAGAGTACATATTAATATAAGAGACACATTACATATGTAGTGATACCAATGAATGATATACTTTCAAGGCCTAATATGAATTGATGAAATGGAAGGATCTTTACAAAGAGTATATATTAAGTGAAGAAATGAAAATGACTAAGTAAATTTAAAATGATCAAATGTGCGAAAATGATAAATGTAAAATATAATTATATAAGGCTAAGTGTGTGTAAGTAAAAAAAATTAAGTGTGTACAAATAAAAATACCAAGTGTGTGAAAATGAACAAGTACATGAAAATGGCTAAGTGTGTGTAAATAAGAATAACTAAATGTGAAAATCGCTAAGTGTATGAAAATGAATAAATGTATATAGATAAGAACGGATAAATGTGTGAAAATGACTAAGTGTGTGAAAATGAGAAAGTATATGAAAATCACTAAATCTGTGAAAATAACTAAGTATTTGAAAATAAATAAGTTTGTGAAAATTACTAAGTGTGTAAAATAATTAAATGTGAAAATTAATAAGTGTGAAAATTACCTAAGTGTACGAAAATATGGTTAAGTGCATATAGGTGGCTAAGTGTATAAAATGACTACGTGTTTCATAACAAGTGTGTGAATATAGTTAAGACCATAAAAATGACCAAGTGTGTGAATATAGTTAAGACCATAAAAATGACCAAGTGTGTGAATATAGTTAAGACATGAAAATGACTAAGTGTGTGAATATAGTTAAGACCATGAAAATGACTAAGTATATGAAAATGATCAAATGTGTGAAAATGACTAAGTGTGCAATTTGTCAAGTATATGAAATCGTCGATATCGAACCAACTGTGAAAATGGTTCAGTGTGTGAAAATGGTTAAGTGTTAAAATACGAAAGTTTGTGAAAATGACTAAGTATTTGAAAGTGACTAAGTGTGTGAAAATGATTAAGTGTGTGAAAATGACTAAGTTTTGAAAATGATTAAGTGTAAGAAAATTGTTGTGTGTGAAAATGACCAAATGTGTAAATATAACTAAGTGTATAAAATGCCCAATTGTGTGACTATAGCTAAGTGTGTAAAAATGACTAAGTGTGTGAAAAAGATAAATGCAATGCATAATTTTATGAGAGTGTGAGAGAGATATAGAATTTACAAGTACATGAAAGGCATAATTGTGTGAAATTAATATGTATGTCTAAGTATGAAAATATGACTAAGTGCATGAGAATAACTAAGTGTATCAAAACAAGTAAATAAAATGGTAAAGTATGAGAAAATTATTAAGTGAATGAAAAATGCTTCGTGCATGTGAAAATAAAAAATGACCAAGTGAAAGAACATAGCTAAGGGTATGAAAATGACCAGGTGTCACCAGACACACAAACTCCACAATGAGGACCTAAACGCTATCACTACATGGCGAGTCGCCATTCAAGACTGTCGTTTGGGAGGGCCTGCTGGTCGCGTTTGGGCCTCAAATGCCAGACACACAGACGTTTGATCTTAATACTCTCTATTATGCTTAAAAACAGTGGGATGGGTAAATAAAAATAAATTTAGAAGTTTAAAATATTTGGATAGATTGACTGTCTGTAAGCGCGAGACGAGCCATAACATAAGGACGATCTACTCTTCGTGGAATTTAATTGGATAGATTGACATTTTGTAACAAAATATATTTATATGCTTATAAATTGAAACGTAAATAGGTTATTTTTCAAATTTTATGGGGTTATAATTTATGAAATGAAATGTTAAAATTTCAAATTTCAATATCTAATTTTAAACTTTTAGCAAATATGTTCGATTTAAAGATAGAATCCGATTTTGAGGGTTATACGTGTTCGTCAAACTGATAACTATGATTTACGAAACATCATAACATCACGACCTATAATTATATATGGTGAAAACCCGTCTCGCTCGATACTTGTCAAAAAACACAACACATTATCAATGACAACTTTTAATGAGTTTATAATAAGTGTTCAATTGTATCGGTAATCCTTACTTAATCGAATCTAATTTCACTTAATAAGTGACTATAATGAATGTTTGCATTTATAAAATGCATTTTTTCTTTTTTTATCGATGATTAGTCCGGTGTACAGTAATTAATTAAAAATTATAAATTTTGGATATTTAGTGAAGATGACAATTAGAGCAAAAAATGACGATTAGAGCCAAATAAATAACGTTTAGGGGACACATTAGCGATCGCCAGTTATGAAATGGTGTTTAGGGTGTTGATTGGCGATTGGAGCCATTAAACTGGTGTTTGGCAACAAAGGATGGTGATTTGCACTTTCAAGATGGAGCTTGGAGGTTGAAGAATGGCGCTTAGAAGCTGAAGAGTGGCGATTGGATTTTTTGGTGTTCACCAAATTTGTAGTGGGGTACAAAGGGAATTTTGAGGTGCTCACCAAAATATTTCACGTACAAGATTAATAATTCTTGGAGAAGTTCATCAAAATTGACTTTGTATTTTTGTGTTCACCAAATTCGTAGCGGGGTACAAAGAAAATCTTGAGGGGATTACCAAAATACTTCACGTGCAAAATTAATAATTCTTGGAGGGGTTCACCAAAATATTTCACATACAACAAATGCTTGAGGTGTTCACCAAAATTTAAAAATTAACTTTCTTCGACGTAAAGGGTTATTTTCCAAAAATTATGGGGTTATTAATATAAAATAAAAGTTTAAATTTCAAATTTCAATATTTAATTTCAAACTTATAAGTGGATATGTTCAATTTAACAGTATAATCTGATTTTAAGGGTTATACATGTTCGTCAAACTGATGAATAAGATTTACCGATCATCATAACATCATGACATATAATTATATTTGGTGAAAACTCATCTCGCTCGATACTTGTCACAAAAATAAAACAACATTATCTGACAACTTTTATCGAGTTTATGATAAATTGTTCAATTATTTCAAAAATCCTTAATTAATCCAATCTAATTTCACATAATAAGTGAGTATCGTGAATGTTTGCATTGAAATGATAAGTTTTTTCTATTTTTATCAATGATTTTATCGGTGTACGGTAAATAATTATAAAAATATCAATTTTATGGTTGATTATGAAGAATGACGATTAGAGCAATATAAATGGTGATTAGGCCAAAAAAACTGGCAATTGAGAGGGAGACTGGCGATCGCCTATTTATACATGGTGTTTAGGAATGAAACAGGCGATTGGAGGCATAAGACTAGTGCTTAGTTTTGACGATGCGATTAGCACCTTCAGGATGACATTTAGGGTGTAAAAATAGGCAATTCGCCTATTAGGTATGGCAATTAGGTTTTGGTGAACTCCACTATATAAATGGTAAACCTCAGTACATAATTAGTGAACCCCAGTATGTATTTGGTGAACCCCTCCAAGAATTATTAATTTGTACCTATTTTGTGAACCTCACTATGTAATTGGTGAACCACAGTACGTAATGGGTAAACCCTAGTACGTATTTGGTGAACTACTCTAAGAATTATTAATTTGTACGTAATTGGTGAACTCCGGTATATAATTGGTGAACCTCAGTACGTATTTGGTGAACCCCAAGAATTATTATTTTGTACGTATTTGGTGAATCCTGGTTAATTGGTGAACCCAGTACGTATTTGGTGAACCCCACTACGTAATTGGTGAACGTGAACCCCAGTACGTAATTGGTGAACCCTAGTACGTATTTGGTGAACTTCTCTAAAAATTATTAATTTGTACGTATTTGGTGAACCCCACAACGTAATCGGTGAAACTCAGTACGTAATTGGTGAATCCCAGTATGTATTTGGTGAACTCCACTAGGTAGTTGGTGAACCCTAATACGTAATTGGTCAACCCCAGTATGTATTTGGTGAACCCTTCCAAGATTTATTAATTTGTACGTATTTGGTGAACCACACTACGTATTTGGTGAACCCCAATACGTATTTGGTAAACCCTTCCAAAAATTATTAATTTGTACATATTTGGTGAACTCCGATACATATTTAGTGAACCTCAATACATATTTGATGAACCCCAGTACGTATTTGATGCGGGAAATTTCTTCCCTGCGTGATAAAAGAATCCTTATTGTAATGTAGAAAACCAACTGTCACACTAAATTCTTGGGCAATTTTGACTTTATCAAATATGACAATTTGATTAATCTTTTTGAATAATTCTTTAAATCTGGCTGTTCCAGTTCCATATAAATTATATTCCTCTGTGGCACCCAAAAACAAGAACATTGGGTATATTGGTTGCTCCTTCAACTAACGTTATTTCATCATTTTTTTTGTTGGTGTTTGAGATATTAATGCCTAGCAATGACTCACCATGATCAAATGATATCATTGAAATGATATTCTCCTAATCGTATTAACACCCACGATCAAATGATATTATTAAAAAAAATAATATAAAAATATAGTTTATATTTCGGTTAAGTTTGATTTGATATGAAATTATATATAAAAAAATAATAAAAAAGAAACTTAAAGTTTCGGTTCGATTATGTTCAAAAACTTCTGAAAATTTAAACCGAACCGAACCAAAATTTCAGTTCTTTAATCTCGATGAACCGAACTCAACATACATAAAGAATCAACTGAACCAGTCATTTTCATTTCGGTTTCAGCACAAAAAATTTCACTCATGAATCAGAGGACTTACCCATGCTAAAAACAGTTTTTAAGTTTGTGGCTTGACTTTAGGATGATCGAGGAATTATGATTTTTTTATCTAACCTAGTTATGGTTATCAAATGTGGTGGGGACATTGATCATGGGTGAGAGATCAACATCATCACAAGGTATTATGAGTGTGTTGAGTTTAGATATGAGTAAGAGAATTTGTGTAGGTGATAAGTTGGTTTTGGTGTTGTGATGATGTTGATAACGAAATAGCCGTGGAGATTGTAAAGTAACTGAACTACCTAAAAAATATCATTTTGTTATTGTGTTATGAAGATTTCGCTACAACATATACAAAATGTTTGTGACTTGTCAAGTAAAACTTATAAAACATTGTGAGAATGACATAATCTAAGCCAAGTGAAAGCAAGATCACAGATCAAATTGAGAAAAAGAAAGAAATTAAGTGCATATTTTGTAGAGACCAAAAGAGTATTTGACCAGAGTTATGATTATTATTTGAAGACCTTCAGAAGTATCCCTATAATAGTATCAACAGTCAGTTTTGTGTGCCGAACAAAAAAAACAGTCAGTTTTGTTTGTACGTCCTTTCGTTAATTCAACTCCACACCTTCTTGGAGATGAATTAAAAACAAACAATTACTACTCATAGACACCACGTACGTCACACACGATTATATTACTAAGAGACAACTAAATAAATAACATGAATAAAACAGTAACCAGAGAGACAACATCGATAATTTTTATTATGATAACTATGTTGACTACAATTTTGGTTGATCTATCTGACATAGTAGAAGTCTCTTCAGTTACTGTTGATGATATTGTAATTCCATATGTAGATTGTGCTAGTGAATGCCAAAAATTGATGCTCAAAATGGAACCAAATTCCAAGACTGAGGAGACAATCAACTGTTGTGGGGAGTATGCATGAGACTTTGTCTTCACCCGAAATGTACTCAGATTTGCAAAGAAATTTATGTTGATCCTCATACTCATGATTATGACATGTTTTTTTACCTTTGTATGTTTCATTGTCTATCTGAGGGGTAATGGATTCTGATTCCCAACTTTGTATATATTTGGTAAAATATTTACTCTCTTTAATTAGTGTTGATTTTTCTTTTAGGAAAACAATTTAAAATATAATTCATTCTAAATAGGTTGAAAACCATTAATCCGTCTTCGTAATGGTGAAGCGAGACAACTGATCAAGAGGTGGAGGTGTCTTGAATGAGATGAGTTCTTCCATGACGCTATAGTTTTCTTCTTTACATGACCCTCCTATGCACATCTTGTTCCTTTTGGTTCTTACGATTGTTTACGTTGTGTATTTACTGATTTGACAAATTATTGACTATGGTTTACAACTATGTATAATATGAGGGAAAACATTTGTTCTGTCTCTTGTACAGAAAATGTAATGTAAATTAGTATAATAAATATTGTCTAATGTGTGTTGTACTTTCCTTCCTTAATTTTGTGAGAAAATGAGATTATTTATATTTATAGATACTGAAAATCCACTATTAGAAAAGTTGTCACGTGTGGCCCGTAATCGATAATAAATTTGAGAAAAATAAAAAAAAGGTGAACGAAAGAATATCAACTTAGCACCTATGTGGTTTTGACAATGTAAAGTTAGAGAGCACAATAATAAATGAACTAGATATCTTATACTTGTAAAGAAAAACGGTTGACTTTTTATAAAATCTGAATCAGGTTCAAGATTGATTCGTTAACATCGGAGCTTGTGCTAAAGTCTAGGTCTAAACAATTTTGGACACTACAATATTGATTAACCGAAATAAGCAAAGTAGTTCAATGGCAAACGAGGAATTGTCACTTATGACTAAGCTAATTGAAGAGAATATAGAACTAGGAAGGCTTCCATTACAATTTTAAAACAATCAATTTGGCTAATAAAGTGTTTCGCCGGCCTCTTCGAAATGAAAGAAGCTCTCACCCTTTAGAAGTAACTTCCAATGGACTTCCTCAGCTCCCTACCAATGGAATCTGACATTCTCAGCTCCCTCCACATATATATGATATATGGCAGACAGATTCAAGTGAGCTGCTTATAATTAATTTTTTACCTTAAGGCCAATTTTGGATCTTGAAAAAAAAATTAGGGGAAAAGTAAGGAATTATAGAGAAAATAAGGTCATGTTTGGATCTGAGAAAGAAAAATTAGATGAAAAGTAAAGAATTAGAGAAGAAATAAGAAAATTATGAAGATAATAAAACTCAATCCTATTAGTTATTAGTATTTTCCTTCACATATTATCAAGAATGCACTACATTAAAAGTAAGCTTATTATAGAGTTTATGTAAATCACCAAACAAGGTGCATAATATGCATAATAACCTTCGATGAAAAGTCATAAATATAATACAAAGAATAAGAAAATATTTTTTATTTTATTAGTATGCCTAATAACAAGAACTTTAACAAAATTGGCCTCTTTTAAAAGAAAAATTGGCCTCACACTATAACATATGATTGACGTTGTTCTTGAATCTTTAACTCCACCTTAAAAAATAGTACATGATCCTTCAATCTTAGATATAAATCTGGTGAAGTATGTCCTTTTTGTGTATGTAGCATCCTAGGATAGACTTACAGATGATATACTTTGATGGAGATAGCTTTCAGTATACATGAGTACTGAATATTCAACACTCATTTATGTTAAAAAATATTATATTTTATTCAGATTTTAAGTATAAAGAATAAATAAATTCTTAAATGTAATATGTATACACATGTAATCAAATGATATGGATAAATACTGAATATTCGAGACTCCGGGAGTACCGACAAATTTTTCATTTTGGTGAGACCTTTTGACCAAGAAATAGAAAGTGTAAAGAAGATATAGACCTAGTACCAAAATTAGAAAAAAAATGGATGGATTGAACTTTTTGAACAAGAACTAGGTAGGAAGTATTTGCTTTCTCCATGTTTACCTCTTTCATTTAGAGGAATGACACTGAAATTTATATTACAAGATTTAGCCTTTTAAAGGAATTTAAGAAAAATTCTAAGGAGAGTCCGCTAAAATTCAGTTATGCTTTATTAATTGTACTATATAGACAACTACACTAAGTTTTATGACATTTGTAGACCTGATTATATTAAACCATTGGTGGTTTGATACCACAATATATGTTAGTGACCATTCATAAGAATTTTTCCAATTTATGTGGATTTGGTTTTCTCCAATCCATTTGGCTGTGGAAGTGCATTTTATAGAATCGACATTGATAATTAATTTTCATAATGACGCTTAATATTTCACTATCTACCGAAAAGAAAATACATTTAAAATTAAGTTTTTTTTTTCTAAGTTAGACTGATCCGGACCATTCAAATATAATTTTACGGCCGTCCAGCCAAACTTCACCCCGTGCAGCTCCAATAAACTGCACAGAGAATCCCTCTCTCACCTAAGTGGTAACTGCACTTTTAGATGAATCTAAAAAGGGACATCAGTGAACTCTGCAAACAAAGGACACAATAATGGAAATATAACGCACAAAACAGAGAAACATTGATAAACTGTTCAAAAGTCGGGATAGTTTAGTTGCTATACACAACAAGCTTCACCCCCAAGCTGTCACTTAGCAACATTACCACTACGTGTATCTCCACTTTATTTAGTTTTATAGCTATTGTTGCTTTAATTCTGCTATCAAGGCAGGTGGTGGGGCTTCTCCAAGTCCTCAAGACTGGTAGGGCGGAACCACGCCTTCTGCTCCAAAGCAGATGATCCCTCGCCACCATCGGCAGCTGAGGTTTGGAAGCCACTCTCGGCGGCGCTAGTGTCAGTGGATGGCCCAAATACACCAGTTTGTGGGTGTGGGGCCCAGTATTTGTCAGATAAGGGCTGGATCACATCGTCAGGAACCACAGTTGGACGGATTTGCTCATCAGGATTCTTTTCGTACACTGATGTATGTGCTGCCCTCCTGTGATTAGCATCAATGTTCACCCATTTCGTCAAGAGTTGATAATGGTATACAGCTTTTTTGCAAGATAGAAAAATTAGAGGATAAAAGGAACGTGAAATAAATTTCGATATTCAGTGTTTGGGAGATTAATGAAGAGGAGAATATCTATGAATTTACAAAAGCTTTATTTTCTTCATATTAATCTTACAAAACCAATCTCTTAAGTTTGATACGTAAAACATAGCAGTTACCGAACAACAGTACTAACGTAATGACCATTACTTTTCAGAGAGCGCAATTGTGTGGTCATATATTTCTTTAAAAAAAACACCCATTACTTTTAAGTGATTTGGGACAATAAGCAGGCCCTACCATTTTGTTTAAGTTGCTTTCTTACCAGACACAGAAAGAAGCACCAAAATGATTATAATTAAAGATTCCCTATCACTGAAGCAAGAGGAGGTGCTAATTTCAGGTCCAAAAGCACATATCATATTGGGCATTGACGAGAGGCCAGTGTTCAACCATCAGAGATTTTCAAACAAAATATGGGAGGTACACAGTCACGTGGCCGACAAATGACAAATTAAGTATACCAACCGGCTATATATTCATTACACACATGTTTCACGCCAAAAAGAAAACCATATATGGAGAACAAAATGAGTCATGCCCTATCAAATTTGTTAATAATATATATATATNTATATATATATTTCATCACCATTTCTCGTCAAACAAACTATGCCCTCGGATTTCATTGACCAGAATCCACGTGGCAATGAGGAGTCTTGTCGTGATCACGGGAAAATGCATGGTAGTTATACTAATACAAAGTCAGAGACCCAGAGTTGAATAGGCTATATCTTAAGCTTGAAAATCTAACTGGTCCTGTAAAAAGGAAGTGTATCTACAACTAAAGAATAAAATAATCACCTCATCTAGAGTGGTAACTGGTAAGACTCTACCGAAATAAACTAGATTAAATATGAAATCAAATCTAATTATTAATATAGCATGAACCATGAGGATAATTATTCTAGTGTTGCACGAGTCAGCATCAAAATAAATAAACATTAATAGGACAGAGCAAGGAAAATGCCATTTAGATAATTTTTATATGTATTCGTAGAAAAGAATCTTGTTAGCATCTAAGTTATAATACAACTGAATGTGATATAAACCAACCGCCCTGATTATTATTTATTTATTTTCGCTAGATGGTAATGCCAAAGAAGTAAACTCTACCACAAAATATTTGCGAATCCGTCAATTTGTCATGCTTTCAAATCAGCCTTAGAATTCCCTTAACTCACCCTACTCCACCTACCAAACTTATGAGAAATCCTTGAGAGTGGCCGTATTATTATTAATGATTGGCAGGTTTTGAGGTAAGTTAAATTTCCGTTAAAGAAGAGAAAGAAAGAATACGTTCAACAAAATTAGGCCTTTTAGGAATGTTTTTCATGAAATCAAATCCCAGAGAGTGGGTGAATCTTTGTTTTAAGACTAACAGATTGAGACTAACAGTCGTAATTACGACTAATCCTCAAAGGATTTCGGGTATAAAAACTCTTTAATCTACCAATAAAATGTGCATGATCCTAGAGGGTCATCCTAGATCCGAAGTATGTGACATTCGGATCCGAAGTAGAGATTAATTTCATCTCTATTTCTTTTTGTTTTCTTTCAACATTTGGCTAAGCTCACATGTTTTGGATATGTAGAAAAGCATCTTGTGCTCTGTGCCAAAACAAAAAAAGGAAAAAAGACAAATTTTTAAAAGATAATACTAGTGACTGTTGTAGCATGCCAAAATCAATTGTGGATATTTCCTGTTAAACTTGGCACCATGCGATTCTATAGAAGCGACCTGAAAAATCTACGGCCCTGTCGTTATCAAATTTTCTTGTCGATAAAACAGGACACTAAACACCCAATCGGCATTACATATCCCATAGAAATTCAGGCATGTGAGCGTTATTAGCTAAACACTATGGAATTTGGACGGTGGCGCCAGTTATTGTGCATGGACCACGTTTACAAGTTGCACATACTTGGATCTGACTAGAGACTATTAAATACCCATGAGAATTTTAGCTTTACGGAACAAAATCTGTACCATTAATTCGTATTATAACTTAAGTGATTAACTACATAAGAAATAAAAAATCATCTATGACAAGAAACACATAAACTTAAAAAGAGTTTAAAGGTCATTATAGCATGTAGAGCTGATAAAAAATGAAATTTCAATAAATAAAAGCGATTCGAAGATCCAAAAGTTGAATCAGAAGTCAAAATTAAATACACACATTAGTAATTTATTACTTAATTAAGTAGGTGAAGAAAGTTTCCAAGTTATCCAAATAACAAATTTAAACACCAATAGTTAATGAGTAGCACCTAACTAATTCATTCCCTTTAAAATAAATACATAGTGTCTAATTACATGTCACAAGAGCTATCTCACGTTCTCACTTGATTGACACAGGAGAAGGATTTTCTTTTAGTCTCTTATTAAGAAGAGTTTTTTATTTCGATATTTTCTTCTGACGGTCAAATAAAATAAAAAAACAATTGATATGACAAAAAAATTTTAAAAAAAATTTGTGGTAGGTCCGCGTCAGTCCGTCCTTATCCATACCAATCACAGAGTACCGGAAAAAGCAGTGTGCGTGATAGTTATTATCGAAAATTTTAAAAATTAATAATTAATCCACTACATTGATAGTGAAGAAAGAGATAACAAAACAGACAAAGCTAGGCAGCGGAATTGTTAATATCGTGATCAGCCTCGCAGAATCGCAGATATCAGACAAGTTTATCCAAAAAGATAATTTAATTTGGCTTTGTATGAGCATTTCCTAAGTTTTCGGAAATAAATCTGACGAGAGGAATAATCGGCCAGAGATCAAGCTTAATGTGTCCTAAGTTCACTAAATGGACATAGAAGCTACAGCATACTAATTAGTAATACCTATTAATCACGATGAATCTCAAAGGAATTTTTCAAGCATCACACAACTCCTTACACCATTAACACATTCAATATCCAGATAATTAGTATAAGAATAGCGATCATAAGAAGAACTACCCCAAGCATTTAACAAGCAAAGCCTAAAATCATTAGAGAAACGTTCATGAAAAGACGGACGAAAGAAAGAGACTGAGAAAATTTTCCCGAGAAAGCTCCAGAAAGAAATATTCAGCAGAGACGAACAAATGTTAACCAAAAAACGGGATACCTGAGGTTGAGAACAGAAGCAGGAACGGTAAAGGAGAGAAGCGGATCACGGTTGCAGATCTGGCCAACAAATTGCTTCCCCAAGCTGGCAATCCCTCCTACGCACTTCGAATTGGCGGCCATACAAGTGAGAGAAAGTACTTGTAATAATAGTAGGAAAATCAGAGAGTAAGAGAGAGAAAGTAAACGGTAGCTCTGTTTTCTTTTTGCTCTATCTAATCGCCCATAGAGAGAGATTCACTATTTATAGAAGAAAAGGTACGAAGTCGTATTCATCTGGCCAAATCACACTCTTTTGAATTTTTCTTCCTCGGTACGCACCTACACCGTACGTACTCTACCAACCACTTGGTCTTTTTAAAAGGAGAAATTCCTTCACTGTTTCCACGTGGTCGTTACTTAACAGCATCTCTTCTCAACCTAAGCGTCAACTATTCTGTCACTTTTTTTATTTATTTCCGGTGTCCCACGTTCTCCAACTAGCCAGTAACGGCGTTTATTTGCAATATGCAACGGCGTTTATTTGCAATATGCACTAAATTTCACGCGCTGGGTGATCGCACCAGTGAATCACTCCACAACAAAATTCTCTCTAATTTGTTCACATGAAATTTACTTTTCGTCATAATTTCTTTCAAATTAAAAACATCTCTAAAAATATTTTCAATTTATGTGTCGCAATTGACATGCATATAGTCTAAATTAATAGAAGTTTTCATCCTTATTCACTCTAAATAATAAAATGTATAAATTAATAAGAATTAGTATTACATCGTTTTATCAAAATATTAGTATCAAGATGATTATTTTGAAAATACAGAGTCCTAATTTATATAAGCTAAGTTAAAAATCCTTATTACATGAACTAGGAATTGACTTTTAATTATTTTAATTTAATACCGGGTTTTATTCATCACAGATCTGTATTATTTATGTCTTGATGAATAAAAAATTGTCTTGTTCACTTTGTATTGTTAATATAAATTTTAAAAATTCAAATCAATTTTTATCAATTTACAATTTTTATGAAAAAAAATAATTAAATCATTAGTTTCGACCTCAACGGTTTCAAATGAGATGAAAATGACATTATATTAACAATAAATGATTTAATTAACAATATCATGCAATGCAACTGAGTGCCATCATACTTACTGTTTGGTAAGGTAAGACTCATAATACAGTAACGTCTCTAACTTTCTTTCTCTTCCTACTTTTCTATTTTTCCCCAACTTAATCGATTTTTTATAAGAACTTAATCGAATTAATTTACCGAATTTCTTGACAAAAAAAATTATAATTTACCCAATATCGATTTATTCTCTTGTTTTTTCCATTACGCGTTTAGAACACGACAAAACGGTCGTTCGGTTAACAAAATTCAGATAACGTCGTTTGCTATGTCCCACGTCCCACGTCCGTTACAGTCCGTGAAAACCATAGAAGGTTGAGTAAACAACAATAACGAAATGGCTATTGCATCGGTCTTAGTTTGTGTTATTAATCACCAAAAATCAAAATGGGAATAAACGAATATTCCAAGAATAAGTAGAAAATATATTTCTTTTTAATTTATTTTCTTATTTTCTTTTTTACCAACTAGTAGAAACGTACCGTTTTATATGATAAATCTATTTTTTTATTCACTAATTATATAAAAAATTTTAAACATGTTCTTTTTTTCGTAAGAGATAATATACAAATTTGTGATTCACAATGAATTTAAATTTATATTGGACATTGAGTTAAAATAGTGTACCTGTCACACTCTCCGGTTAAATAACATGATATAAATAATATGTTTCACACGTTATATATAAATTAGTTATGTAGTGACTCATGAGAAATATAAAATTATAAATTTAAGATATTACATATATTGAAAGTTTTAATGCTAAAAAATAATCTATTTAAATTAAGATATGTTGAATTAAAAATTAGATGCTTGAAATTATACTATACATTAGAACTGCTTTTTAATATTATAGAAATGATATTATTTCATCAATTTTTCACATTCTTAAGAAATGATTATATCATTAATAGATTATTATATATATATTAATATCTTCTCTAAATTATTTGTATAAAATTTTCATCTTGCTAATATAACATAAATATTATATAATATAAATTTTCAAATTACTAATGAACAAAGTATTAACAACGAAAACATAAATATTCTTTGAATATAAATATGTTTTGAAATTAGGACACTAACGCTCCGAATATTACACAATATTATAAACATGTTTTATTTACAAACTATTCATAATTTTTATTATGTAAATGAAGTAAATTAAAATTTTGGAAAAAGACTTAATTTATGTAATATTTAATATAATTTTATATACTTGTGTATGCATTTTTGAAATCTTTCAAATGTCAGGTCCAAGTTTGTGACAAGTATCAATCTACCCATGAATATTTTATAAATTATTTTTATAAAATATCTTTACTATTACATTAATTAAGAAAAATAAGATACTAAAATTAGAGTTAATAAAATGAGTTAAATATACGTGCAATACTCATGGATGGCAACTCAAATGGCGTTATAAATAAAAGATTCCGTAGATATTCAGTCCATTATTAGGGTAGTACAACTAAAAGAGAAATTAGGTAAGAGATTTCCAATTTTACCACTTTCTACCTTTTCTTCTATTATTATTATTATTATCATTATTTTATGCATCTATGTTTTAATTGCTGGATAATAGATAATTTCATTTGTCTCTCTTTTAAATTAAGTTTTTATTTATTGCGATATTTAATTTAGACCCTTAATTTTCATTTGGACTAAAAACTCTTGGTTTCCAAACTCTTTAATTTTCCTTTTAAGTTTTTGTTACAATTTTAAATTCTTCATTCCAGTGGTCATTTTCTCTCATTACCCCAAGAATCAGGATGTTCTTGCTATCGGTGAGCTCAAGCAGGTTTACAAAGCTTGCGTGTTGTTTATGACTCGCATTTTCCTAACTCTGTTTCTCATCTCTTCTATTAGCTATGATTTGTGGTGTTTTTCCTACATGGTTTTTTCTTTGTTAGTTTACTTTTTTGACAAGAAAAATTATTAATCTTGGTTAAGTGTGATGAGATAACAGTATAAATACTTGCACTCCTAATTTTTCATAAGTTTGACTTGACGTTGTAAAGCATACTATCAACACAAATATCGTTTGAAATAACAATTTGCGGTTTCATGAATATACTTTTTTCTTTGATTTTATTCCATCCAATTAAATTTAGAGGATCAGCTTTATTTTTTTTACAACAGGAGCAACTCATATTGGATAGTGAACAGGTAAAAAATATCAGCTGTCACGTGAACAAGAGGGACCTACCCAGGACTCACGGAAAGTGAAAAAACCACTAAAGTGCAGGTTCCCGAGAGAAGATAAGACGATCTTTGAAAAGGCGCATGCAAATCGAGAGCTCTTCATCACTATACATCGATAAGTGAAATTTATTGAGTGTATGGGGGCAAAGGAATAGGAAAAAACCCAACCAGGACACGTGTACAGAAAGAACGCTGAAGCAGGAGAGCTCATCAGAGCGGGGAAGAATGCTAAAGCGGGGTACCTTCTCTTCAGGAGCGGAGAACTATCGCTTCTGGAATGGGGGGACAATCGTTTCTGGAATGGGGGACAAATCACTTCTGGAACGGGTTACTATCGCTTCTAGAACGGGTGGACAATCGTTCTGGAACGGGTGACTATCGCTTCTGAAACTGGGGGACAATCGCTTCTGGAATGGGGGACAATCGCTTCTAGAAAGGGTGACTATAGCTTCTGGAACGGGTGACTATCACTTCTGGAATGGGGGGACTATCGCTTGTAGAACGGGGGATCATCACTCCGAGAATGAGAAAGAACAACAGAACCAGAAAAATGGGTTTAGACCGACAATCAAGTGGTCATAATTGATTGGGTAAACTGAGTGACTAAGATAAAACAAATTGGTAGAACCACGGGAAATCGTCAAGTGACTATGATTGATTGATAGTTGAGCGAAACAGATGAGAGATGAGGAAGGGAAAGGAAGAGTATCAGAACCGCGGGATGGATCTTATGGCTACGATTAATTCATCGGTGACAAAGACAATATAGTGGGTAAGCTGAATACGAGAGTCTAGACTTGGGGAAGATCGCATCAGCCGAAAACATAAGGGAGTGTGATCATCCCCCTTTTATCTTTATTATTCCTATTATCGTAAGGCATATAAGTACATGCTCATGTAAAAAGAGAAGGAGAGAACTAAGCAAACCTCGACTAAAGACACTGCCCTTCCTCTCTTCTTTCATAAAAAATTATGTAAAAAAATTTACACCAAGTGAATAACAACAATCTCCCCGTGATTTTTCTTCTTTTTAAAGAGTTTTTCATGTAAATGATGGTGTTTTTATTCTCTCGTTCTCTTTTTAAATTATGATCTCATTATTTGTTTGTAAATGATTTTTTATACCGAAAAAAAACTCTTTACAGATAGAAGAATAGAAGATTAGTCATTAGTCAAGCATGACATTTTCTCTTAGTTATTTGGTTACATACATTTTTTTTGGTAGTTATATATATATATATATATATATATATATATTATCTTCTACTAAATTTTGTTGAAGATATTTTATACATTAGAGAAAACAACAAAACTACTTAGTACTTAAGATTGAACAAAAGGTATTCTGAAAAGTTTTCATAATAAAATATTCTAACATTAAGATTATAATCTGAAGATTTATCAGTTATATTCATTCTATTTAGATTTTTTAAAACCCGTGCATGGCATGGACATTTAACTAGTATAGGCATAGGTTTAGGAGAAACGATTGGCTCTCCTACTTGGTAGGAGCATTAGGGGTTTGTTTAATAGTCAGAATAGTACTGGATAGAACTGTATTAAATCTATCAGACTGTACTGTACTGTACTGTATTTTACTGGATTAAATAATACTGTCAAATATTTGGTGCTGAATTAGTTAAAAAAATTATAACACTTATACAATATTTGACACGTTATAGTATTAGATTGTAAAACTGTTTGTCATGATTTGATCCGCAAAAGTCTATTTAAAATTCATTAACATGTTATTTTACATTTTCAACTATAAAATAAATTATCTAATTCATGATATCACCGTAAATTCTCTACTTTTTGACTAAAAATACAAATTCAATTATACCCGTAAACTTTAAGATAGTGATAATTTATAATTATAAACATTGAAATTAGAAAAAAATACATTGAATTTTTAATACACAAAATAAAGTCATTTAAAATATATAAATAATTATTGAACAACTCATATAATTGAGAGACTCTAAAAATTTAGAAAAAAAGAAAAAGATGGTAAATGACGTTTGAAAATTGGTAAAATTAAGTCATAAGTAACTAATTTTGCATCTTTCAAAAATTCAAAAATTATTTTTGTTAGTGAGTGAAGTTCCTGAAAAATATAAATTAAAAAAATTATTTTAATAAAATAATCATTTAAAAAATCATTTTAAGATATAAATTAAAAAACAGTTTTGTTTTCTTAGTCCGGTGTAGTCCCCCTAAAAGGAGAGGACTAAATTATCTTATGTGGGTGAGACTAAAAAGTCCCACCATATTAGTTAATATGGACTCCATATTTTTGCTAAACATCGGACTGTACTAAAATAGTATTATCCTGTTTTTAGTACTGTACAATACGAGCTACCAATAAGCCTTAGTTCTACAGACTACCACATCCCAGTCATTCTATCATACACGTGTCAGGGATAAAAGCTAATAGATAGTAAAATACTGAAATGAATGGTATGAGGTGTAGTTACATCGCATTTCCTTATGGAGAAGTTTTGTTATAAGACGAAGGGGCATTGACGATACTCTTCTTTTTTATTTTTCTGTTTTTTTACCTGAAATCTTTTTATTAGATTTAAATTAAATTATTTTTAGACAAAATATACTTCTAACCCATATACATTGGGACCAGTTTACTCATAATTTAAAAATTTCAAACTAAAACTCAAATTTACAATAACATACACAAAAATCTCAAATTAAATCTCTCGTTCAAATTTGGTCTGAAAAAGTGAGGAGATTTTGATCAATGTAAATAAAATGTCTAACGTTTATACATTCTTCCATTCTTATAACTGGACTTGATGGAAGTAAGGCGGGAAGACGGTTTTGCAGATATAGACATTATTATTAGAGCACAATAAACTACAGCCACAGAGATGGTGGAATACTATTTCAAAGTGTCTGGTGCTAAAGGTGGGAGTGTGTCTACTGGCTATGTTTGGTGGGTCCATCTCTCATAGCCAATGAAACTTTATCTGCTTTTTTTTCATTCTCAATCTTCAAAGCTTCACGGCTTTAACATTCTCCATCATCAGATTCATCACTGCCAGTGCCAGCCCAGTCCATCCCTTTCTCTGCTCAGTTTACTGTATTGAAAATGTCTTCAGCTACTGTGGTTGCAGGGTCTTCTTCTTCATGCTCCGCTACCTTCACTAGAAATTATTCCATCAGAACTCCCTCAATTTCACTTCCCAACTCAATTTCGCCCTCTCACTTCCAGGTCTGAAATGAACAATTCTAACCCAAACCCTAATTTTCTTTAATCGTGGTGATTGAATTCAAATTCAACCTCTCTCTGTGTGTGTATGTGTTCATTTTGGGTTTTTTTTTTTGTAGAAAAGCAATTTTCAAGGGATTTCCCTTCAAGAAGCCAAAAGGGGAATCTCAGATTGCTTCAATGTCGAGAACAGAATCGCCAGCTCGAGTAATGCGTGGAGAGGTCTTGAAATCTCAGCAAGAACAGCTGGAGCTTCAAAGAGTATTGAGGTTGAAGTTGACAAGCCATTAGGCCTTACTTTGGGTCAAAAAACTGGTGGAGGTGTCGTCATCACTGTAAGTTACCTCATTTTCAATGCCTCTTTCCCACATTGTGTATCTGATTTTGATAGAATAATTCTTAATGTGTAATTATTATAACTAAAAGGGATGTCCTTTTAAGTAAGGAAAAATACCGGGGAAATTGGTGTAGTTTATCATAATTTTTGAAGTTTACTAATATGCTAATATTCTTTTAAATATTCATAGATATTAGAATTGAGGTGGTTGTTGGAAAATCGTATTGGATTATAGGCAGTAGAAGGGGGTGGGAATGCAGCAAAAGCAGGGCTAAAGGCAGGGGACCAGGTTCTGTACACAAGCAGCTTCTTTGGAGATGAATTATGGCCAGCTGATAAGCTTGGATTTACCAAAACTGCCATCCAAGCAAAGCCAGACTCTGTCTACTTTGTTGTTAGCAGGTTCTTTTTATTCCCTTCATTAATTTTGTTTTTTTCCTTCTTGCTTTTAAATTGCCATTAATCTGAGTCTTAATTTCAAACAATTGAATTTAGATGAAATTGAATTACCTTTCAATATTGTCTCTCATGTGTGGGACTAAACTTGTTTATCCATGTACCGAACACACAGACATTTAATCCTCTGATTTCCATGCTAAATTTTTTGAAGTATCTAATTCTTCTTTTGAATATAATTGTCTTTGTCATTCATATTGGTAATAGTCAGAGAAGTGTATTAAATTACTAGATACATGGCTCCTATTTGGTTCTAGTTTACTTGTTAGGAAAAAGTAAACTAGATACATGGCTCCTATTTTGTTAGCAAAAAGTCTCCTATGCCCCATTGTCATTGGACATTTTGTTGCCAAAACTTTGAAAAATGACACTATATTCCCTTAATTTTCAAAACATCATCCCCGTTCTCCTTTTTCAAATGCATGGCAGAGAAAAAAAACAAACAGAAAGATCACGTGGTGCGCACGTGATCAAATTTAGGATATTCTAAATTTGAGGGTTAAAAAACAAGAGAAGTAGAAGACTTCTCACTGCAAACTGCCAACCATTCCTATTCTTTCATATTGATTTGCATTATTGAGAAGGGCTGCTTGCATGGTTTTAAGTGTCATTGATGCAGAGGTGCTGAAGTAGACGTAAAACGACTACCAAAACGTCCAGCTCCTCCACGCTTTGGAAGGAAATTAACCGATGCTCAAAAGGCAAGTTTCATTTATCCATCATATATATGTGATTTTTGCTTGAACGATACTCAATCTTCCTTTAAAACTCAATTCACAGGATTCATTTTTTACAATCCTTCTAACTGAATGCATTGGCTTGCAGGCAAGAGCTACTCATATCTGTCTTGATTGTGGATTCATTTACACCTTATCGAAACCTTTCGATGAACAGGTAAACTTATCTTCTTCATATTAAAAAGATGATTCCCAACATTTACTTCATTAGTTTCTAGTATGTTTTCAGTAAAAGGAAATTTATTTGACTGACTACGCCTCTACCATCTTTACGAATGCTTTAGGGCAACGTAACCGTATCACATCGTACTATATCTAAATCTAAAGAGAAAAATTCATGGATAGGCCATTGAGAAAGAGAAAAAAAGATGACCATGACCTTTTTTTGAAATGGAATTTAGCATTATCTTACGAGAAAAAAAGACTAAATTGTCTCTTCTTTTTGAATTTTTTCCGATGAACTTAATGTCTACTAGGTCATAGCCTATTCTAAATATTTCAGTAGATGCGGTTTAGTAATTGTTAATCTCAATATTAGAATGCTAGATCCTATTAATAGAAAAATTTTGCTAGTCTATTATATAACTAGGGGTAACTTAATTTTCTCTCTTACAAAAAAGCATATTTTGTTTAAACTAAATATGGTTTTTAATATTTCATTTTTCATTTTGTCAAATGATCTATCCATCCAATTTCTCAAATTTAAAAGTGAGGACCTTGAAAAATAATATTTTCTTGGACACTTTGTCCCACGTTAGTAATATTATCCCTAAAGTGCCATTGATCATAAATAAACATTACGAGTGGCAAGGAAGTTGAGGGCAGGAATAAAGGAATTAATGACATTATATTCCAGCCCTTCATTCAAAATTAAGCGTAATTATTGTTTTAACAAACCAGAAATCTCATATCATCTGTACATCATATGTGTAATTTTCATAATATTTTGTTCTGGACGGCTGGCTTCCACGTATATTCACAACTTTCTCCATTGTTATTATCGATGTGGGGTTAATAAATTCTCGTTGTTTTGGGGGTAAATGCAGCCGGATACATATGCATGTCCGCAGTGTGTAGCACCAAAGAAGAGATTTGCAAGATACGATGTGAACACTGGAAGAGCAATAGGAGGTGGTTTACCTCCAATTGGTGTTATTGTTGGTCTGCTTGCTGGTGTTGGTGCTGTCGGAGCTTTGCTTGTTTATGGTCTTCAGTGACATTGTTTTACTTCTTTGCCACTAATTTCTCATACGACTTTTTTTCTTTTTAAAATCTTGTTCTAATTAATTGGTACATTTATATCTTATATCTAAAATTTGCATGAAAATAATATTTTATTATTAAAAATTATAGTCAAAGTAAATTTACCATGTAATGATTGATCAAGTGTTTGTTCTTGTTTTTTGTCTCCGGAAGAAGTGCTTGTTATTTTTTTTTTAAGATAAAAGTCATTTCATGAGTTACAAATAGAATAAGATCTAAACAAAATTATCAAATTTAAATATAAATAAACGATTATAAGTGTCAGATAAAATTCATTTACATCTATTCATGTATGGGAAGGGATCGTGTGCATATACAGTACACAAAAATAAAGTTCAGGCGACTCATTCCAGATGTCCTATACCATCTAAACTTAGTTTGGTCAACTAACACTGTAAAATCATATTTGCATGAAGAACCCTATAATCTCGAACAGGATATGCACAAAATCTGTGATCTGATTGACTAAAATCTACACAATCAGTAAAAAATAAAAAATAAAACCTTCCAAAATGAAAGGAAAACTCCGCAGAAAACCCCAATAAAAACGCAGCAAACAGAAAAATAGAGACAGAAAACAGTGAAGGAGAGGTAAAGAAAAAGAGGGAAAACAAAGGAGGGGAGGAGGGACGAAAGAAAAAAAACAGGGAGGGGAGAAAAGAAGAGAGAGAAAAGCGAAGACAAGAGAAGAAGGGCAGGGGAAAAGGGTGGTGGAAGGAGAGAAATTGAAGGGGGAGAAAGGAGAGAAAGAACAGAGAAATATGGGGAGGTAAACCACCTCCTATTGCTCCCGGTGGTGGAAATGTATGTTTTGTTGGTATTTTCTAAGTAGTACAGACCGTTTCTAAATTTCCCTTCACCAATCTTCCTCCCGGTGCCTCTTTGAACCATGGCTGAGACCATGGCTGAGACCGTTTCTAAATTTCCCTTCACCAATCTTCCTCCTGGTGCCTCTTTGAACCATGGCTGAGACCGTGGTAAATTTAGAAACGGTCTGTACTACTTAGAAGATACCAACAAAACATACCTTTCCACCTCCAGTACAGTATAAAAGACAAAATATTATATTGGAGATTCGGTCATCCCTCCGACAAAATTCTAAACAAATTATTTGGTTGTAATTCAGACTCTAGCAGTTACTCAATCTGCAAACTCTTAAAACAAACCAGGTTACCCTTTCCACTATCGAGTAGTACGACAAAACGATGTTTTGAATTAATTCACTCTGATGTTTGGGGACCCGCCCCAGTTGATTCATAATAAATTCAAATATTTTGTTACATTTATTGATGATTTCTCTTGCACTACATGGTTATATCTTTTGAAATAAAAAAATGAAGTCTTCAGTCGTTTTCAAGAGTTCAACAATTTAGTTGAAACTCAATTTGAAACAACCATAAAAATCTTTAGGTCTGACAATGGAACCGAGTATACTAACAACACCTTTTTAAAATTTTTTAAACAAAAGGGTATACGACATCAAACCACCTGTATCCACACCCCAGAACAAAATGGTGTCTCAGAACGCAAAAACCGACACCTTCTTGAAATGACTAGATGTCTCCTCCTCCAAAACAACGTACCCAAAAGATACTGGTCCGATACTATACTCACAGCAACCTACCTCATCAATCGATTACCCAGTGTAAAATTGCATCTGAAAAGTCCTCTAGAAATTCTCAAGGGTAGGAAAATTAACCTTGATCACATACGAGTATTCGGATGTACATGCTTCGTACACATCCCAAGACTAGATAAATTGGACAAAACCTTAGTCAAAACCCTATTTTTGGGGTTTTTCGCTGAGAAAAAAGGGTATAAGTGCTACGGCCCAATAAACCATAAACTCTACATTTCGCGCAATGTATAATTTTTAGAACTAGAATCCTATTACCCAAAGGAACCCGACAACCATAACCACCACCAAACATTTCCGCTACCTAACAGTATTATTTCCTCTGATATCATAAGACAGGAACAGGATACCGCATCAATCGCGCCTGAGACAACTACCTCAGGGGGAGCAACTGATGAGGCAGCTGTCACTGATGAAGCAGTAATCATAAGAACGTCAACAAGGCAAACTCAACCCCCAGCAAGATTAAAAGACTACGTGTCCCATCATGTTCTATACCCTATCCAAAATTTCCTATCTTATGATAAAGTCTCTAACATCCACAGGGCATGCTTGGGCAAAATTGATGAAACAGTTGAGCCAAAGACCTATCAAGAAGCCCAACTCGACCCCAAATGGAGAAAGGCGATTAATGAAGAACTTCTAGCCTTGGAAAAGAATGACACTTGGGATATAATCCCACTACCCAACGGGAAGAAACCTGTAGGATGTAAATGGGTCTACAAGACCAAATACAACAGCAACGGCACTATCGAAAGATATAAAGCCCTACTAGTCGCCAAGGGCTTTACTCAGACATATGGAGTAGATTACCAGGAAATGTTTGCTCCAGTAGCAAAAATGAACACGATTCGAGTGTTGCTATCCGTTGCCACCAACCTCAGCTGGGAACTATATCAAATGGATGTAAAAAATGCATTTCTCCAAGGAAATCTGGAAGAAGAAGTATATATGTCCCTTCCTCCAGGACACAAGAAAGCAACGCACCCGTCCATGGTATGTAGATTAAAGAAGGCTATCTACAGCCTGAAATAGTCACCAAGGGCATGGTATGGAAAATTAAGCTTGTCTCTTTTTAAAATTAACTTTGTCAAAAGCTCTGCTGACTCATCTATGTTCGTCAAACACACGAACAACTCCACCACCATCATTTTAGTCTACGTAGATGACATTATCATCACCGGAAATAACCACGATGAAATATGGAGTGTTCAACAATTTCTAAAAGGAGAGTTTGAAATTAAAGATCTAGGAAAACTGAAGTACTTCCTAGGGATAGAAATAACTCACTCGAAAAAGGGATTATTTCTATCTCAAAGAAAATATATCTTAGACTTGTTAAAAGAAACAGGCATGATAGGGGCAAAACCTGCTAGCACACCAATGGAAACCAACATGAAAATAGGACTTAATGATAGCAAACCAATAATTGATATAGGCCAATATCAGAGACTAGTAGGAAAACTAATTTATCTAACGGTTACAAGACCAGATATCACTTTTGCAGTTAGCGTTATCAGTCAATTCATGCACGCACCCTGCACAAATCACCAGGCAGCCGCAGAAAGGATACTCAGATACCTTAAAGGAACACCCGGTCAAGGGATATGGATGAAGAGAACCGGGGCAAACTCCGTAGTTGGATACACTGATGCAGACTGGGCAGGTAGTTATGATAGAAAATCTACAACTGGCTTCTGTGTCTTTGTAGGTGGAAATCTAGTAACCTGGAAGAGCAAGAAATAAACTGTTGTAGCAATGTCAAGTGCAGAGGCAGAATACAGAGCCATGGCCTCCACTGCTAGTAAACTCACATGGATTAAACATCTCCTTCAAGACATGAAGGTCGAGATAAGAAAACCGATAGAGATGCACTGTGACAACCAAGCAGCACATCATATTGCAATGTACCCCGTTTTTCACGAGAGAACCAAACACATTGAAGTGGACTGTCACTTCATAAGAGAGAAGGTACAGTCGGGAGAAATCGCCATTCCTTTTGTACGTAGTGAAGACCAGCTAGCCGACATCTTCACCAAAGCCCTTGACAAAAATAACCTCCAAAGAATACTTAACAAGTTGGGCTCGATCAACCTATACGAACCCAACTTGAGGGGGAGTGTTGAAGAAAGAGAAGGAAAAGTTACAGTCTCAGAAGGAAATCTTCATCATAGGCAAAAGAGGAAAGCAGAACAAAGACTTTCACCAAACACAGTGGGTGTCTAACCATTTCTGGTAAAAAATGATTTCAGGCATCAATAGGCATCTGTTGGAGATCATAGGCAACCGTTAGAGTTATATGTATATATATCCTTACTCATTGTAAACAACCAGCATTTTTTCAATAAGAAATCAGAACCAAGAGGCTCATCATATTTCCTTTTAAGATCAGAACAAAAAAGTTCATCATTTCTACAATCTTGTAGATTTTTTCTGGGATTTTACATTTAGGATTTTTCTTTGGGCTGGGGTAGGCTTTGAATGCAATTAAGGAATTAAATAAATGGAAGTGATATTTGGGGGAGAAATGGAGTTACAGATCTAAACCAAAGAAGAAGAAGAAATCTAAACAGAGTTACATGGCTGACAGATCAAGGGAGCTGCTTGTAATTAATTCTTGACCCTAAGGTTAATTTTGGATCTTGAAAAAGAAAGAGTAGAGGAAAATTAAGGAATTCGAGAGAAAATAAGGTCATGTTTGGTTTGGATCTTGAGAAAGAAAAATTAGATGAAAAGTAAAGAATTAGAGAGGAAATAACAAAAACTCGTATTTCTTTACTACGTGTGGGTCATTGCTTGAAGATGGAATTTAATTTGAATTCGATTTTATCACATGTCCAAAGAGGGTTTTTAATGAGTTTACTTAGCTCACGAGTTCATAACATGTTGAGTTTTGAACAAAAAACTTTACAAACTTAAACGAAAGAACTTTACTTCAAAATTTAAAGATACTTTAATATATTAAAATATAATATTCAATTCATATTTTAAAGAGAGGTAATGATTGAATTTTTAAAAATTAAAATAAATAACTCATGACGTCTGATAATATGAAAGAATATTAAATTTTCAGTACTTACAAGAAGTTATCATTCGTTAGATTCAAAAACATATATTTAACATTTAAGTGATTGCATCTAAGGTATATAGAGAAAATGATGACAAATTAAGGTTTGATTAATGAAAAAAGCTATATCTTTTGGACCTTTTTTGTCTTCATTTTCTTTCTTTTTACCTTCAACATTCTCTTCTCTTCCATTATCTCGTGTGTTATTCCCTTGTGGAGTTGATAAAAAACATTTTCTTTCATTCGTTATTACTCTCCTAATTTTCGAGGTCATAATTAACATTGCATTTAACTCTTTGATTCTGTTTTTTTTTTTCTACTTTTTGTTGACACTTCTTATAAATTAGTCAAGAAACACGTGCTTAACACATGTTAAAGAATTTTAAAAATATACAATATAATTTAAAAATAATATTATTGTTGAAAAAAATTCATTAAATTTAAAAATAATTTTAAATATAAAATAAATTAAAATAGTAATGCAAAAATATTTTCTCATATTTGTAAGTAAACTTTTACGGATAAAAAAACCTTGAATAAAATTTGTTTCACTCAGGGTCGATAAATTATTAAATAAGAATTTTTGAAGTCAAACAATCTTAATTAACAAATGTACATGTACATTGTAAGATAAGATGAAAAGAAAATTGAACAAAAATGATTTATGAGAAGAAACACTAGAATCTTAAACGGTTTTATCGCAGATAATGGACAATACTAGACATTATTACATGTGTTATAAAACTAAAAAATGAAAAATATAACAAATACTAGTGAATTAGTCATATAACAACCTAAAACGTAACACATAACAAATATATAAAATAAATTCATCATTTATCAACTCAAAAAATTCAGACAAACAATAACTTATCATATTGAGTCTGGTACTACACCAGATTTTATCTAAAATTCAAGAATTCAAGACTATAATTTTAAGGTGGAGTTGAAGATTAAAGAACAGCCTCAATCATATGTTACAGTATATAGGTGTAACGTCAATTTTTTTGTAAAAGAGGCCAATGATTTTAACCTGGAAGATCACCTTCTAATTGAACATAAATGATTTTGATGATCACTTTAGGTAGCTCATCTATTCATCGCATCTTGATCTGGAGACGTAAAACAACCAGCTTCAACGTAAGGGATGAATTAAAACTTTTATAAGAACCATATATTGAGTACTTGTTGAAATAATTTTAAAAACTAAGTCAGAAGGATCACCGAAATAAAATTGATCACAAATATGGTTTCAATTTCAATTTGAATGTTGACAAATTAAATTAGAAAACCAAATTAATCATTATAAATTGCAATATTATCCGAAACACAATACAATATCCGAAAATTATAAATTAGTATTTTTATTACACAATTCAAATAAAAAAATAATATAGAAACATGACATACATAATGAATAATTAAAGCATAAATAGGAATTTTACTGTATATCTTATAATAGATAAGGACGTAAGAAGATTTAAATCTAGACCCAGAAAACTAAAGATATAGCTGAGGTAAAGAGCAAAGCAGCAGCCATGGCACCAAAGCTGAGAGATGAAGCTGAGCTTGGCGCTGGAGCTGCTCCGGGAAGCGGGGAGACGTTAATAGAAAACTTTTGGCCGATTTCACAGTGATTATCAATGGTGCAAAGGAAGTAATTGGGACCAGTCTGAGTCAGAGTGAGACGAAATACTGAAGAAGTGCTGAAAACAAGTCCTGGGTTAGTGCAGCTATCATATTCAGCTTGTGTTGCTCCTGCCACCGTATGTGTTTGATCGCTACTTGAATTGAACACTGTGTATATTCACAAGGCAAAAGTTAAGGGAAGAAAATCAAGAAATTAAACTGTAACTAATTGCGTCATGACATTAATATATATATTCGTGAAAACCATAATTTTGCTTAGCTTTTTCTTTATCATTATGTGTATCTTAAGTGTACTCATGCATATATGAAATGATCCAAATCTCTTTTATTTGGTAAAACATGAGAGAATCTGATTATAGCAAGGACAAAAAAGGGAATTAATTAGAACACACACACATAAATATATGTGGGGTATAAAATAAATAAAAGCGTAATTACCCAAGTTGTCACCAATGAAGAAAGACTTAGAAGAAGCCCAATCAGAGTAAAAGGAAGAGTTTGGTGGTATATTCCAACCAAAACTATCTCCAACTTCATAATCAGCTGCTGAGACTTGGGTTGATAACCCCAGCAGTGTGATTCCAGTCATAATGACTACTAAGCAACAACCCATCAAACCCTTGCGGCTACTCATTATTATCTCTCTTTTCTGTGTGTTCAACAGGTTTCCCCTGATAGCTACCTTCCAAAAGATGTGTATGTAATTGAAAGTTATAAATGATAATGAAAAAGATGGTAATGAGAAGCTCATATATTTATAGATACAAGTTTCGTGCTGCAGCTGATTTTGGTGACTTTTCTTCTGTTGAACAGAGGAATTAATTCGATTGTTTGAAACTATCCAAACTTTTTCAGTCTTATTATGTAATATTATCATATTTACGTGCCCAACTAGAACTATTGGACAAACAACTCACTGACTTTTTCTTCTTCTTTTAACTCATAATTAATTTAATTCACTGACTTTTTCATTTGCACAAACTTTTGATTTGGTTGTTACTAATATGGACTGTTTCAATTATTTTTTTTGTGAGTTTATGATGTTTAGAATACGGGTAATTTCGTACTGTCTTTAATACTTTTAAAAGTTTGTGTTTATTGTCACTTTGGTTCTTAACATATTAAAATAATTAGCCTATTCGGTCCCTAACTTACAAATCATTATATATATATTAATTCATTTTATATAAAAACATGTTAATTAGTTCCCTCAGAAATTGGGGGAGAAAATTAAATGGGCTGTTTTACTCTTTGGATGAGATATTGACATCGTTTTTCATAAATCGACTTGCAAGTTACATAAATAACGGAAACGATTAGCCTATTTTATGAAATGTACTAATTTGATAATCATTTATATAAGGTCAATGTTAAATTAATAAAATTAGAACATTATGAACCTATATTACAACGATCGTACAAACTTTAGGGGTCGAAAACATGTCCTACCCTGTAATATATACGAGGTGAGTTTATACCAAAAATACATGGTGCAAGCCCCATGGATTTTTAGATATGATGTCTTATTTTGCTTTCTCCTTGCACGTTCCACAAATATATTTTCGTCACGTGTTTTTTTCTTTCTCTCAAAACTAATTTACTTAAGATAAATTTACTTATAACAAAATTTCTCATGACATGGAAAAATGACTCAATGCCGCTATAACCTGATAGAGCCATACTTAGAAATTTTCGTTAAATGTGACAAATTCTTAATCCTTATCGGCACTCATTTTCAATTGATATACTTACTTTTCATTTTCATCAGCAGTACTCGTCAATATAAATAACAAAAATATGTCCCATCTCATGTGTCTTTCACTTTTAATATTATGTAGAATTTGTGAATGTTAAAAAAATGTTAGAAATCGAATAAGATAGAGGTAGATATGTAACGGATCATGAACGGCCAGGTGTTTTGACAAAGTGGTCAATTGTAGGAAACGTGAACAAGGAGAGTTGATAGAATTGTCAAACTAAGAATTTTGTTACCAATCCAGAAATGAAATTAAACACGGACGTAGGAACGGAAATCTACAAAGATTAATAAATTATTGGACAAATTAGATTGACCTTTATATGTTTGTTTTAATTTACAGATAAATTTTTAATAACTAAACATAATTTCATTGTTGTTAAATGCTTAAATGGTGTTGTATTTTAAATTTTAGCTAAAAAGAAAAAAGTTATTGCCTTTTTGTCAAGTAGTTGTCATACATAAGATAGAAAATTAAATAAATGAAATTGAGGATGTAACAGAAAATTAGTATCAATATTTATTTCTTATTAAAAAAAGATATATGAGAGATTTTAGAAAGAAAATTGTAATACAGTGTTAGTTATAGTTATGTGATGACTGAAATAAAAATAGAGGAGATGTTTGTGTAATTTTTTTAAGCTAAAGAAGTTATTCATGTAATAAAGGTAAGATACATGTGAGGTTGGTTTAATTTATTCAAAATTAAATTTAACTATGCAAAAAAAGACTTATTTTTCTTTTAAAATTTTAAATCTTAACTTATTTATAAGATAATTATATTCAAGGCTTGAAGTATTTAAATAGTATTCCGTACATGTAAATGTATAACCTTCAAGCTTCTTAAAGTTTTTAAGTAGAGTATGTTGAGATTTATCATGAGCAAAATAAGTTACAGTTTAGTATCGAAAGTTGAGTTATTTATCAAAGATGACTTTCCATTGATGTCATTTATCCGGCAGATCCTAAATATAAAGCAGTGTCTTCGCATACTTTTGTTACCCAGATATGATTGAAAAATACTATACAACATCATAATATTCATCATTTATATATATGAGTTAGTAGTTTAAGTCTCAAATGATGCATGATAGTTTATAGATAAATATGATAAAATAGGTACTTAAATGTGACCTAAGTGTATGATGACATGTCGTCACATGTGTATAGAACACAATAATATTGCATAACATTACTTATAATTTTCATTACATTTATTGAGGTTAACTAAAAATATGAACTTGGTCCAACTTAAAAAAATGTACATATTTGTGTTCTGATGAGATTGTCAGGTGTTACATCTTGAAATCAGTTATCAATGTGTATATGGCTCAATCAGACGGGTTCTTGAAGAAAGACCAAGAGGGCGAGGTTTGCGAACTGCTGAAGTCCATTTCTGGACTTAAGCAAGCGTCTCATTCGTCGAATATCAGATTCAATGAAACTGTAAAGATTTTCAGTTTTGAACAGTTAGTGGATAAACCTTGTGTGTATAAGCTAATACACGAAGGGAATACAATTTTTTTGGAGAGGCTGCCTTTGTCCTAAGTATTTAGATTTTTCGACATCGGAAGAACATGCAATCAGCATTGTCTTAAGCATTTTATATTGATAAGGTGAATGATCACTTAAGTATGCAAGACTCTAAGAAGGGATATCTTTCCTTTAGGCATGGAGTTATCATCTCCAAGTAACAATCTCCCAAGACTCATCAAGAAGAGGAAGACATGAGAAAGATTTGTAATACCTTAGCCATTGGAAGTCTCATGTATACAATGCTTTGCACCAGGTCAGGATATTTGCTACGCTGTAGGCGTGGTGAGTCATTTCCAGTCTAATCCTGAACTTGAGCATTGGAATGTTGTCAAGCATATCCTCAAATATCTTAGGAGAACGAGAAATTACATGTTTGTGTATTCAGGTACTGACCTGAATATGATGGGTTATAGCGACTCTAATTTTCAAGCGGACAAAGATTCCAGGAGGTCCACTTAAGAATCATTTTGCATTGATGATTCTACCATGGAAGCTCAATATGTGGCGGTTTATGAAGCTGTAAATGAGTTGTCTGGCTTAGAAAGTTCTTAAATACTCTAAAAGTTATTCCAGCTGCTGATAAACCCATGACACAACAGTGAGGCTGTAGCAAACTCGAAGGAACCGAGAAGCCACAAAAGATCTAGAGCGGAAGTACCACCTCATCAGAAAGATAGTTCAGCAAGGAGATGTTCAAGTAACACACATATGGATGGTCAACAATCTGGCAGATCCATTCACTAAGACTTTAAGCAATAAAGTCTTTGATGGTTATCTAGAGGGCACGGAAATACGAGATTATACACGCCTGCTTTAGTCTAAGTGGGAGATTGTTGGATGTCCATAAAATATGGTGTAATAAGATTTTATAAGTACACAGTTATTTATTTACATTTATGTATTAGTGAATTTTATGAATAAATGAAAGTTTTCTTTAATTAAAGTGTGTTTGTAATTTATTTAAATCCTAAAACTATTATCAACGAAAGAAGAGTAAAGACCGAACGGTATTCCGGACAAACTCTTTTGAGACAGTTTAGAATGTTACTCATAGTCTTAGGATCGATTGGACAATCGAGTCTAATTATGATTGTTAGATCGAACTAAAGGATGTCGGTCTTGGGACATGTGAGTGGAGACTCTAACGCTTGACCTAGACATGTTATGAAACATGTTGAATAAACTAGTAACCAATTAGTTTAGAGCAAAGCCATTTATCTAGCTCTAAATCTAATTGTTACACCTTAAAATGTATTTTCTTATTTACCTTAATCCTAAGTGAATACGAAACTTGACTTATTTACCTCGACTGTTGGGATCGTGATTCAACTATGTTAGAATTGCATGATTCACAGATATGAAATTTGTGGTAAGATTACAATAACAACAATATCACCTTATGCTTTATTGATGAGTGTGTGAATAAATAAATCAGGCCTGGTACTCGATGACATAAGTCATTGAATAAGACATTGTGAACTGTACGTAGGGGTGGCAACCGGCCGAGCCGGTTCACGGGCCTTTCCAGGCGGTTCACGGGTCGGTCTCGGTTAAATAACCAGCCCGGCCCGTTTCTCCTCCTTTTAATGTGATTTAATTCTAAAAATTATAGATGTGGAGAGTTGAACTTTGATGAGGAATAGATGAAGTGCAAGGATTACCACTAAGCTAAATGGAAGTCATGTTACTTTTTTATAATTATTTTATTTTATTACTTTAAAATCTCAATAGAAAAACTTGTAAGATTAAGTAAAATAATTATTTTATTTATTAAATTCATAAACTAGTGATATTCATATTCACGTAAAATCTAAAAATATAATAACTAATTTATAATTCATGTTCATTAACAAGACAAAAAATATTAGGAATATTAAACCAATATTTTTTAAAGTTTTCATGAATTCAATTTTTCATTGAATAAAAATATTCATCTAAATAAATTATTTTTTATTTAATTAAATACGTTTATCTCAAAAGTATATTATTTGAAATTTTGATAAAATGTATTAAAAGACAATAATAATATATTTTAAATAATATATTTAACAAAAGTTGGCTTGGTCTATTGGTAAAGAGTGTGATTGACAATGGATATGTCAAGGGTTTAAACTTTATTATATGCATAATTGTTTAATTTTTTAGACAGAAAGTGGATTCACGGGCCAGGCCGGTTCTGGCCCGCCGAGCCTCACGGGCCAGGCCCTGCCGGGCCTTGCATTCGGGTTGGGCAATGGACCTTGAAGTCAAGGTCCGTGATGGCCCGGACCTGGCCCACGGGCCTTAACCGGCCCTGTACAGTTCAAGACCAAGCCGGGTCGGGTCGAATTGTAAGGGTCGGTTCAGCCAGTTTCGCGGGCCGAATCAGTTCGATTGCCACATCTAATTGTACGTGACATTATGTCTTTTTTATTCACAGTCGATGAATGAGTTAAAGAAATAATAAATAGAGAGGTAAAACAGTAATTTTACATCTTACTCTTATTACCGATATTCACGAAAGGTAATATCGTTAAATAATCTGTGGACCGTGCAATAAAAATATTTATTTACACCAACAGAAAATGTAGCAAGCATGAATCGAGAGTTTTATTGGCATCGGACCTATAGTGGAGTCATACGATGTCGATAAAGATATAATGTCACGTACAATTCCAAGAGAAGAGACCCATTGACGTGATAGAGGGGATTGAGGAGATCCTCGAGTCTGCTCATCGGTCCATGTCACTTCCACCTGATGCATGCTTGCGGGAGGTTGATGCCAATGCCCTTGATGTAGCTGAGTGGATACTCACGCCGCATGATCGGTCATTGATGATCTCTAAAAATGAGAACGAGATTGTTTGCGATTCTGTTGTTAAGACCATTCGTGTAAGTCCTTATCTTCTTCTCACTTAAGTTTGGTTTGGTTAGCAAATTTCTTGTTGATGTTCCTTTGTTATCTTTTCAATCTCTCCAGACTTTGACGATGGCAGCGAAGAAAGTTGGCCGCTTAAGGAAAAAATACAGTCATCAACATGAAGAATTGGAGAATGCAAGGAAAGAGATCATATCCCTTCAAGAATCTGTGGAATGTTTGACGAAGAGGGAAGCCGTGTCTGAGGCTAATTTCCTTGCACTTGAGAGATAGATGAGGCAAATTACTCATGAACGAAACGAGCTGAAAACTCAATCTGAAACATCTGAGACTACTCATCTGGAGGCGCTGAAGACTGCGAAAGATGAGCTCGCAATGAAAGAGGAGCTTGGCTTAGCCTAGCGGGAGGTGTTGATGGAGTATATCGTTGGCTACATGGCTTGTAAGAGGGACATGAAGAAAGATATCATGTAGGACAAGATCAATTGGAGCCCTTTGTACTCCTCGTCAGATAAGGGAGATGATCAAGGGATCGTGGTGGCCGACAATGAGGGGATGACTTCAGTTGAAAATGGTCTCTTGTACGGAAATCCCCCGGACTCCTCATCCCGAGATTGAGATACCAGTTGATCATTCTACTTACTCGGGGGTCGATGCTCATGACTTGGCTCAAACTCATGTTCCTCCGGAAACCAGCTTTTTTAAGGACTCGAGCTCTGAACTTTTACCTAGTTTGACCTTATTTGGGCGTGTGTGGCATTGTCTCTTTTTGAGGGGCTTGAGATTAGTCCCTTTTAGTTGTGTTGCTCTTTTTGGCCGTGGCCTTTTATATTTTGTATTGAGAATGTCAAAGTAAAAACATATTTCTAATGAAAGTTAAATTTGGAACACACCTTTTTATATTTGGCGTTGGTCACTTGGCGTGAATTGATTCTTCAAACTTTATATCTAAAGTTTAATAGTGAAGTTCCTTGTAGATGATAATGTGTATTGGGTCTATCCATCTAGATCCTGCGCCAATCCCTAAAAACATGTGCATATGACAATTTTTCATAGCTTTGATTGAAGTCTTTTATCATGTGACTTTGTTATTTAGTCTTTTCCACTATGCAAGGTATCTCTCCAGTTCTCCCGGTCTGATATGATTGCCTCATTTGGCTAATGTCTTTTCGTCTAAGGACTTTATGACCTCGGGTGCCATGAAATGTTTGTGCAGTCCTTTATTACTTTGAATGATAAGGATGCCTCATTAGCCATGGTCTTGATAGAGGTCTTTTATCTGAGGGTTCCTGACCATAGGTGTCGTGGGATATTTGCGCGATCCTTTTTCCCTATGCATGGTCTTTCTTTTAATCATATTTGGTGAAAAGCATGTCTCACCCAGCCATGGCGAGGGCTTCCATCCGAGGGTTCCTTGACCTCGGGCGCCTTATATAGGGTCTTTATCCAAATCATCTTATGTGATATGGAGGCCTCATCTATCCATGGTCTTGGATGAGGTCTTTCGTTTGAGGGTTCCATGACCTCGGGTGTCGCGAGATATTTACGCGGTCTTTTTGTCCTATGCATGGTCTTTTCTCCTAATCATCTTAAGTGATAGGGAGACTCAACTGCCTGTGGCCTTGACAAGGTTTTCCATCCGAGGGTCCTAAGACCATGAGTTACTTTGTGTTTGCCCTAGAACAAGATTCATCATTTGATAAACTATATAATACTTATCAAAATTCATATTTATTTCGAATACAATTTATTGAAATAAATTGCTAATAAATTTCTATAGAAAATTGAAATAAAGCACCTAATGTTTGTAAATCCCCAAGCTAGTAGCGTTCCAACTCTTGCTGACCGTTCTTCCTTCTTGGTCCTAGAGAACGAATGTCTATTGTCTAATGATTCTTGTTATGATGTAAGGACCTTCCCAATTTGGGCCATGTTTACCCACTCCAGGCTCTTGGGTGTTCTGATATACTTTTTGAACCACGCAACACCTTATTGCAAATCTACGGATGTTGACATCTTTGTTAAAGTATCAGGATGCTCTATGTGAGTATACCTCTAGTTTGATCAGCGCCAACTCCCTTTTTTCCTCTAAGGCATCTAGTGCATGGGTCATGGCTTCTCCATTGTTATTTGCATCCGTGAATTGTGCCCTTCAAGTATGCATTTCAACCTCAACTGGAATCACGGCCTCATCTCCATAGACCATAGAGAAATGTGTTTCTCCTATGGTAGCCCTCTTCATGGTTCCATACACCCATAACACGAATAAGAGCTCCTCGACCCATCTTCCCTTAGCTTGGTAGTGCCTCTTCTTGAGCGTGCTCAAGATTGTTTTGTTGGAGGCCTCAGCTTGCCCATTCGCCCGAAGATGCCTAGGTGCTGAAAATTGAAGTTAAATGCTCAACTCGTCACAAAACTCTTTCATGATTCTCCCTAAAAACTGAGGCCCGTTGTCTGTGATTATGGCCTTAGGTATCCTGAATCTACACATAAAGTTCTTCCAGATGAACCCCTTGACCTCCCTTTCTTTGATGTTTATAAAAGAATATGCTTCTACCCACTTTGAAAAATAGTCAGTGACCATGAGTATAAATCTTTTTTTACCAGGGGCAAGTGGCATTGGGCCCATTGTGTCCATCTCCCATTGCATGAACGACCATTGAATGATTGTGGTGGTTACTTGGCTATCGGTGTATACCTCTGACACTTGTCACATTTTGCTACATACCCACTGCTTCAGCATCCATACTAGCCAAAAGTATCCTATAATGCGGGCTCTCATGCTCAATGATATCCCCCCTGAGTGGTTGCCACATTGTCCTTCGTGTAGTTCGGCCATCACATACTGCTTCTTCCAGTAGAGACATCTTAAATACGATCCAGTGTACGATATTCTATATAGGGATTCATTCAAGATTGAATACTTGCAGCTCAGATTCTTATCTTTCTTGCTTCACCATGGTCATGTGGAAGAATTCCTTGATACGTAACTAATGAGGGGGTACATCCAACTCGACTTGGTCGTTTGAGGTACCCTTGGATGAAGGTCTACGCTGTTGATGGTTGCCACTGATTGATCTACGGTCAGTTCTGGGAGGAACCCAACCGAGATCGTTCTCCTCATATCAGTATCAACAGTCGAGGCTAAGGTAGCCAGGGCGTCCGCGTGGCCATTTTCCATTCTAGGTAGCTGCTCTATGGAGCACTCCTCGAACTTGGTCTTCAATTCCATTACGTTGCTCTAATATGCCCCCATCCTTGTAACTTTACTATGAAAATCACCATTGACCTGATTGACTATCAGCTGAGAGTCACTAAATACCTTTAACCTCCTGCCCTCAAGTCCTTGGCTAGTTTCATTCTTGTGAGTAAAGTCTCATATTCAGCCTCATTGTTTGAGGACCTGAACCCAAAGCGTAGAGCTCTTTGAATTATGGTCTGATATGAGGTTTTAAGTATTAACCCGACTCTGCATCCACGTGCGTTTGCTGAGCCATCAACATAAAGTGTTCATTCCATGTTCGAGGGTTACTCTCTCATCTCGGGTGAGTTCTTCTATACAATTTGACTCATCATCCTCTTAGGGTGACATCATCTCTACAAAAAAATTAGCAAGTGCTTGAGCCTTGATAGCGGTACGAGGTTCGTAGATGATGTCAAACTCTCCCAACTATACAACCCATTTCATCAGTCTCCCAAACATCTTCAATTTGTGAAAAACAGATCTAAGCGGATGTGAGGTTCTTATTGTGATGGTATGACTTTGGAAGTAGTGCCTAAGTTTTCTAGCCGAGGTGACTAGGCCTAGGGCTGACTTTTCCATTCGCGAATATCTCTTCTCGACATCCAAAAGCATCTTGCTAACATAATTGACTGGCCATTGATCTTTTCCTTCTTCTATGACTAAGACACAGCTCACCGTATTCTCTTATACAACAAGGTACACATATAGTATTTCCCCTTCCTGGGGTTTTGACAGAAGGGGTGCGGACATTAGATACCATTTAAGATCAGCGAACGCATTTTTACACCTTTCATCCCATCCAAAGTGCTTTCCATTCTTCAAGATGTTGAAGAAAGGAAGACATTTGTCTGAGGATCAAGATATAAACCTATTAAGGGCTGCCAACCTCCCATTCAGATTTTGTACCTCCTTGATCGTCTTGGGTGCGGTCATCTCCAACACTACGCTAATCTGATCAGGATTCGCCTCAATCCCACGGTTCATGACAAGATGCCCCAAAAATTTCCTTGATGACACACCAAAAGAACATTTTGATGGGTTAAGCTTCATACAATATTTGTAAAGTACCTCAAATGCTTACCTCAGGTCTGATACATGATCCTACGTTAACTTAGACTTTACTGTCATATCTTTAATGCATACTTCCATCGTCTTCCCCAAGTATTCTTGAAACACTTGTTGACTAGGCGTTGATAGGTGGATCCTGCATTCTTCAATCCGAACGGCATAACTTTATAACAGTTAATTCCCCTTTCACTCACAAATGACGTCTTTTCTTGATCCGAGTATCTGATTATATCCAAAAAAGGCATTCATAAGGCTGAGCATCTCATGTCCCGCTGTTAATCCATCATCTGTTCGATTTTTGGAAGAGGGAACTGTCATTTGGGCATGCTTTGTTTAGGTCAGTGAAGTCTATACAGACCCTTCACTTTTCATTCTTTTTCTTGTCCACCACCAAATTGGCCAGCCAATCAGGGTAGTGTATATCCCTGATAAAACCCTCATCCAATAGCCTTTGCACCTCCTCGTTGATGATTTTGTTCCTGTCTGAAGCGAACTTTCTCCCATTCTGTCTAACTGGCTAGTGATTCTAATCTACCCCTAATTTATGTAAAATCGCATATGGATCAAATCAGACATGTCTGTTATAATCTAAGTAAAAGTCTGCCAATTTTCGTTGAGGAGAGTGACAAGCTCACTTCTTGTCAGATCTCTAAGGTTCGCGCCTATACTCATGACCCTCTCGGGGTCTGATGGATGAATCGAGACCTTTACCATTTCTTCAATGAGTGGTGCATCATATGAGGTCTGACCCCGTCCCTTTAGTTGCTAGAAGCTAGTAATGTAACAGCTCCAAGCCATTGCTTGGTCTCCGCATATTTCCATTATTCCCTCTAGGGTCAGGAATTTTATCTTCTGATGGAAGAATGAGGGTATTTCCTTCATTGTGTGCACCCACGATCTTCCTACAATTACATTGTAAGCTGATTCTTCATCTACTACTAGGAACTTCTTCATCAGATTGACGAGTTTTGCTTTCACTGGTAGAAAAATGCTCCCCATTGCTCTGGTAGCTGAACCGTTGAAGCCGACGAGCTCCACGTCGGATCTGGTCATCTATGACTCATCTATACCCATCTGCTTTAGGGCTGAGAGGAAGACTGTATCAGTTGAGCTCCCTGGATCCACTAGTATCAGCTTGACTAAACAATTTGCCACGTCCAAGGAGATCACCAGCGTGTCATCGTGGGGGTAATGCACTCCAACCATATCCGCATCAGTAAAATCAATCTTCTGGATATGCTCATCATTTTTTGCTACTGAGAAAACTGGCAGATGGGCAGCTCTCAAGTGCCCTTTCCTCGTCGAGATACTTGATCCTCCACTTGACTTTCCTCCATGGATCACATGTACGACCCCCGCCTTTCAGGATTTTCTTCCTGAGGTTTGTCGTTAGCCTCTCCCCTCGGCCTCTTACTAGCCTGCTCCAAGAGATATTCTTTCAAAAAGCCTTGCTCGATCAAATATTTGATCTCCCTTTTAAGCTTTCAGCAATCATTTCTCGTATGCCCGTAGTCCCTATGGAAATCACAGTGTTGATTTTGATTCTTCATTCTTCCCATCTTTGTTCTCAACGCTGGAAGTTAAGAGAGGAGGTCCTTACCCTGGACTAGGTGAACTAGCTCCTTCAGACTTACTTTCAATGGAGAAAGGTTAATTTGTGAGATGACTCTTAGTCCCAACCTATCCGTAACACTAACCCTCTCCCGCGACTGTTTTCTTTTCGTTCTTTGGTCTGACCTTTTAGTTCGATCTATATCTTCTCTTCTGACGTGTGGGGAGCTCTCCCGTGTATTCTTTGTGCCTATATTTCTTGCCATTTCTTCATCCAACATGACAAATTAGTTGGCTTTAATAAGACATCCTGACAGGGTTTTGGGCCTTTTTCGGTGTAAATATTTGAACACGTATGTGCCTTCCACCAGACCATTTCTGAATGCGACCGCGACCACACCTTCATCAGATCTGCCAATGCCAATCTTCTCATTGCTAAACCTCTGGATGTATTCCCTCAGGGAATACGGTAAAAAGGTCATGTGCCTCTTTGATCATTCTTATGCTACTCTCAAATCGCTCTATGAAGAGTGACACCAAGTGAAAGAATGAATGTATGGAATGAGGTTCTAGGTTACTAAACCATGTAATGGCGACCCCTTTCAGACTTTAGGTGAATTATAGGCATAACATTCCCTCTAGCTTGTCCTCTAGAATGCATGCTAGCGACATTACTTGCTTATAAAGCAAAATATGGCCAGTAGGATCAGAGGTATCATCATACATTTTGAACTTCAGAGTGGTGAACATCGTTGGTGGCGTCATCGATGTGATTTTCACCGTGAAAGGCGATTGCGTCAGACCCCGTACTATCACGGCTGAGGCTCTGCTCTTCCCTTTTTCCTTTATGTCCAAAGGAGTGACTCTCAATCATAAACCTTTGATTGGCTTAGCAATCTCATCCGCATCCCGATCGTATCCGTGCTCTTCCACATGATACTTTGCCCTTCAGTTCTCAGCTTCGTCATGAACCCTTTTGGTCTGACGAGAGTGGTGACGGGAATGACATGAGTGATGACGTGAGCAACGAGTGTCCTCTCTGACCTCACCACGTGGCTCCCCTCTGCCTTCTTGAGCCGAGTGATCTAGTGCTGGGCTAGGGCTGCACCGTTCTTCTATGTCATGTCCACGCATAACCCGACGATGGGGAGTGCGTTCTCTAATTCTCCCAATGTTATCTTCATCTCTATCTTCCTTCTTGAGGTCAGTGATTTCCTTGGTGAGGTGATCCACCTTCTCCAACAAGAGAATGATGGTTGGATCAGTGCCATTATGTAGTTACGATCCAGCTGGATTTGCTATCGGAGCTATGTGAATCTGGCTCTGCTCCCTCGTTGCTTCTATCGGGTTTCTGGCGATATTACCGACTGATGCATCTTCAGGGTGGTCGTCTTGTCTCAGAGTTGCTCTTGTGTTCACCATTGCGATAGCCAATACGATTATTATATTTTTAGCTCCAAAGAAGATCTTTGACTTGTCGAACTTCCCATAGACGGCGTCAAATTGTAGATGCTCAAAATCTACCGTAAGATCGAATTGCCACGTGTCACCTGATGAATTCAAAAATATGTAAGACAATGAAACGAAGAAGGATTATCTCGACACATGTGTGGTGCTCAGCCTAATACACTCGTACGCTCAAGTTAGTAAGTTGTATTTGAAATTGTATTATCGACGGTTAAGAGAATATATACCGTCTTTGTGGATCTATTTATACTGAATGAAAGAGAGCATTTGAAGAATATTCTCCTCAGATCAGTTTCCTTTCAGTTATTATCTTATCACTTCAAACAACTTAGCGATTATTTTGGGTTGTTAAGATCGTATTTTTGTTACGTTGGAGGGGATGATCCCTCAGACACGATGAACCCTCGACATTTTGGTGACCTCAGACATGATGAGCCCTCGGTTATCCTAGTGATCTCGGACAAGATGAGTCCTCAGTCATCTTGGTGACCTCGGATAAGATGAGCCCTCAGTCATCCTGGTGACCTTGTACATGATGGGCCATCGGTCATCCTTGTGACCTCGGACATGATGGGCCCTCGGTCATCTTGGTGACATCGGACAAAATGAGCCCTCGGTCATCTTGGTGACATCGGACAAGATGAGCCATCGGTAATCTTGGTAAACTGTAGATGCTCGAAATCTACCGTCAGATCGCATTGACACGCATCACCTGATGAATTCAACAATCTCCAAGACAATGAAACGACGAAGGATTATCTTGACACCGGTGTGGTGCCCAGCCTAATACACTTTGATGCCCAAGTCAGTATGGTGTATTTTAAATTGCATTATCAAGGGTTGAGAGAATGCATATCGTCTTTGTGAGGGGTCATCATATATTTATATTGAATGAAAGAGAGCGTTTGAAGAATATTCTCCTCAAATCAGTTGCTTTTCATTTATTATCTTATCACTTCAAACAACTTTGTGATTATTTCGGGTTGTTGAGATCGTGTTTCTGATATGTATGAGGGGATGATCCCTCAGACAATATGAGCCCTCGATCATCTTGGTGATCTCGGACATGATGAGCCCTCGGTCATCCTGGTGACCTCAGACATGGTAAGCCATCAGTCATCTTGGTGACCTCAGATAAGATGAGTCATCTGTCATCTTGGTGACCTCAGACAATATAAGCCATTGGTCATCTTGGTGACCTCGAACATGATGAGCCCTCGGTCATCCTGGTGACTTTGGACATGACGGACCCTCAGTCATCTTGATGACCTCAGACATGATGAGCCCTCGGTTATATTGGTGAACTCGGGGGCAAGATGAGCCTTTGATCATCTTGGTGACCTTGGTCCCTATAAAGTGGGTTCATCGCCTAAGGCTCTTTGGCTGGGGGCTTATGGGCCTTTCATTATAAGATAAGTGTTGGGCATTGCCCTCAATTCTCATCTGAAGTGGGTTGTATACCATGTGTTTTTATATCCCCATAGTAGCCATGATCATGGAAGATGCCATTTTCTGCTAGAAAGGAAAGTTGGGCAGGGGTTTTTTCAATTAATAAGGACGTAGGTGTAAGATCGACATGCACCTTTTTTGTTAAGGAAAAAATATAAGAGGAAATATTTCATAAAATGATAAAAATTGCTTGAAATATAAAATTAATAACAAAGTAAATTAATAAAGTAATATTTAATACATGAGTAATTAAATAAATAAAATAATGAGTGGAATATCAAAGTATGAAAATTAAAATTACGAGAAATTAAATACTGAAAATAAAATGCACATAATAAAAGAGTAGGAAAGAGAAAGATTTGACACGCGGTATTTTTATGTGGTTTGGGAAAATCTATCCCTACATTCACACTCCAAGAATCCCCCTTGAAGATTTTTCTCAAACAATTTTCTTAACGGTGAAGACCAAACATTTACAAATCTTATTGGTTTATGGTGCCAATCAGATATTGGCAATGCAGCTCGGTCGAAATCTTCAAATCTCTTACAGAATTACTCACTCTCTCAGATAATAGATGTCTCAATTTTCATTCACAATATTTTCTAGCTTCTCTTTAGAATATTTTTCAAATTCGCACTCAAATTACAATCCTCTCAAAGTATAAAAATCTGCAAAACTTCGTAGGAAAGGAGTGGAGAAATGTGGAAAGGTGTGTTGGTTACCACATGGTATTTATATTATTGAAAATACTATTGAAACTGGTCGGACCAGTTGGAGAACTTGATGGACCGATTTGTCATTTAAGAAAGAAATTCCTTTTATGACAAAGCGGCCACACTGGTTGGACCAATTGGCAATTAGGCAAGTAATTACCTTAATTGCAAACTGGTCTCACCGGTTAGGGAACCAGTCTACCCGGTTCCAAACTGGTCTTTCCTGTTTTCCATCCGTTTGATAGGTTTACACCCTCAAACGTCCCGGTTTGTTATATTTGGCTTTTCTCTCCTCATCAAATCTGATTCTCTTATTGGTCTTGGCCCTTGGTTGGCTTCTTGTGATATACTGAGTCCAAAATGGCTTCTCAAATTTGATCCTTTCTTGATGTGTTATATTATTTGTGAAGCATCGGATAAATTCTTCGTACTTTCTTATATTTAATTTACACTGATAACATTTCTACACACTAAATAAAAATATTAGCACAATAATTATTTATCATCATCAAAATTAACACCTTGATTAGGGTCTACAATCTCTTTTTTTTAGAATGACAAACAATCGATTGCATTTAAAAAAAGATTACTATTTAACTTCTCTACGCATAAGGGCTTGTATCGCTAAGCATAAGCACTAGTATTTCTAAAATTTTAGGGCTTGTCTGGAAGGCTCATTTTGGAACGCTCATTTTAAATTAAACAAGTTTGTTTTAGTAAAGTAAATATAAAAAATTCAATTCATATTTTATAATTAAAATTAAAATTATTGATGTGACATTTAAAGCACCTTTTTATATAAAATTTACAAAACACTTCTCAACAACAATCATCTAAACAAATTTTTTTACATGTCTTTTAATAAAAAAAGTTCTCAAAACAGTTTTTAAAAAACTCTTATAAATGCACTCTTAAATTCATGTGATTTTTTCTCCCTTTTTTGCAATCACTTATATCTCCCCCCTCCCTTAAAACTTTAAAATCATAAAAAAATTAAACATGTAAAAAAATCTTCCCTTTAATGTATTCATTTTTTAATTAAAAAGATTTTATTTTTCAAAATGCATCCATAAAAAATTTAAATTCATGTGATTTTTTCAAAAATCAAGATTATTATGAAGCTTGGGCTTACTAACATTGTCTATGTGTGCCATCATACACAAATGTATCTTTTCATGTTTATTGTCAATCAAACTTCTATTTTCCTTGGATTAGATCTTTGTCTTCTTCTTTACTTTCGCTCTCAATATATGTGACTTTGAATAATAAGTTTCCTCCTTTTAGATAGTCCTCATCCACTTCTATTTTCAAATGAAAGCGTCTTAATATTTTTCACTTCTTGAATAGCAATAGCCTTGTTCTTCCATGATGGTGATAACGACCTAATAATTGTACTCACCAAATCACTATTATTAAAGGTCCCACCAAGAGTCTTAAAAGAATTTATAATACTATTAAAATGAGCAAACATATCTTCAATGCTTTCAATTTCACGCAACTTAAACATTTCATACTTGTTCTGGGTATACCTGGACTACAAATGGCTGGACACCACGTGGCAGGCCATGATAGAAGTCTCTACTCTACTCCAAGGAAAGGGATTGATGACTCGAGCTCCAAAAAGGGAGGCGAACTGACCTGACCAGGTCGATCTCTAACAAGCCCTGAGAAGGGAATTTGACAAAGGAGGTCAAGTAACCCAGTGTTAGGCCTCAGTATTAATCACCGAAAGTAACACTCCACATAGCATTTTTTCTCTTGTGACAGGTGCCGGTCGACTTCAGTCGTTTTGATGAAACGTCGAGTCAGCCACCAAACGGACAAATCCATCACATCTGGCGTCACTAAAGGTATATCAACATTTACTGCACCATCATTTGCGTCAGCTTGGGGGACAAAGGAGCTAAACGCCACTTCAACTCGTCATATGGAGGAGAGGTCATCACCTCACCCGAAGCTTATTCGACATGCATCCTCCCCCCAAAGCTTCAGGTATAAATACCCTTCTACAAATGGTACAAGATAAGAAATTCTCTCCTAAGGGAAACTCTGTCAAAAATTCTCAAAGATACTAACTTAGGCAACAGAGGCTCTTCGACAAGGAAATCAGCCATCAGTTCTATTCACCTTAGAGTTCTTTATCTTTGGTTGTGCAGGTTCCCGTCTGAGAGGACCCCTAAGTGGAGAGGAGATTTAATGCCACCTCACGGTTGACATTTTTGGTAACAACAGTTGGCGTCGTCTGTGGAGATGACATTGAAATTGCTCCTAAGTCCGAAAGGCGAATCAGACCAAGTGACCCTGTGAGGTTAAAGCCAATAAGGGAATAGCCATGATCGATGAACCACCCATACAACAACCTCGGGGCAAGCCTGTGGAACTGTTAGAACTGGTTATGCTTTTATCGAAACAACCAGAGAAAATAGTCCAAATTAGGTCGATGCTTGCCTTGGAGCATAAATAGGAACTTATGAAATTCCTCTGAGATAATAGCAACATCTTTGAACAGATCCATGAAGATATGCCCAGCTTAGATCGGCACGGTATCACCCACCACCTCAATGCGAACCCAAAGTTCAAATCAGTCAGGCAAAAAAGGAGGAGTGTGAACGTGGAAAGAGACGAAGCCATTTCTGCGGAATGTGGACGTATATGTGGATGACACGCTCATTAAGAGCGATAGGTATAAAGACGACATTGCCGACCTCACCAAGACGTTCGACATCTTGAGGAAGTATAGGATGAAGCTGAACCCTTCAAAATTTGCCTTCGATGTTGGCTCAGAGAAATTTATGGGCTTTATGGTCAACCAAAGAGGAATTGAAACCAACCCAGATAATATAAAAGTTCTGCTCGAGATGGAGTCCCCGAGGAGTGTCAAGGAAATCCAATGTCTCTTGGGAAGATTCGCTGCACTCAATCACTTCATCTCCCAAGCCACGGATAAGTGCCTTCCTTTCTTCAAAACCCTAATGAGTAATGCGTTATTTGAATGGACCAAGGAATGCCATGAGGCTTTCTTAGCTCTAAAGAGCTACATGAGCTACCCACCGCTGCTTTCCAAGCCTGTCCATAGAGAGATGTTGTCCTTATACCTGACGGTCTTAGAAACTACCATCAGCACCATCCTAGTACGAATCGGGGATTACTTCATTCCGAAGCCAATCTACTACATTAGCAAGGCCATGGTGGGAGCGGAGAAACGCTACCCGGAATTGGAAAAGATGGTTCTCGCCTTTGTCACAGCGGCATAAAAACTTTATTCGTACTTCCAGGCTCACTCCATTCAAATCCTCATGAATTCCCCACTCTTACAGGTCCTACCAAACTCGAAACCTTAGGGCGTATAACCAAATAGGCCATGGAGCTTAGTAAATTCAACCTTTGGTTCGTCCAACAAAATGCAATCAACGGGTAGGCGGTGGCAGATTTCATTAGGGATATGACGACGGACCATGAAGAGGAAGCGGAGACCAGTGGGGACCCTTGGACCTTATATGTGGATGGTCTTTCCAATGAAATGGAAAGCGGGGCAGGTATACTACTCGTAGCGCCCGATCAATCTTGGATCGAGTCCTCTACGGGTTCAAAGCCTCAAACAATGAAGTAAAGTATGAGACGCTACTCACAAGTCTAAGGTTGGAAAGAACCCTGAATGTGAGGACGTTGATGATGTACAACAACTCCTAGCTTATCGTCAACCAGATCAAAGAGGAGTATCATGCGAAGGGGATAACATAGACATATACATGTCCCAAGCACGTGCCCTTCTTAGAAAATATGACTCATATACGATTCAGCAGATGCCCCGAAGCCTGAACACTAACGTGACCGTGTTGGCCAAGATGGCCTCCGCCTACGACACGGAGTTCAGTAGGATGGTGCCCGTGGAATTTCTTCCATTTCCAAGCATCAATGGTGAAGAGGTGCTAGAAACTAGCCGGGTAGCGGCGGCTCCATCATGGATCACCCATACATTTGAGTACCTGTGGGGTGGAACAATACCTCCCATCAGGAAAGCCGCACGCAAGCTCCACCTAAGATCAGCCAATTATGTAATTATTGACAAAACTATGTATAAAAGAACTTTTTCATATCCCTCCCTGAGGTGCGTTGCACCCGATGGGGCGTTGTACATCATGAAGAAGGTCCATGGAGGAGTATACGGGAACACAACGGATCACGGGAACTACACCATAAGATAAAAAGATAGGGTATTATTGACAGACGATGGTCTCAGACACCAAGAATTTTGTGAGAGTGTATGACAAATGCGAGGCCCGCAAATATTCCACACCAACCGTCAAAACCACTCACCTCCACCCCAAGCCCATGGCCATTCGACTAATGGGGGTGAATTTAATCAGGCCCCTACCAATGTGGAAAGGCCAAAATAAATTTGCCATTGTCCTCATTGACTATTTCACCAAATAGGTAGGGGCAGAGCCCCTGGCTACGATTACGGAGCACAAAACTATGAAGTTCATATGGAAGAACATGATATGTATGTTTGGTGTCCCCTACACGATCATCATAGACAATGTCAATTAATTTGATAATGCTAGGTTCAGGTGGACGTGTGAAAACCTCAGAATCAAGTACCTACCTCCTCGTCGGCCCACCCATAGTCCAACGGACAAGTAGGGGTAGTTAATAAAACTATCAAATAGAACCTCAAAACCAAGCTAGAAGGAAGGAAATGATTATGGTTCGATGAGCTCCTAAACGTGTTGTGGGCTTATAGGATCATGAGCAAGACGGTGATAAAAGAGACCCCCTAAAGGCTAGCCTTTGCCACAAATGCCGTTATACCGATGTAAATGGACATACCCTCCCACCGAGTCCAATGGTACAACCTGGAGCAGAATATCATTGAGTTGAGACAACTTGGATGACTTGGAAAAGCTACAGAACCAGGCCAACTTGCGAAATGAAGCCCATCGGCTTGTGTCTCGTTGTACTAAAATTTTAGAGTAAGAGATCCATCAGTGTCAAACGAGAGATCTAGTCCTACGAAAAAGGAAGGACACAGAAATATGAACCCTCGAGCATAACTGGGAATGGACTTACCTAGTAATAGAGGTAGTGCACCCTGGCGCATATCGACTACAGGACATGGATGGGTAGGACTTAACTCACCCTTGGAATGCGGAGCGCCTGAAGATCTACCATCAATAACAAAAGAAGAAAGACGAAGGATTATCTCTCGACAAGAAATCAAATATAAATGCTATTTCTCCAAGGAGTGGACCAAAAAGGAAAAAGTAATGTTTGCCGAGCACCCCATCTCGTCATAAAGCAGCTCTAATCAGAGTAGAAATGTCTTGCTAGACTCCAAAAATAAAAGTGATGACTAGCGCGATGCTCAAACCCGTTAGTCGGGATCAAGAAGCGATTATTGGCGCGGTGCTCTAGCCTACCAATCGAGATCAAAAAGTGATGTCTCCCAAGCACCCTAACTCATCAAATGGGAAATGAGATCTAGTCAAAGCAAAAATGTCTGGCTAGGCTCCAAAAATAAAAAAGTGATGACTGGCGCGATACTCTGCCCTTCATTTAGGATTAAAAAGTGATGAATAGCATGGTGCTCTAGCCCGCCAGTCGGGATCAAAAAATGATGTATGACGAGCATCCCAGCTCGTCAGATGGTAAATGAGCTTTAATCAGAGCAGAAATACCTGGTTTTAGACTCTAAAAATCAAAAAATGATGAGTGGTGTGATGCTCTAATCCATTAGTCGGGATAAAAAAGTGATGTCTGGCAAAGCGTTCAAGCTTGCCAAATGGGAAAGGAGATCTAATCAGAGTAGAGATGCCTGGCTTGACTCCGAATAGGATAGGAAATGAGATTCAGACATGAGCGGAGGAAACCAGATAAATACCGAGCAAAGTTTTAAAACAAGTCTACTCGAACAAACCCCCCTCCCGTTGGGGGCAAAGCAACTCCTTAAGGATACACCAAGGTTGTTCGACTAGATCTCCTTAAAGGGGGCAACCCACCAAGAAAGGGAATGATAAAGGTAACTTTGCTACTAAGGGTAACAGGAATGATTGCTTAAAATATTCATAAAGCAGTGAAGATGAGAGGTTAAACCTCCATCCGGGGTAAGTTAAAGCTTCAAAATAATGAAGCTTGGGAACCTAAGGCCTAACTAAAAGTTTGAGGTCGACAATTTATAACGAAAGTAAGAAAAGGGACGGGGCTATCAAAGAGATCGTGTCCTCATTCAAAAAGAGAAAAGAAAGATTACAGACAAAAAGAGAGGAAAAGCTACAAAATGATAAATCTCCAAGTGTTGGTGGAAACTCTAAACACGCTCTGACGATGAGGGTCAAGTATTCTTAGTAAAAGGGACACCCCCGTGCAACGGGACCATCTCGGGTAGCTTCCAACACCAGAGGATCAAGGGCGCCAGAAGAAGGTCAATAATCCTCCGCACGAATCAGACCATGACGTTGAGGACAAAGCAAGAGTTTTGGAGGACAGTTGAGGAAGCTCAAGTCACGCTCAGGATGAGCATCGTTAATCTCATCTCAACAGTTGTCGGAGAGCCTAGGGAGAACTCTAGGAGTAGGGAAACCTTGAACTTATGGGACTCATTAAAGCCCTCCAATTGTCGAGTAACCTCTCTTTTTGACTTTTAGCCTGAGAAAGTTTCTCTTTCTGAAGCCGACACTTATTCAATATGATGTTTTACTACCGACGAAGACTTGTGACGATCTCAAAGCCGCGATGGTGAAATTGACCACATACTTCGAAGCGGCCTCGACCGCCATAAACATCGCGGATCTACAATGGCCAATATACTCCAGCATCATGACATTATAGGAAAGAATCTATAAATGTTAACGAGCAGGTGAGGAAACGACAAACAGACATAAAAGGTACAGGAAGAGAATGTACTTATGCCCAAGGTGTGATCCCCAAAAGCATCAGCAAGCTCTACCTTCGGCAGCTCGAGAAGGGCAGCTCCATTCTCAAGGTCCGCTTGTGTGGACCACCATTCCAACAACCTCTTCACCTCTCCACGGGCTCAGTCCTGAGGACTAAGATTCTCTCCCCCCGCAACCGAGGTCACCAGAGCCTTGCATTTATAACCATGAAGGCTCGGTCGATCAAAACTTGCATAAACAGCCTTGAGGAGTTGAGACAGAGACCCCTCAACTTCAGGGTTATTCACATTGGACCGGGCCCGAGCTGACTGAAGGGATTGGGAAGACACTTGAGGAGCCATGTTATCAAAGCCACCTTGTAACAAGCTTTGATAAGAGGATGATCAGAGCTTTTTTGGAAGGCTCCCAACGGTCTTCAGGAAGAAGCAGGTATAGAAGAAGGTGGGAGAAAAGAAGACGGTAATGACACCCCAAGGTTCCCTAGGGATGGATAGAGGGAGGAAGTGTAGGAAGGACCTTCCTTTCCTTTGACCTCCCAAGCTTCCTACCATCCTTCATCATTTGCACCTTAACACCCTCAAGCTCCACCCGTGGTTGGCTAAAAGAAACCACCTCTGCAAGAAACAGAACAATAAGGCCATGCATAAAAAAGGAGAGGGGGAGACAGGCGACAAGATACGAGAACAACAATATGTTCACATGCGGCTACTAGAGGATGGTGAGAGAGTTAGTGCCTCTCGATAAGGAGGGATCGACATGTACCTAGAAGGTGGATCTGTCTTCCCTTACACCCCTTCTTTAGGAGGTGGTTATATGGATAACCCTGGCATAACTCTAGCATAACTCTTGAAGGGTCTTGGTAGGATGTTGTTTTTTGTGGATGCTACATGGCGGTGGGGACTTCTCGTTAGAGGAATTTGACTTCATGTTCCAAGTGAAGATCCCCCGAAGAAATCGGGTGAGGAGGCTCCCTCTCGGCCCCTAGGCAGGTACTATATCAACGGCAAGACTGAGGGTCGGAGGGACTTGTGGATAGCGCTCCCACCTCTTGTAACGAGTGGAAAGATTGCTGGTTTGTGGTCTCTAGATCTTAGGATTCTTGTCCTGGAGATTCGAATATCACTGACACGATACCTTAGATATTTTGGTTTATAGATGAGATTGTGACTAATAAGCTAAAAATGTATTTGCCCCCAATTCTGAAATTAACTTCTTCTCTTTTTTGTGTAATGGGGACGCAGAAATCGAAAGAACTCTCCACCGTCTTCGCAGCCTAACTCTGTAATTTAGCAAGAATCCCTGAAAACCACCGTCACTTTAGTTTCCTTACCTCTCCTGCATACTTACTATGAGCTGGACTGTACCTATATCCGCTGGCGGATTTCACGGCTGAGATTCCCAACGAGGCCTGTTTGGTAGGTTCAAGCTCAGAAACTATTGGCCCTCATACTCCCAAAATCCATTCTTCAAACAGTATGTGACAGGGAGATGATACTTCTTCCAGATAAAGACTAGGTCAATCTCGGTCAGGGAAGAGGAGTAGTCATCGATCCCCTACCGGCTAGAACTGCCACTCGGACTCGTATCACATTCAGGATAAGAACGGGAACCAACAGTCTCGACCGAAAAACTTGAATCTATGTGGTACCTAACAACCAATTGGGAGAAAGAAGAGGAATTAGGACAGGCACTTGGCGAAATTTCCTCTAGGAAGTGGAGTCTCTTGGTTTTTATGAAAATGAGGATATAAGGGTAAAAAAAGAAGTCACTAAATAGCTTGTCTCTCTCAGAAGGGGAAAGGTAAATGGTGTGGAGAAAACCATTCATTTATAGGTCGTGGGGTGAACAACGATCAAGACAATTCAAATGATTCAACGGGTCAGAGAGTCGTCAACTTACGAATCGACAAGCTCAGGAAATCAGATGCACAGGTCGATGGGACAGGTGACGCTTTAGTAACTGAGGTCACGCGGTCCTCACCTACCTCCCTCACACGCAATCATTACCATTAATCTTGAAGATGGCAAATTTCAAAATTCAAGTGCAGGAACCCACGCATGTGGAATTTCGCTTCAAAAAGGCACTTAGCCCACCCAAATTTGACCTACGAGGATACTCCAATAGGGTAGAGTCACGACCATAACGAGCAATTGAAGGGGATAAAATCTCTACGATTTGACTCATGCTCTGAAAAGGACACGAAAGCCTTTAGATCCGAGCTGGTAGGACTCACACATGATCCTTGATTGGGGGCAACTGTTATGGATATTCCCAGACTACCAATGTCATGACACCATGTGGCAGGCCATGATAGAAGTCTCTACTCTACTCCAGGAAAAGTGAAGGACTCGAGCTCCTAAAAGCGAGGAGAACTGGCCTGACCAGGTAGGTCCCAAGAAACTCGGACGACACCTACCAGCATAAACTATAAAGCCCCAAGAAGGGCATCTGACACAGGTCGTCAGCTAACCCATTGTTAGGCCTCATTATTAATCTTCAAAAGTAACATTCCACGCGGCATTTTCTCCCCTGTGACTAGAGTCGGTCGACTTCAGTCGCCATGATGAAGCGTTGAGTCAACCACAAAATGGTCACATCCACCACGTCCAGCGTGACTAAAGGGAAATCAAAATTGAATGCACACTCCTTTACGTCAGCTCAGGGGACAAACGCATTAAAAGCCACCCCAACTCATTGTATCAAGGATAGGCCGTCACATCGCCTAAATCTTATTCGACACGCATCCTCCCCCCAAAGCTTCAGGTATAAATACCTTTCTACTAACGGTACAAGATAAGCGATTCTCTCCTAAGAAAAACTCTATCCAAATTTCTCCAGAATACCTACTTAGGTATCAGAGGCTCTTCAACAAGGAAACCACCTTCTGGTTCTCTTCACCTTAGAGTTCCTTGTCTTTGGTTGTACAGGTTCCCTCCTGAGAGGACCCCTACGTGGAAAGGAGATTGCATGCCACCTCACAGTTGATATTTTCAGCAACAACAGTACTAATGCATGAGAATATCAATCTTAGAGTGATTAACTTTATTTGTGTCTTTATGTGTGATTTCTAATACATGCCAAATGTCTTTATGTCTTTTGTAAATTCTGCATCTCTCTCTCTGCCTTATATTTCTTTGTCTTTGATTATACAGGTTTCCGCCTGAAAGGACCCCTACGTGGAGAGGAGATTGTATGCCACCTCACAGTTAAGATTTTCAGCAATAATAGTACTCATGCATGAGAATATCAATCTTAGAGTGATGAACTTTATTTGTGCCTTCATGTGTGATTTCTAATACATGTTGAATATTTTTTGTAGATTCACATATACAAATATGATTATATTCATTTACATTTAAGGCACAATATAAGATATTTATAGCTTGAGCATTAATTTTGTCTTTCTTATAATCCAATTATAATCAATAGATTGAATAAATATCTCAATTCTATTTTTCTAAAAGTTGTAATATATTCCATAAAAAATGGAGGTTTCGAAATCAATTTCCCTTGTTGAAAATTAAAAGATGATGCCATACCTCAAGATAATTAAGTCTTAAATATTTGAGTACCAATCTCTTATACCAATTGTAGGATCGATATGGCACGCATTTTATCAAGGGAAAAGGTTTAAAAAGAAATATTTGGTATATAATAGTAAAATTGTTTGAAATTTAAAATTAATAACAAAGTAAATCTTAATAAATGAGAAATAAATACTGAAAATAAAGTGCACGTAATAAAATAATAGGAAATAGAGAGATTTGACACACAATATTTTTACGTGGTTTTGAAAAATCTATCTTTACGACCACGCTCCAAGAACCCCCCTTGAAGATTTTTTCCCCAAATGATCTTCTTAATGGTGAAGACCAAACATTTACAAACTCTATTGGCTTATGCTGTCAATCAAACATTGACAATGTAGCTAGGTTAAGATCTTTGAATCTCTTACACAATCAGTCGCTCTCTTAAAGAGTAGAACTCTCAATTTTTTGCTCTTAATAATTTCTAGCTTCTCTTTAGAATATTTCTCAAATTCTCGCTCAAAATACAATCCTCTCAAGGTGTAAAACTCTATAGAACCTCACGAAGATGAGGGGAGAAATATGTAGAGGTGTATTGGAATTGTGAATGTCGTGGGATATTTTAAATATAAAAAAATATTATTGGAATCAGTCAGCTGGTTAGAGAACCGGATGGATCAATTTGTCATTTAAGGAAGAAATTACTTTTCTGACAAACCGGTCGCACCGGTTTCCCCACCAGTTGGACCGATTTGGTAATTAGGCAAGTAATTGCCTTACTTGCAAAAGCGGGCCCACCAGTTAGGGAACAGATATGATCAGTTCCAAATCGATCTTTTGATTCCCTACCAATTTACACTCCAAAACGTCCCAGTTCGTTGTATTTTAGTTTCTTCTTCTTCTCGTCTGATATGATTCTCTTCTCGGTCTTGGCCCTTGGTGACTTCTTGTGATATATTGGATCCAAACGGCTTCACAAATTCGATCTTTGTTAGATGTGTAATATTCTTCTTGTAGCATTGATCAATTCTTCATATTTTCTTGTATTTAATTTACATTGATAATATTTCTACACACTCAATAAAAATATTAGTCCAACAATTATTTATCATCATCAAAATTAATACCTTGACTAGGATAAACAGTGGGCTAGCGGTTGTGCATGCAATAGTTATCATTGAGTGCCTATAAATAGCAGGTGGTCGTGATTATTGTAGCTTTACGAGGTAAGCATAGGAGTAATGTAGTTTATTGCTTGTTACTTGTAATATTTTACTATCTCTGTACTTGAGGTTCTTTCGAGCCTATCCATGTTTAACTTGTTCATGCATTTGAGACTATCTCAAGCCTACTTGTATTGTGTTAAACTTTCAGTATTTAAAAAAAATCGTTTTCCTCTTTGTTTTTTGTCATTTTATCCCTTAATTCAAAAAGGCTTCTTTATTAAAGCATTAGAAATAATCCTCAGTCTTTCTCTGTGTGAAAGTCAAAATTAGACTTAGTTGGCATATTATAAACTACTATTGAAGTAACATATTTTTTTGCACGCTTCGTGAAACAAACTTAGTGAAATGATAAAAACTAGAAGTATGAAACAATTGGAGGAATCTCAAATTGTGACAACATGGCTTACATTTTGTAACTTGGAAGGCAGTTAACAAGCCAAATGCATGAAGATGACATGGACGTAGTCAATGAATGACGAAAAGGAAAAAGGTTGATCATGGTTGAGTCCAACTTTAATAAACTCATGAGCAAATACTTTGGCCAAAGTTCTGGCATAGATCTTGTTCTAAACCATTTAAAACCAATGATTGAGAAGATTGAGAATCAAATAATAGTTTCTCTCGATAAAGATTAAGCTCAATGCATAGTTGTTAGAATCGTGATCATACCTCAGATCGTGGAAGGTCTTGCGAATTGAATCATATGATCAAACGTGCATCGTAAGGTCCTATTATATACTAATAATACTGTGCAAATAATAAATTACACATTTAACTATGTTAGTAGGTGCAATTAGATTAACAAATAATAACTGAAAAATAAAATAGAATAAGTGGTAACTGGCATTGACCGAGCTCTACCATTTAAAACCAATTATATAAGGTATTGGGAAGTAAATAATAGTTTCTCTCGAGAAATGTTTCAGTTCAACTTCAATGGCTAGCATGACAAACAGTGTTCCTATCCAAATAGAAAATGAACATGAGGAGTCTTTAGAGCAAAGTCCCTATGAACCAATAGTTGGTGGATTGAGAGCCGTAGAAAGAATAATTAAAAGCAACATTTTCAAATTTCAGAAGGTAAAAGTTCAAACTCTAGAAGAAACACCCTCAAAGCGGAATCAGACCTCAGAGGCTTGAGAGGTAGACAAAAGGGGTAAGAGGAGTACACTCATAGAAGTTGAAACTATAAAATTGATTCATAAGTCTTGATGTCGAATAACTAATGACCCGAGATCCATTAACTATAGCTTGGCTTCAGATGTTTGAAAACATAGCGGTGTCGTTTTCATAATATTAACAAAAACATTACGATTCACTCAAAAGCTTAATGATGGTGTTTTAGTTTAGCTATATGGCTTCAGATCTAGGCCAAATATCTTTTCACTTGTAAAGGATTTTTTTCGGTATGGAGAACCCTCTACGAATAAATAATAAAGATCATAATTTGAAAAGAGAAAGAGAGAATAAAAACACCATCATTTACGTGAAAAGCCCTTAAAGGGGAGAAAAATCACGGGAAGATCGTTGATATTCATTTATGTAAATGATTTTACATAAACATTGATGAGAGAATAGAGGAAGGACAGTGCCTTTAGTTGAGGTTTGCTTAGGTCTTCTCCTTTTTCTTTTTACATAAGCATGTACTTATAGACCTTACAATAATAAGAATAATAAAAATAGGTTGATCGTATACCATATGCTTTCAGATGATGGGATTACTTTCAGGCGTGGGCTCATTTACTCTGCTTATTCCTTTCAGTTGTTTTGTCCTCAACAACTCAATCAGTCATAGCCACTTGGTGGTTCCTTATGGTTTGGGTCAATCAATCACAACTACTTGATTGTCAGTCTGAACCCTCCTTTCCGTTATGATATTTTGTCCTATCCAGGAGGTAATGATTCCCCGTTCTTGAGATATCGGTTCCTGTTCTCGAGATGTCAAGTCCGTTCTGTTGTTGTTTCCCGTTCTGGGAGTAATGGTCCCCCGTTTTGGAAGCAATAGTTCCCCGTTCCAAAAGCAAGAGTCACCCATTCCAAAAATGATGGTCACCCATTCTAGAAGCGATTGTCCCCCGTTCTAGAAGTGATAGACACCTGTTCCAGAAATGATAGTCATCCCGTTCCAATGTCCCCCGTTCCAAATGGTAATTCCCTAATTTAGCATTCTTCCCCGTTCTAACGAGGTCCCCGGTATCAGCGTTCTTTCTGTACACGTGTCTTGGGTGATTTTTTTTCCTGTTCATTTTCCCCACATTACACTCAATAAGTTTCACTTATTGAGGTGTAATGATTTGTCCTTTCTTAGTTTGTCCTTACGTCTGCCAATTTATGTTCTCACGTGCTTCTTAAAAACATGCGATGTAGTCTTTAAAAAAAGTTCTTCGATTTGTTCGTTGTTAGTGATGGCTTCTCATTTTCTTCTATTGCTACATTCATCTATTCTCGTTCACGAATGTTTTGTGTTTGTCGACTAACTTTTTTGCCAGCTCGTTGTCGATGATGATTACTTCCCTTCATTTGCTGTATTGTTTTTTCGTTCTTTTTACTACTAGCTTATTGATAGAGTTTTCTCGTTTTCATCATTATGGGCTCATTGTGGAGGTTCTCTTGTTTTTTTTTCAGTATGGGTTTAATGATAGAGTTTCTCTTGTTTCTTTATTTTTCATTTTTCTTCTCCCATACATTAAGATTTGTGAGACGAATGTTGTACAAGAACAATAATAATTTATTGAAATGAATAAGGAGCGAGTATACCATTCCATAAACGCATCGCATGAGTTTGAGTTTGACGTTCTGCATTTGTTGGTAGAGTTTCTGCTGTTTCCAATTTTTTTTGCTTTCAATTTTCCTTCCTTTTCTCGCTTCTTTTGCCTTTACTCCATGTCGTCTTTTGCTTAAAGCTCCGTTCTAGCTCTTTTTTCTGCCCTTCTTTACTCAACTCTTCTTTTCTCACTGAGCTGAAGGTCTTTCCTTAACTTATTTTCTTTTATATTCTGATGTTCTTTTCTCAACTTCTTTTCTTTTCTGTTCTGAAGATTTTCCCGTTCTTAAAGACATTTCCTTTTTCATTTTCCAGACTTCCCCGTTCTAAAGATGTTTCCTTTCATGTTCTTCAAACTTTCTCGTTCTGAAGACATTTCTTTTTCTTTCTGAGAACGGCATACATAGACGCTCCCAAGGACTTAGGCTCATTCAGTGGAACCATAGCCCCGTTTTGATTTCCTTCTGATAGTAGGACTTATGAATTGCCCCTCCAAAGGACTTACACCTTTAGTTTCTTCTGAGAGTAGAACTTATGAATTGCCCCTCCCAAGGACTTACGCCCTTAGTTCCTTCTGAGAGTAGAACTTATGAACTCCCCCTCCCAAGGACTTACGCCCTTAGTTCCTTCTGAAAATAGGACTTATTAACTACCCCTCCCAAGAACTTACGCCCTTAGTTTCTTCTAAGAGTACGACTTATGAAATGCCCCTCCTAAGGACTTACGCCCTTAGTTACTTCTGAGAGTAAAACTTATGAATTATCCCTTCCAATGACTTACACCCTTAGTCTTTTGAGAGTAGGACTTATGAATTGCCCCTCCCAATGACTTACACCCTTAGTTCATTATGAGAGTAGGATTTACGAATTGCTCATCCCAAGAACTTATGCCGTTAGTTCATTCTGAGAGTAAGACTTATGAATTGCTCCTCCCAAGGACTTACACCCTTAGTTCCTTCTGAGAGTAGGACTCATGAATTGTCCATCCCAAAGACTTACACCCTTAGTTCCATTGTCGAAGAAGAGAGAGAGATATATTTGATAGCCTGCACGTTATCATACCATAAGAATTGATTGAGAGCTCAAAATCAAATTCTGTGAGATTCTTTGGTAAGTAGACTTATGTATCTTCCTGATGATATAAGATTGGTCGTATAGTTGGCTTCTAATAAATATAGTTTAATTTCTAAAGTTGATCATTCTGCATAGTCTATTTTTCTGAGTAGTCTTCATGAAAATTGTCATAACCCTTTTTTTCAAGAGCTCCAAATCAAGTTCAGAGAAGGGAGACACTGGAGGAGTATACCGAGCAGACAAAGCCAGAGGTGAACCAAACTGTAATCCGGGGGGTTTTACTATCATGATACTCCGAGTAACCTTCACCAGATCCTCTGGCGAGTCATCATCGTATGATCTCACACTCCCGCCATCTAATTCCTTGTTAGAGCATAATCAGGGAGAGAAGGTTGGGTGCTTGTGAAGCTTGCCAAGGCCATTCTCTGGCCAAGGACTTGTAACAATGTCATCCCAGAGCTGGTAAAGTATGTCCATGGTGCATGTTAGCAGACTAATGCAATGTAATTTTAACGGTCCTTCAGACAAGAAGTTCAACATGACTGTCATAAAATGGAGAGTTGAAGTCGCGGCCTTCCTTTACTTGGCCTTTTCTTTACTCAGTTTTTCTTTACTGAACTTTTCTTTTCTATCTTTCTTTACTCATCTTTTCTTTTCCGACTTTTCTGAAGATCTGACTTCAACTTTTCTAAAGGTCTGACTTCAAATTTTCTAAAGCTCTGACTTCAACTTTTCTGAAAACTTTCTTATCTGAGCTTTCTTTTCTTATCCACTATATTTTTTATAACTCACCCTTCCTTCGATGGATTTCTTTTCTGATCTCCTTCCTCTCTTTTTTTTCTTTTTATTAGAAGTTGATAATGATGTAAAAGAAATAGGCCAATCGAATATGCAAGGGACGAGTTTACCATTTTCTATTCCGTTTCTAGTTTTGTACTTGTTGTCGTTCCCATCTCTGCTTCCAACCTGTTGCCGTTTCTATTCCCGCTTCCGTTGTTAACAGGGCGTTTGATTTGGTTTTTGGCATTTGGGAGGGATTTTTTCGAGTTTTATTTTACTCTCAATGAAAGCACCAAGTGTAAAGGGTTTTTTTGGTATGGAGAATCATCTACGAACAAATAATAAAGATCATAATTTGAAGAGTGAAAATGATGGGAATAAAGACACCATCATTTATGTGAAAAATCCTTAAAGGGGAGAAAAATCACGGGATGATCGTTGATATTCACTTATGTAAAGGATTTTACATAATTGTTGATGAGAGAAAACAGGATGGGCAACACCTCTAGTTGAGGTTTGCTTAAGTCCTCTTCTTTTTCTTTTTACATGAGCTTGTACTTATATGCCTTACAATAATAAGAATAATAAAAAGGGGACGATCACATCCCTTATGCTTTCGGCTGATAAGATTGATTTTAGGCATGTGCTCATTTACTCTACTCATTCCTTTCAGTTGTTTTATCCTCAGCAACTCAATCAGTCATAGCCACTTGGTGGTTCCTTATGGTTCAAGCCAATCAATCGCAACCACTTGACTTCTAGTCTAAACCCTCCTTTTCATTTAGATGTTCTATCCTTTCCAGGAGGTAGTGATTCTCTGTTCTCGAGATATCTACATGTGTCTTGGGTGGTTTTTTTTTCCTGTTCATCACTCATAAACTTAAAGCCGACTTTACACCTTAAAACATGAAACAACATCATTTTAGTTTTTATGCGTGGCTCATAGATTGTGATATTGAAACATTAACTATATTGTCTTAAGAACCATTTACCACGACTTAGTGCAATAAGTTCGAGAAACTCTTGCATTGGTTTGACATATCTAAAGAAATAAACTGTAGAGATCCAAAGCTACGCATAACATTGTCACAAGTTCACATCACACTCATCAATATAACTACCATCTTAGTACGTAAAATCAATTATCGATATAGCTCACCAGTCGTCAGCCAAGTCATTACAGGGCATAAAAGGACATTCCATCAAGAAAAAATAAAATCACATATAGTACAACATACTATGTACCAACAAATTTAAGCACAAAATCAAAGTAATTAACTTCACGATCAAAGTCATAGAAGATAAAAGTACTCAATATCCATAAATTCAGAATTAGTGTCTAAATATAGAGAATTTCATACTCAAGAAGCTTATGCAAAATCAATTTCAGTTAAATAACAAAAAAAATCCTAAGCTGAGAAGAAAGCCCACTATGCTAAGTTAAGAACAATGGTACTTACCTCTCTTTGATGAATTGGATACTATCTAGTGCTTCACAATCATTGTAAATGGTTAGGTTGAGAGAGAGCGTGTGTGTAAATGGCTAGGATTGTGTTTTTTCATGACTATTACACCGTGGTAAATAATAGAGAAAGTACTTTGATACCCCTTGAGGTTTACCTAAAAGATACTATTTTAGTTGAAAACTTCAATAGTACAGATGCTTGTATGCTTGTCTCCTGTGCTAAATGTAGGCGTCCTCCTGACCGGGGGAATCGACAATGATGGTGTTACATGTGTCCTTCCCTCTAGCTAGAGCTCCTCATGACCTCAATGTCTACAAAAGATAAACAAAAAACTCTAAGATGAAAAGAACCAGGTGGTTTCCTTGTGAAGATCCTCTGATACCTAAGTCAGTATTTGGTCGATATCTTGGCATAATTTCCTTAGGGAAGAGAAGGCATACGTCTTCTGTTTATTGATAGACGTATTTATACCTGAGTCTTTGGGTGGGAAGAAGCGTGTCAAATAAGCCTTTCAGAGGTGTGGTGGGAAAGCTTCATGAGACACAATGTCTATCCTGAATTGCCCTTGATTGGACGGAAGGGCGACAACCTTGACATAAAGCGTTCATCATAAAATGTTGAAATGACTGGACGAGGGCTATCATGACATCCTACCATAGCGATGGGACTTGTTGGGTGGTCGGGCCTGTGAGGAGGTATCACCTGGGACGTTACTTTCGGCAGGTAATGGTGACCCTACGCTCAGTGTTATACGAGCTCTCCTCATAAACTTTGATCTCTCTTATACGTGCTCTAGTCTGTGTAACCCGAGCATCCTCGGTACTGACCAGGTTAGGTCGATTCTTTTCTTTAGAAACTTCATTCATCGGGGGGCTCCTAATGCGGTGTAACACGGGTCGTTGCGTTATTGGAAGTTGAGAAAACACTCATAAAAGACAGACACCCCCCTTTAGTTTTAGAAAGACATGAACATCTATTGGCATTTTATTTTGGATACTAAAGATTAAAAATGTGATTTTCCCTACTAATGACGTTAAAATTTTTCAAAATATCAAGAATACATTTTCTATATTGCTTACTAGGTAAACTCTGGATTTGTGTGTTTTGAGGGTTATAAGGGAAATAACCCAGTTTTGTGTATTGGTGGTTTTCTCGGGTACTAGTCAATATACTTAAATTGGTCTGAATCTAAGATTATTTTAGTCATTTCATTCTAAAATTAAGTTATTTATAGTAGATTATATATATTTATTTTTTTTAAAACTATAAAGAGTATTCGTGTCTTTTAAATAAATCTTAGTGGTGTACAAATATTTTTCTCTAAATGATATGCTAGGTGAAAAAATCAATTTCCAAAATATATATATATGATGCAAAACGTGAAGAAATACCTAGTCACGTCCGGAACCACGTGGGAAGCATTAAACTATGCGGCTAATTATTATTTATTTTCATTAGCGAATATTTTTAAATAAGTTTCACTAATACCTATAATTTATTGTCAGTTTGCTTATTTGCTAATGCTCCGGACCAACTTTACGTATTCTTGTTTAAAAAAAAAAACTTTACGCATTCTATTTTCTCTGATATCGACAAGCTGCCAAACGTTTGGCCTCAGAGAGTGTGTATGTGTGAATCTCTGTGTGTATCCTAGAGAGAGAAACAGATGGAGAAAAAAGTGCTGGTGGTGTTCTCTGTTGTGGGTTTCTTGGGACTCTTTTCAGCTGCTACTGGTTTTGCTGCTGAGGCTACAAGGATTAAGGTGAACTTATTCCTATTTTTCTTAGATGTCATCTGGGTTTCTTTCGAAATTGCGTATCTCATGCCTTTTTCTCGTCAATTTTTTTATTTTATCTACTACCTTGTGTCTGGTTGCTGAGAAAACCAAGTAAAAGAAAGGAATTTCTTATGAGTCTTCTTTTTTTCTTTGTTTCTTCCTTATGGAGTACAAAATCACCCAGAGTTCCCTTTCTCGTACTATCGAAGAACAGAAAAATCGGGGTTCATAGTACTTCATTTTTTGTTTCCTTAATAGCAACATATCTGCTGGCCGGTTAGGTAATTGGTTGCACTCCTTTTCTTGAAAGATTAGAAAAGTGGGGGCAAACAAGAATATCTGAGTATTTTGACTTATCATAAGACAATGAAAATCTGAATTTTGTGTGAAAAATGACCAATTTTATGGCTTCTGATACGAGAAAATTGAAAAATCTGTACTTTGTTTGTCAAGTGAAAAATCTGTACCCAAGTTTGCAGTATGTAATGAGAGTTTGCAGTTAGTTTTCTTTCCCCAATTGACAATTCTATTGTTTGTGATTCTTTTTCATTTGCTAATTAGTGGTTTATGCTAATTGTTTGGTACCTTTCTTCTTGTCTGCTATGATGTTGATAATTAGTAATTACTTGAAATTGTCCATCGTGGTAAAATAAATTGACCAACTTAATTTTCATGTTCATTTTCGTCGAGAATCTCATAAAAAGTTTTGTCATACTCATATATGACTTCATTTTGGCCCGTAAATGTGTGAACCAACTTAACTTTGACTAAGTTTCTATATTGTTTCTACGGTGGAAAATGCTGTTTGTAGAAGAAAATGACCAACATGAACGTGTATAAGCTAATCTTTATTTCCTCTCTCTCTCTCTCTCTGATTTATTATTATTGTATGCGTTAGAATGTGCTTCCATTTCTGTCTTGATTCAAATTTCACCAGCATATATGCTTGGATAGATGCTTTATGACTTTTGTTTGATTGAAATTTTCACCATATGACAAACAAATTTTCACAACTTTTCAATTGGAGGATATGACCTAGAATAAGTTATATAGTATTTTGTCCATCAGGATTTGAGCTTGGGAACTCTTAGTTTGAGGAGAAGTCGCATGATCAATTGAGCTATTACTCAGACCAAGAATGATGCTTTACGTACTAATAACTCTAATGTCGAATACCTATTCTAGTCTTCTCTATAAGTAATTCACTCAATAATAGCCTCTGCACTTCCTCCATAATTCTGGCTTTTTTCCATGTCTTACGTTTAGAAGAAAAAGTCATGTTCTGAATTTTCGTAGTTTTGACTCATTGATTTTATCCTTCAAACTCCATCAAGATTGCACAATGGATAATTTAGTTTCATTTTACCGATAACAGAAATATTGCAAAATGGATCTTTTACTGGAATTTGATGAATGCGAGAGTGTATTTTTTGGACCATGCTGTAAGCTAGAAGTTGTTCTTTTGTAATGGGGAAGAGTCAAAATCTACTACTATCCTTATCCATTTGTCAACAACATAGAATTTCTTAGTTAAAACTCAGAATTCAGAGGTGTCAGCTAATTTCTTAATAAATAAAAGTAGAATTCATCCAATTGATGAAAAATTGCTCAAAATAGCAAGGAAACAGATCCTAGTCTAAAATTTTAATTACATCTGCAAGGTTTGCTTATATCGTTTTTGCAAGTTTATGAAATAAGGAAGTACACTTTTGGATTTGGAATAGAGAATTGATTGAGTATGAGTATGGCCTGTTGTGTTCTTTAGGTCCTACGTCTACAACTGGTGAGCTATGAAGCAGAGAATGTTGGACATGGACTCACGTCAGAGCACGCTACCTAGGACAGACTTTGTGTTAGTGTTTGGAATTTCAGAAATAAAAAATGAGGTCTAGAATCTAGTTTGGATAACTTTTTGGTCTAAAGTAAAAAAGAAGTGAATGTTTGAAGAACAAGAGTAAAAGATAGAATATGTTTTCACACTGTCTCTCTTGGTTGTGGAAGTCATAGGGCTTCATTCTTGAACAAAAATCCATTTTTTGATTTATTTAATCTCATGTGATGATTTTGACTCCCTTAATCATCACATGAAACCAGTTCCCATTCCTTCCCGATACCTCCCAAGGATAACTTCCATACCAAGGTTAGCACGGTTAATAATCAAGAAGGAAAACCAAAAGGAACTAGAATTTTTGTAGAAATTTCTTTGATATTGATTCTCTATTTCTAATTTAAAGTGAGTAAACAGAATCCCTTACTCAGTGACGGTTTGCTGATCACAAAGTGACTTTACCTCTTTTTACTTTTCATGATAGATTGGCTCGAATTGACGGGGTGTGCTTATAATTGGGTCCAATATTTTTTTTTCTTTGGGGGGGAGGGGGGTGTTAGAACTATATGATACTATATCTTCCCTTATATATTTATATTGTTCTATTCTTCTAATTTTGAATATATTAGAGCCATTAACGTGTGAACTACGGTTTGCAAGGATTTAGGATGATAATAAGAAGGGTTATAGTAAATTAAAAGAATAAGTTGTAAAGTAAAGCTATTGCATCACACTACTAGAACTCCAAAGCAAAGTAGTAGTTGTAAAGACACACATTCATTGTGCCGAGGTGAAGATCTACAAACCTCTTTATAGATCTTCTCTAGACTTCTCAATGCTTTTGACTATAATTATTCAATCAACTCTGAGAAATTCTAGTGACTCCAAGAAAAAATATTAAGACATCACAACACCTTTTCTTAATTCCGGACTAATTGAGATTAACTTTTCAACTTCTTCCTTAAAGTTGCCTATGAAAATGAATTTTAAATTGTTTGGAAATAGGACTTTGAAAATTCTTTGGAAAAACAGGCGTTAGAGACCCTTCTCTCCAACTTTTACATGAAGTTCAAGAATGATTTTATTGCTATCTCCATCGTTAACCGTGTCTGTCTTGTTTCATGTTTCACATTGAAAATACATTGGGAAGATCTTGGCTAAATGTGTTAACATTTCTTCAGAGGAGAGCGCTGGAGATTGACACTTTGGTCATCTTGATATTGTGAATGAAGATTAAGGGGAAGAGAAGTAAATATAACCTATCTTCCTTGGGGTTTGTTACGTTTGTTTGATTGTATTGCGGCATTTTAGTAATTCGGATAGGAAGAACTGGAAAACGTTGGTATAGTCAAAACTAAGGTATCTTTACTTATTCATCGCATAAACGATGATCAAACATGTTTGTGGTTTGGCGTTTTTCCAGGAGGTGACATTTTAGGCAAGCATCTTCAATATTATATGACTCAGTTGATATTTAGTAGACCGAGTTTCATTTTTTATGGTACTAATATAATTTGATATGGCAGGCTTCTCAAGTTCAGTTTACATCCATCAATCAATGTCAATATCCCCGGAGTCCAGCTATGGCTCTTGGTTTAACTGCAGCTGTTTCTATTCTGATTGCTCAAATAATTATTAACGTTTCGACTGGCTGTATTTGCTGCAAAAGGAGCCCTTATATTTCCAATCCTAACTGGAAATTGGCGGTGCTCTGCTTTGTTGTTTCCTGGTAATACTTCAAATATAGCTATAAAATTCTGTTTTGTTGAAAAAATTAAATGCTTAATTTTACTGTCTTGATCATACCTTATCTTTCCAGTTTCTTTTCATGATTTTGTCAAAACTGTTTCTTGATAATGCTAGAGTTTTAGGTCGTTACCGTAAGATGCATTTTGTTCTCTTCTAATAAGTATTAGAGGACTAATCATGTTTATGCTTTTCGATCGTGAATATGATAATGCAATTTCGGAAAACATACGGGGCCAATGAAACTTGACATGTAAAAAGTCAGGCCTTGGGGAAAAGAGGAGTTTTTACGAAAACACCAAGTAGACAATTTATATACCAAGTCTTGACTTAATGAATAGAATAAGCCTTAAAGGGTAATAGAAGGACCTGTTGCAACTTTTTAGATTATTCAAGGACTTGATTGAGGATATTGCCCTATTGACTAAATTGAGACTGAGTATAAACTTGGAGGACCAGTAATGTATTTTCGCTCTATATTCATCATTCTACATCTATGTTATAGGGTGTTAAGTCTAAGTTTGTGTTGTCGTCTCAGTCAAAACATATTTTTTTACAGTGAAGTGGATACTTTCTTTTCATATTGGCATAAACATCTAATGATTAGTAACAAACCCCTTAAAGCTAATAATTCAATGTAGAATCAAAGGTTACATGATTTTTGAGCCCCCATGTGCAGTTTGATAAGTGAACTCAGAACCATATATGAACCGTAGTTGTTTTAGATCATTGCTTGAGCCTTTTTGTTCATGCTTTAACCTGAGGGCTCGAGAAAGCTGTTATATGTTGGCAATCATTTAAATATATTGTTAAAACTTATTCTAATCCTAAAAACAGCTCTTATGTACATTTGAAATTGCATTTAAGAAGTGATTGCCTTAATTGGTTAAAACCTGAATTTGTTGGAGCAAAATGAACAGAACTGACAAATTGGATTTCAATCAAGCAATATCTTTATCAATCGAGCTGAATAGTAAGATGTCAAATACTTGATTTTGACATATCTAAATTAGTCTCGAGAATTCATTGCACAAAAACATAAACCTTTTAGATCCAATACATCAATTCTTGGGTGAGATTTTTTTTTTCTCAGGATGAATAAGTCACGTAGAGGTATTCAAAACTTACTGCTCTTAAGTCGTCATATAATTTTTCAGATCTGCTCGAGTCCTTGAGGTTACCCCTTTGCTAGGATTTCCATTCAAAAAATCTGTTCTGCAGATAGATTGATTGATTGTAATTGAAGTTTAAGATCTTAATGAACAGATTTTGTCAGCATGCTGATTTATAAACTAAATTTTGTCAAGGTAGACCAGACCTCTAATTTATTTTATAGATAAGTGCTTTTGCTTAATTAGATTCATTACTCGACGTGGCTTATCTCTCGATCGTCATTTGCCATTCATCCATTTTTAAGTAGATTATAGTTTTCACATCTAATTTATATTTCTTTTCAGATTAATTACCCAAAAATCGTATATAATACTTTAATACATCGATTATATTGCACTTTGGCAGGTTCACCTTTGTTATGGCGTTTCTCCTGTTGCTGACTGGTGCGGCCTTAAACGACCAACACGGGACAGAAAGCATGTACTTTGGTAACTATTATTGCTATGTGGTGAAACCTGGAGTGTTTGCTGGAGGTGCTGTTTTAGCATTTGCAAGTGCATTGCTTGGGATAATGTATTATCTGACATTAAATATGGCAAAGAACAATAGCAGCACTCTGTGGGGCAATAATCCTTCTTCCGTCCCTCCTAATCATCATCAAGGTGGTGGGATTGCTTTGGGACAACCTCAGTTTCCTCAACAAGCTACTCAAGATCCCGTTTTTGTACACGAAGATACGTACATGAGACGACAATTTACGTAGAAATCTGACACATTTTGCGTACATTTCTACTTGTCGTTTTGCTTGGGTATATTCTACTTTATTGTCTTGGAAAAATGGTTTCTTTTTAGTTTGAAAAGGTGTAACGTCCAAACAGTCAGAAGAGGGTGGTTCTTCTATATTGTACGGCTGATACATGTATTTTATATAGTATTTGTTTTGCATAGCGTATTTATTATTTATGTAGTAGTAGTACGAAAAATGGGTAGGACTAGAGGATCATCTTGTTCACCAGACTTTGATAGAAGTCTTTTTCTTGATTAGGTTGAAATAGTTTCACTAGCGCGCATCCATGAAGTTGAAGCAGTTAGTGCCTTGAAGTGGCGTTTACCTGGCAGTGAAGTCCACGCAGATCCCTTCATCTTGTTCACCAGACTTTGATAAGTTGCACATGCATTCTTTAGACCAAAGAGTTATAACAACAATAGACATTTTACTAAGTAATGAAAGAAGTCTTTTTCTTGATTAGGTTGAAATAGTTTCACTAGCGCGCCATCCATGAAGTTGAAGCAGTTAGTGCCTTGAAGTGGCGTTTACCTGGCAGTGAAGTCCACGCAGATCCTTCACTTCCGTTCTTCTTCCACACCTTTTTTTTAGTTTTTGTAATTGATGTTCATACCCGGGCCCGGGTATGAACTCCAAATACCCTCCTTTTTAAACCTCAAAAGNATATGATGCAATCAAACGGGGTGGGGGGGGGGGGGGGGGGGGGGGGGGAACACTTGCTTCCAAATTTCTCTACGGAAAATGCAAAGCCAAAAAGTTTGAACAATTTTTTCTTAGACGTCATCAGATTTGATTGATAATTCTGGAAGAAACTAAATAAAGAGAGAAGGTAATAATTACTTAGACAAATTCCAGACAGTCTTTGCACCTCAAATTCCAGTCCATGCATTTTGCGAAGAGTGAGACTGCGAGACATGGGGGAGGGAAGTAATTTCAGCAAGAAATTGAAGAACAAATGGTGTTCAGTAGAAAATTTGTCATTTACATAATATATAATAAATATCCAGAACATTTTACATAACGAAAATTATTGGTATCACTGAGAAAGTGCAAACACCAATTGGCAACTCGGTGGTAATCACAATAACGGAGAGACATCATTCTTATCGGATGCGACTCAAATGCGCAAAAGGCTCTGGGTTAGCTTTTGGTGCTGGTTTTGCAACTTCAGGAACCCCAAACACATTCCAAAACCTTAGTGTTTCATCCCCTGCTGCTGATGCCACTGTGCAACCATCCGGACTCTGCATACAATCAAAGCTAACTTAGAACAAGATTGATTTTTAAGCCAAAACTACTTGTTCAAAATCATTATTTTATATACCTGTGCCATGTAAAGAACCCTTGAAGTATGACCATTGAGCTCTGCCATCTTCACCATTGATGGGTATTTCCAAAGAGTTAACTGATTGTTAGCGAACCCATGAGAGCTAAGTAGCTCTCTCTCATTCTTGTTCCATAACAGAGCACATACCTGAGAACCAGTGTCCACAGAGTTCACACATGCACCAGTGTGTGTATTCCAAAACTTTATGCTTCTATCTCCTGCTCCACCACCAGAGGCAAGCAAATTCCCCTGGAATGGACACCAAGCAAGTGCTTTAACTGCTGATGTATGCTCTTCAAGCCTGTGAAGCCATTCTGTAGCTGAGTTTGATGATGCCATTGATCTATCCCATATATTGAGTACATTATCGTTTCCTCCGCTTGCTAATTGCTGGCCTGATGCTGACCATTTTAATCCACAAACCTCTTGATCATGTCCTCTGTAGGTCTCAACAATGTGATCTCTAATTCTTACATCGTTGTTGAAGATCCTCCCATCCATGCCACCAGTTGTGAGAATATGATTATTCCATGCCAGTGATCCTACTCTCATTCTGTGGCCGCCTCTCAAAGTTCTTAGCTGCAGATGAATTTTCAGCAACCCAGATCAGTATCCATCAACCAGAAGCAGAGTCAGATCATAACATTGAATCATAAAAAGAAGAAAAAGGAATCACACCTGTCTATTAGCAGTCGAATCCCATAGCTGTACTTCAGAATTGTTCAAGCCCACAGCAATGTGCCGACCATCAGGAGCCCAACTGACACTTGTAATTGGTCCAGTTTCGTCCTCAACCGTGACGAGTTCCGAAGTAGAGCCGTCAGCTGCATTCCACAAGTATACTGTACTTCCAAGAGCTATGGCAAGAACATTGCAGCTTCCCCAATCCAATAAATTCAGGTAGTAATCATCCACTAGATCAGGAGCATCTAATGTCCTCTCTGAAGTCTGAATGATCAAAGAATGCTCATTAAAGTATCAAAAGATCAAATCCAGTTATCATCCACTGGATCAGGAGCAAATGTCATTTTAATTTACAAATCTGCTAATTAAGTGATAACTAAAATATATATCCTTAACCAACCTGGGGAATGTGACGGCGAGTCTTGGCGGGTTTATTATCATGGTGAACAGAAGTGGAGAAGTTCTTCGGGACGAGCTCGACGGGAACAGGAGGCTTGTTCTTGAAGGCCAAGATTCGAGTTCGGTTCATGTTGAATGTCTCGGCTAATTGCTTTTGATAAGCCTCTCTCGACGGTGAACTGAGAGTCGGATTTTCCTTACCTTTCCTACCTTCGGTGAGCATGTAGTGTGCGTAGTCAAAATCCATCGCCGATCGGTTCGGTATGAACCTGTCCAACTGCATTCGTCAAAGAAATTGTCAGAAAACCCAAATCGAACGGAAATTCTACTGCTATTAGGGGAGATTCACGAAAATCATAAAAAAAGAATTGCATACATTTTCCCTAGAGTTTCTCCGCTGAAGAAGCTGTTCTTGGAGAGGGCAACGAGACTGTGATTTGGAATTCACAGATCCTGCATCCATTAGTAAAACCACAAAAGAAAACACACAGAATATAGAAAACGAACTAAAAGGGGGCGAGAAAAAAAGTGTAAAGAAACCAGAAATCCCTGCAAAAGAAATTTAGACGACGAATTCCTTCAAAAGATTTATGTTAATATTAATTCAACAAAAGAAAATAAACGTTAGAGTGCAATATATCAAGCCCGCGTTGATTCTCAACCGTTTTGCGTCCACGCGAGCGAGTGAGCGAGAGAGAGAGAGAGAGAGAGAGAGAGAGAGAGAGAGAGAGAGAGAGAGAGAGAGAGAGAGAGAGAGATGTGAATTTAAGAGTTGAAATTGATGGTTTTTTATACACTTAAAATATAGACGGGAAAAGAATACCTCGATCTATGGAAAGCGCCAACGGCTATATCTCAGGAAAGACGTTGAAAACCAGTCTGACTAAAGTGTCCTCCAATAGCAGGGACATTAGGGGCAATTAAGTAATACGACGTCCAGTGAAAATGCCGGCTACGATATGACATGGGTCTCACGTTATGGTAATTCTGTTAATTTAAATTTAAACGATTTTGATTTATTAGATACCATAATGGAAAAAGATTCATTTTATTTATTTTTAAATTAAATTAAAAAAGATCTTAATCGTTGAAATAATTTGACACTTATGACGAGTAGATCTTATATAGAGCCGAACTGTAGTAAAAAGATAAAATAATTTTTAACATTTAATTTTAGTTGTTTAAATCTAATCATACAGTTCAAATTTGACTTTCTCTTTTCAGGAGTCTGCAGAGAATCTAACTCTATTTTTAAATTGGGTAAGCATTAGCATTGATTTTGTTGTGGGTAATTTTCATACTAATCTTACGTTCTTTAAAAATTTATTATCTAAACGAATAATGATAATAATTAGCTTTAACATTAGAGAGCATGCCTCAGAAGATTTTTTTTTTTCCAATTTAAGAAAGATTGAACCCAAGTCTAATGGAGAACTTTTAGAGAGCCTTTGGTTGGAGTCATTCACATGATAAAATATGTAGTAATTTTATTTTTAAATATTTCTCTACATTTATCTTAAATATTCTCATTTGACATGGTAAATTTATTTAACTTAGTTAAATAACAATCTCACATTACTTTCCCTAAAAAATATACTTTACCAAATAATTTTTTCAATTCACTTACTCATCTTACAACATATCTACACATTTTTCAAAATAACTTTTATTTTCATAAATTCTCATAAAAAATATCATTATTTGTTTGCATTCATCTTACTTGATTTTAATGTTTTATTTTTTAAAACCAAAGTCTCACAAAAGTGTCATGAAAAAATCATGATCCTGAAATCCCACCAGATCTCATTTTAATCCTGGTAGAATCAAACCCATCCCCATACTGAATTTTAAGATTTTTTTTCGTCCCTTCCGACCCTGTCTCGAAAGGATCGTCCAGCAAACCCATCTCTGAGGTCATTTTGTGAGATTAAAATATGCACGTTAATTAGAATAAATGATATAAAATCTTCATATATGCATAATATAAATTTTAAATGATTAAAATGCATGTTAATATTATCAAACATTTTTTTTGAAATTGCAAGTTATTTCCTTCCCTAAAAATTGAAAATATGACAAAAAAAATAGGTGTATGTATCATAGTTGTCAAATTTATTTTTGTGGTCATTTTTTTAAATAGTAAAATGTTTTAGATATTTTGGTGTTCTAGATTTCATTTAAAAAATATTTTAGACATATAAAATAATATTATATATTTATTATTAATAATATAAGTAAAAAATTGAATCATGACTTGTTTTCATACAACAAACAATAACTTTTTTTAACATTAACATTAGGGGTGCGATCTGTTCGGTTCGGTGCGGTTGAAGGGGTTTTATAGAACCGAAACGTAAGTGCGATTTTCTATTAAGTGAAACCGAACCAAACTGGCTCGTACTCATGAACCGCACCGAACCGAACCGCAAAATATCACATAAAACCGGATCGAACCGATATAAATCGATGACAAAATTTTGGGTGTTAATAATGTAGGACGAATCCAAGCAACGGCCAGAAAGATGAGCACTCAGAGTCAATCCATGTAAGAAATAATCAAATACACAAAAATAATCATATAATAAACAGATTAGAAACTCCATCTATATTCATAATAATAACTAGAAAACACCAACTCTTTAAAAACAGAGAAGAAATTCAGTTTCTACACATAAAAATCACAAGTATCTGGACATTTTGAAATCTAAAACTGAACCTTAAAATTTGAGATAGAACAAGACAAAGTAAAAATGGAAAAGAAAAACAAAATTGAACAAAAAAATTGAACTCACAAAACTAGGTCTCAGATAATGATGAATGCCACATCTTTGTAGCTAAGAGAAATAGAACGAGGAGATCCAGAGACATGGCTGAGCGATGACAAGTTTTTAGAGGAGGCAAGAGGTAGTGAGAGACTGTTGAATCAAAGGGAGGGCGAAGATGAAGTCTGTGGACTTCATAGGCAAGCGTCTGTGACACGGAGAAGGGGGTGAATGACTGAGAGATGGAAAAGGTGAGCGACTGAGAGATGGAAAAGGTGAGTGATTGAGAGACAGAGAAGGCACCGAGCGACTGAGAGAACCAGAGACGGCGGCCAACGGCTGAGAAAGGGTTCATGAGTTTTGAGACTATGAATTTGGGGGGAGATTTCTTTGAGAGGCGCACTAGAAAATAGAGAAGTCTAGGTTTTAGAAAATGATGTTTAGGGAAAGTTGAAATGAAGAGGTACTGTCGTATTGAGATGAATAAAAGTTAATTAATTAAATACATACTATAAAAAAGAATTAGGATATATATGCGGTTCGGTTCGATTCGGTGCAGTTTCTCTACTAAAACTGCAGATCGAACCGAACCGCATAAGTTTTACTATGTTACAACCGAACCGAACCGCACAAACAACTTAAGCCGACCGGCCCACTGCAGTTCAGTTCGGTTTGGTCAGTTTGGGCGGTTTTTGCGGTTTTCCTTACACCCCTAATTAACATATCATTCACACAATCCACTTAATTATCTCATTAAAACCATTTCTAAAAAAATAGAAAAAAATATTTAAAAAATTAAGAAAATTGTTGCACTACTGGGAATCGAACTCAAAGATGCGGAAGTGGGAAAATGGTTTAAGGATTAGGTGATGCTGATCATGCGCAAAATATGTGATTATATTTAATTTTAGATTTTATTTAACTTAAATAAAAAAAAATTGTATTCCTATTCTGTTTTGTTCCTATGCGAGAACCATAATATTTTACTTATTCCAGTCAAGAGCAGAACGAAATTGATAACCATAGTATCTATATCTACTTAAGAAAAGTATATGTAATGGGAAAAATATTATGTATTATTAAATAGTATAATATATTAGTATGAATTATGGTTATTTATATCAAAATTATTTTGATACATAAAAGAGAAACATTTATGTAATTAATTTTGTTATATTAGAGAAAATTTAATCAAACATGACATGAATTATTAAGATTTTTTACCAATTGCCAGCAAAAAATCTATATACAATTTTGCTATGTAAATATGGAATAATTTGTCATTGAATTTATTTATACGGTGTAAGTAAAAAAATTAGTTTACTTTTGGCATAGTAAGAAAAAAATAGTTGATTTTATTTTATTAGTGGAGTTAATAAAATATTTAATTTAGTATGTAAAATAAAATATAAAACATTGTGCATATTAGAATTTATAAAAAATCATTGACAACAAATTAAAACTTAAAAAAAAAGATAAATAATCAATAATTTTATTACTCTCATATAATTTATATAATTTTCCCAACAACTTTATTAAATTTTCTCAACAACTTTATCAAACTTTACTAGTAACTTTACCTAAGTTTCATACGTATCAAATAAGATAATCATACTTTTTCAGTAATTTTTTCACTTAATTATGTGTTACCAAACATGATAATCTTAAAATATCGTCATCTAACTTACCACTTAAACTTACCCAACAACTTAACTTTTTCATTATTCTTAACTTTTCTAACATTCTTACTTAACCCATATCAAACCGTATCTGAAATCCAATGCATTCACCATTTGTGCTAACTCATTGGATTTAGAAAGCTCTATGTTACTAACACATAAAGTAATTATTTGATGTAGTGAATTTTTTGCGACAACTTACATCAACGTCTAGCGTAGTTTGTTTTCAGCATACAAAGACTTTATAGGTAAAGAACTATACAAAGAAAAAATAAGGACTAAATGACATGCACGGCACATGCATTTTTTTTCCAATTTTACCCATTTCTTCAATCTTATTACCTACTTATCTCCCATGTTTTTTCATCCAAAAATCAGCTACAAATTGCATCTCCCTGTTCAATGATTTGTCAAAATTTTGAAAAATTCTCCTATAGTTTCACCAACGGTTCGGTTTTTAGTGTCTAGCAGATTTGGTTTCATTTTTATTAATCATTTTTTTTTCTCCTTCGTGAATAAATGTTGCTATTTTTTCTAAACCTGAATTGTTGCTATTTTTTTTTCTAAACTTGAACTGTTGCTATTTTTATCTTATCATGTTTGTTTTTCTCCAATATGATCAAATGTTACTATTTTTTCTAAACATGAACCCTTACTATTTTTTCTAAACCTTAACGGCTGCTATTTTCCTAAATCCAAACCGTTGATATTTTTTATCAATCATGCTTATTTTTCTCCTACATGAATAAATGTTGTTATTTTTTCTAAATCTGAACCGTTGCTATTTTTTCTAAACCTGAATCTTTGCTATTTATCAATGGTTTGAGTTTAGAAAAAATAGCAACATTTATTCATGTTAGATAAAAATAAATGATAAAAAATAGAAATCGTTCAAGATTTTAAAAAAATAGCAACGGTTCGGGTTTAGAAAAAATAGCAACATTTATTCATGTTGAAGAAAAATAAATATGATTGATAAAAAATAATAACTGTTCAGGTTTAAAAAATAGTAAATTTTCGGGTTAGAATAAATAGTGACATTTATTCATGAAGAAAAAAAATATGATTGATAAAACTGAAACTGAACTTGCAGGAGACAAAACCCGAATCGTTACCAAAACTAGAGGAGAATTTGTCAAAATTCTGTTAAATCATTGAAGAGGGAGACGCAATTTGTGGCTGATTTTTAGATGGAATTATATGGGAGACTAGTAGCTTATAAGTTTGAAGAAATGGGTAAAATTGAAGAAAAAAATAAGCATGTACTGTGAATGTGACAATTTAACAGTCATTTAACGGTCATGGGGTAAATTGATTGATTGAGAAATTTAGAGGACCAATTAGGAAGAAAAATTAGTTTATGCGGTAAGTTGATTTTGAGGCAAAGTGCAGGGGGTCCTATGATATTAACCCATGTATATATTTAAGGGTTAATTTCACTAAAACCACCTCAACTTTGACTATTTTTTAANAGACTAGTAGCTTATAAGTTTGAAGAAATGAGTAAAATTGGAGAAAAAATAAGCATGTACTGTGCATGTGACAATTTAACAGTCATGTAACGGTCATGGGGTAAATTGATTGATTGAGAAATTTAGAGGACCAATTAGGAAGAAAAATTAGTTTATGCGGTAAATTGATTTTGAGGCAAAGTGCAGGGGGACTTATGATATTAACCCATGTATATATTTAAGGGTTAGTTTCCCTAAAACCACCTCAACTTTGACTATTTTTTAACTACACCCCTTCAACTTCGACCTATTTCTCAAACGTCCTTCAACTTTGATAAACTATAAAAAACACCCCCACTGCCAAAAATTTTGGTCTCTCTGTTAAGTTGGTCATGTGCAATGCATGTGACCTTTAATCAAAATTCTAACGGATCATTTTACCATCATTATCTCAAAATAAATGTTAAACTTCTTGTATCAACAACCAAAAAATATTCTTAGAGTAAGGACGACAGAAATCCCAGCTACAGGCTTAAATCCAAAAGCCGATGAATAAGATTTATGGTAAAATACAACTCACTGTGGGACGGACGTCGACGATTGCCAGCCAAAGTGTTTGAAAGAGTCGCGGTGAATGCAAAGATCGGCACTGAAAGGGAAGAGCTACGAAGAAACCACGAAGGTTCTCTCTAGTGGATCGTGAGTGTTAAACCCTATGTCAAAAGTTTTGAATTTAACTTTTACACTAATTTTTCATTTGTTTTCTTTTTTATTTTTAACTTTAACTTTTATTTTATTTAGTTTTAGTTTAACATTTTTGTTTTGAGTTAAGGATGTAAAATGATCCGTTAGAATTTTCACTAAAGCGCACGTGATCAACTTAACATATAGAAAACACAAATTTTGACATAGAGGGTGTTTTCGATAGTTTACCAAAGTTAAAGGACCTTTGCAGAAGAGGACAAAGTTGAAAGGGTGTAGTTAAAAATAGCTAAAGTTGAGGGGGTCTTAGTGAAAATAACCATATATAATCATCTATTTTTTCTCTTCCACGTCCTTTAGCTCTCTCTCTATATTAATAGTAAATCAATATTTGAAAGAGATATTATACCGTATGTAAGACTATTGTACTCTATATTTCCTAGGTCATCACTAAGGACTGTTTTAATTGTAACGTATGTAAGACTACTGTAGTCTATATTTTCTAGGTCATCACTGATGACTGTTTTAATTTTGTGGGCAAATAAATTTGGTAAGCCATTGATGATTTTTTCTTTCCAAAATGCTTGATTACTATCATCACTGGACATTACTTTGGACAAAATTATATTTTTGTACCAGTCACAATCACTTAGAGTAGGATACAAAAGATTGGTTAATTGGTCATGGATACGCGGAGTAACATTACTTGACGTTCCAATGAAATGTTCAATTATTATGTAGAACAATGTATTAATGACATCAGACATTGTTTCATGATACTCTCCAAAAATTGGGGTTCCTTCAACATTAATCTTTATTGTTGTAAGGATGGTATTTTTAGATTCTTCAGTGAGATGCTTTTTCCACTAGGAATAAAGCATTCTTGTGAATTTTGTGAATCATGTGACTAAAAGCTATATTACCTCATTGTAAGGCAAATTGTGTGTGGTTAAGTAACTGTTGGCTACCCTAACCATGTGCTGTTATTTGTTGAGGACTTTTTGTTCTGAAAGTCCATCAATATTTCGTTCATATAATTTTTCTGCAGAAACAAAAAATTGATTAACTAAAGAAGATTCGATAATTTGAATATCTGGACGAATAGATTTTTTATGCCACTTCTTTTCCAATTTATAATTTCTAAAGTTTTAAAAATTTCTTCAATATTATGAATGTTTGAAGATTCATAGATTGTGCATGATTCATAGGTGGAATCTGACCTATGACTTTCTGATTCAAAACTATTATCTTGGTCATTACCTTAACAGAAGAAGATGACTCAACAAATATATTCTTCAATTCTTGAAGCATTTTATCAATCTTTTTATTGATGGGAACAATATTCAAAGCAGTTTTATCAGAAAGATTTATTAAATGAGTTTTTATAGAGATTCATTAGATTTAGGTTCATGAAAATATCAACATTATTCTCAATTTTATCTAATTATTTTTCTATTGTTATTAAACTTTGATTAGTGTAATTAAGTTGTTCAATAACTTTTTTATGCGTTCTTCTTCCTTTGAAATCTTAAAAGGAGAAGCAGTGATTAAAGAATTTTTATGATTAATTGTAATTTTTTCAGGTGAGGGATGGCTAACAGTCACCCAACTGGAGTCTTCATTGATCCATTTGGTCTTAGAAATTATTTTAATATTCTTTTCATAAATATCCTAAATTCTTCCATGAACGCCTTCCACTCAGCAATGCTGATTTTCTTTGATCCATATTGTATGTCTCTCTGAACCTATTGCGTCTACTGAGATTGGTTAGATCATTCATGTGTTGGATTAAACACTCCCAATCAGGCTTGTATTCTTAGCTTAGGGTGCCTAAATTTAAAATTAAAGGTTGGGGATTTACAGGAGGCAATGTTCCTTGAAAATCGGATCCAGTTGATGATTCAATTTCGTCAGATTGTTCAGTCTTATCATCAAAGATTGACTAACTTGAGAACTTGACACTATGCCTTTAAGTCTTAAATTTTTATATTTTAAGTTTTTAATTCTTGTTTGAATTGATGAATTCTAAGATCTTGACTATTATTCACAGGAGATTTAGAAAAGGAACTTCTAGGATTGCTAAATTGGCTAAACTGCCTAATTTTAGGATTAGAACTGGAAAATTAGAACTAAAGTATCATCCATGTACTGTTGGATATAATCAACATTTTTAACTGGGAGTTGAATTGGAATTGGTTGGCTTTCATTGGCTAAAGCTAATTTGCAGGTAAATAATATCAGACCACCTAATGGTTTAGGGACTCTAATATTAGTATTACTTTGACTAGATTAAATCAACAAGCTTTGATTTTTTAGACTCCTATTGATGGCTTGGAAATTCATATTGGTTTTGGTTACTTTATAATGAATTCTAAAATCAAAGCTAGGGGTTGAGCACCTTCAAGAATATTGTAACCACTAGTTTTGATATTTAAAGTTAAAAATTTAAGAATATGAGGGTATGTTAAATTAACAGATAAATCTGAAAAATAATCAAAATAGATTGGACCATCACAAAGTGAAGATTCAATTAATCTAAAAATACTATCATTAAAATTTATAAATCTTGTATCTCGTAAGGCTAACAAGACAGAGGTATTTTGGCTTCTCCTTGTCAGTGGTTTAACTCCAATCTGGACTAAACCAAAGTGAAGGAAAATATATCATTCTTCAATGTGATGTTTAATTATATTAGGGAAAGTAATTGACAAGTTTCATACTCTTTCCCAAGAGCATATATTTGTTCAATTATTTTTACATGGTGTTAATGCTTGAAGGAAGCAGTGGACCGTGTTGATTTATAAGTATCTTTATTAAAAATTTTGGGTATATTTCATACCCTATGATCTACTTGATCATCTGTCAAGTATTCAAAATGTTCTTAATTAATTATGTCTGGTATTGGATTTATTAGACCTATTACTACTAGAAGAACTACTTCTAAATAATCTACTCATGACTCAAAATAACTAAATTATTCTTATGATTAAAAATTCCATCATGTATTTTGATTCTCCACCCTGCTATGACTTCTACACCCTCATATGAAGTCATTATTCTCCTCTTTGCCTTTACAACTACCATACCATCAGGATTTACATATTTAAAAGGTCTTATTGGGGTGCTTGAAGTAAACCAAATATAAACTGGTATGTCTGATTCACATATTAGTTGATTAAAGATTACAGCGAAATAATCAATTATAAAAATAATCAGTCACTTGGGAGGAGAGTTCGACTAAATAAAAATAATTAGTCAAAGAAACAGTTAAGCAACAATAACAACAATATACCAGCCACTTGGGCGGTGAAGAATAATAATTATGTAGAGTAATTAAGGATAGCAAATACTCTATCAGGTTTGACTTTGATTTAAGTAATTGAAGAAAAATAAATATGCACAGGAATTAAGAACAATAAATACCCTACCGGTTTGATTTTGATACCAAAAGAGGCAAATTGCGTATAATTTAAGTAATTAAAGATTGAGTATTGAAACAAGTAAAATTGTTGTTTGGAGTAAGATTAAAACTTATAAGTATTCAAGAACAATAAATATGTCATAATATATATATAATATATAATGAGAGAGAGATGAAGAGAGATAAAGAGACACAGACAGAGAGAGAAATTTTAGAAAAAAATTCAAAAAGTATATAATTAAATGAGACATTTAATTGGTTTTTTTTATGACTTATGAGAGTTCTATTTTTTTTAAATTTGTTAAATAATAGTCAATGAGTATAATAAGAAGATATACATTTTTGGTTAGTAAGCCTATAAACCTTGACTATTTTTTATGATTATAAACTAGCTGTCTAATTTTATATTAAGTTTTTCAATAGTTGTTAGTTCTATATAAAACCCTAGAAAAAATTCTCGAAATTCATGATTGAGACAACAGTGGACTAGAATTGGTCTGGGTCTCACCTGACAGGGGCACATGTCCCCTGACCCCTTGGTTTTAGTTATTTTTTTATGTTTTCGATGACGTTTATTTTGTATGGTATTTAGTATTAATTTGTAATGTGCCCCTATGAATTGTGATATAACTCATTGATAATTGTTTTTTAGTTTTGAAGAGAAGTCTTGAGTTCAAATCCCCACTATCTCTAATTTGACAACACTCTTATCTTTTAGTTACTTTTTTATTTATGTTTCTTACTAACTTTTAGCATTGAATTTTTTTAAAACTTATTTTTGTGTCTAACTACTTGTTTTAAGTTTTATGTGACTTCTTTTACTAAAAGTTCATTCATTATACTTCTCCATATAGTTGATCACTTTTTGTTGTTACTTTTATTTTATTGTGCAATTATTCTTTTAAATTTGTATCTTACTCTTAAGTACTTAAATTTCTATTGCTTCATTTGATTGTATTAATCAAAGTTATATAGTCATATATTATTTGTATTCTAAATCAAAACACAGATTGAATATAAAAATTAAAAACTTGGATATTAATCTAAATGCATAACTTATTTTGACATTTTAATTAATTAACATAATGTATTCTAAAATCAATGCTTTCTTGGGAAATTTTATTTTTTATTTCATTTTTGTTTAATTTGATTATAAGATAGTAATCATGCATCATAATTACGATTTAGAGAAACAAAGAATATAATCAATAATTGTTTACATTATCAACTCTCTTAATATAATATCATTAAAAATTAGCTACTACTAAAAATGAAGCATCTTAAAATAAATTATGATAAATGAATAAACGAAACTTTGAGGAAAAAAAATAGTAAATTTGATATTTATGTTTTATGTTTAACGGTGCCTCTTAAACTAAAAGTTTGGATCCGTCGTTGTCACCTGAGATTGTTTAATGACGCTTAGACTTCATTATTATATCAACTCACATCTTATTGATTATTTGAGAGTTGACCCAAATAATTCCAGAGGTCTTAGACCTACTATATATGTTACTTTTTAGTTACTTTATATGCATATTTTCCTATTTATTTATAGGGCTTTAATAATGCCTAATAATACCACCTTAAATTCCATTATCCTATATCGTTTCACTTACTACTTTCTATTTTTCTTAAGAGCTTCTTCTTGGCCATATAGAGATTTGACATTTTAGTGTAGAACTTTGAGTTCAACTATTTGTGCAGTTTGTCATGACTTATGAGCTAGTCAACAGTTTAGTTAAGTTGTACTCTTGAGCGAATTAACAAATTCAAACAATTCGGTTGCATTTGTTTGTAAACTTATCAAAGAACATTAAACAATTTGGCTCACTCTGTTTCTTCTTGAACTTCTACCTGTTGGTATAAGGTTGTGAGTAGATGATTTCTGGAATAAGATTACTGGAATATGATTGTGTGAATGTATATGCCTGAAAAGTTAAGATTACTTTGTTTGTTAATACTTGTGAATATTCTGATTTAATGATGAGTGTTAGACTAGACTACTTTGTTTATTTTGATGGAATAAACAATAGAATGTTTTCGACATTAATGTCAAATTTCAATTTTACCGTTAGACTAAAAAATTCTTATAAATAATTACTTAATTTATAATAAGATAACCAACATAAGTAATAACAAAAATGTAGATTTTACCCATGAATTTTTTTCGTACATACTTATTAATTTTTCGACCAAACCATTATATTATGATACGTTGTGTAGATTTTCATCAAATATTATCTATACAATTGAACCAATACCACTTCAAGTATATTAATGTGGTATACAATTTATAATATAAGATAATAATTCTTATAAGAAAAACACCCATGATTTTCATCTCAATAATCAAGATTACAATACTAAAATAAATTTGTATCAAATTTCAATCAAGATATTAAGTAAAATTCAATTTATAGTTAGCCTAATATCAAAGCATGTAATATATGTTATAAAATATTCAAAAGATGGATTCTTAATTTAATTACGATATTTCCATACACATATATTGATTGTATTTACATGTGACCTGTAAAAAAATATGGACAAAACACTCATGTGCATATCATAAATGCAACAACAAAATATTTACCCTTGTGCACATCATACATGACATAACAATTCATCCATGTGCACAAAAAAAAACTATAGCTGTAAATTATTACATGTGACAATTACTTATATTATACATATCAAAATAGGTTTTGAAGGCTTCATCATGAAATCTACTTTCTATGATTTCATATTATCGAGTAAAACTTGCGAAATAAACTTCTTTTTGAAAGGCATAGGCAGAGCAAAGAAATAATGAATACGATCATGGTCTTTCACAATCAACTTTCCTGCTAGTACCTTCTCGACATCTGTTAGTCCATCTATTTTTATTATTTCATCAAATATCTGGGAAACTCTATCAGCACTATCAGCTTCATGTTGAAAACACTTTACCAACTTGACTATATTGTCATTTGTGTTTGAGAAGAATGTCTCAAACTGTTTAATTGTGTTAGTCAGTGTCTCGACCAATATATCATCATCTCTAGCCCTTTTCTTAGATTCTTTTGTTGGTACAGAGGTTGAAGGGATTTGAGAAGCAGATGATGAAGAAAAAGTTGGAGTTTGACAAGTAAAGCCGGAAACATATGCTTCTGCAAATCCCGTTGCAGGGTCTAGTACATAAAAGTCATCATCTTTTCAATTAAAATCATACTCATGTTCTATAGCTTCAACCATATATGGAGGACCTTCAGCACCAAGTCTAGAAGCTCAATCTTTTCCAAATACTGACCCTAAATCATCAAAAAGCCAAAAAGGCTTGTTCAGCATGCCTTTTGCATTTGGAGGGCTCTACAATGTATATCATTCAGAAAATACCATATTAACCAACAATGATCAATCAGAAACAGAACTAACAAACAAGTTATCAGCCCCCCAAACAATATAAAAAGAACTAATAAACAAGTTATATATGCTTATATGCATTTAGAAAATACCATATTAACCTACAATTATCAACCCCCACAAACAATAGACTAGCTCGGTCAGAAGTGTTAATATTATCACATTTTGAATGGTTCATAAAATAAATAAAGAACTCATACCTTAACCCAATCATCAAATACATATTTAGCAGCGAACACACAATTTGCAGCGTCATCCCATCCAAAACCGCTACAGTTTGATCCTAGCATCTCTGCTATAGCACCATATTGCTTCTTAAACAACTTGAACTGAGATTCAATATGTGGTTGGGCTCGAAGGCCACACCCATGGATTTTTTCTTCCATCCACTTCTCAAGTTGTTGTAGGAAACCAGCTTTGAACGTTCCATTATCACCTCGCCAAGTCCCAACTTCGACTAACCTCACTAAGCACTCCACCAGTTTTGTATCCTCATATTGGGTCCATTGAGGTTTCTTCTTCCCAGTAACTTTTGCTTGCCCATTTTGATCCATTCATACACATATAGGTATCTAACGTAATTGCTTAAAAACTCAGTTACAATTCAATTGTATAAAATGAACATAGATACTCAAATTGTACACATCATAATGAAGAACTGCTCATTTTAATATTACCAAATAAAAGGTTTTCAAATAAAAATCTTACAAGTACAAACATAAGTGAATTCAAACACAAACAAGCAACCTAATGACTTAATTTCTAGTGAAAAATCAACACTCTTCAAACATTTCTTTTGCCAAGTTGTCCCTCCAAGTAGTCCAACTATTTAACGATTCCACGTAGGTTACATGTTTCCAAGTCATTTTGTAACTCAAAAGGATCCGTAGACATTTCACGTAAAATCAAATTATGAAGAAGGCAACATGCCGTAATGGTACTATATTGAATTTTAACGGGGTAATAAGATTTCCCTCTAAGTATTACCCAATGACTCTTTAAAAACCCAAAAGCCCTTTCAATAACATTTTTTATCGAGGAATGCCTCATGTTGAAGAATTCTTCAGGAGTAGTTGGTTGATGTCCTTCCCCCTCCAATCATTCAAATGGTATCGTTGCCCTCTGTATGGTGCCAAGAAACCTTCACCATTGGTATATCCAACATCACATAAGTAGTAATATCCTATTATCGGGACAACTTATTAGGGTCACATACAGTTAAGAAAATAAAATGAGTCAATCTATTGCTGATGTTGACAATTACCTTGGGATACCTTAAACTCATTTGTTCTAGATAAAGCATCACGAAGAACTCTAGAGTCTGCTGCTGAATCCTCCCATCCAGGTAAGACATTAATAAATTGTAAATCTTGAGCGCAAACTCCCAAGACATTAGTTGCAATTTCATTCTTTCCTGTACAATACCGAGGCCTATCAACATCACGCACATTGACCTTAATGTAGGTTTCATCTAAAGCTCCTAAACAAACCTTATAGTTTGGTACATAAGAAGGAATCCAATGAACTACTTCCATCTTCTATCTGTAGAGTTTTCAAGGATTGGCACTATTTTTATCAATAACACATCATGTAGACGTAGCATTGAGTTCCAAAACTTTTGTAAAATTCCTATTCACTGTTTCACCAAAACGTGCAAAATGTCATCTAACAATTCTATTCGTCATGTCATGCGCAATTATATGTAAGAAGATAGCAATCATTTCTTATCCATATTCCTAGTTCCCCTTAATTGACCAACTGTCTTAAGAAGTTGACATAAAATGGTAAATATTCTTCTGTTCATTGGCGTGCTTTCAAAACATGCTAAGCCATTTGTAAAAATCATTCTATGTAAATTTAGTGTCCTGATACAGTGCCTATCAAATGATATACCATCCCACCCAATTCTACGTTTCTTTCTCTTAGAAATGATAACGACTATCATAATCAGAAATAAAATTGTTGATTGTTTTAACATCTCTAAGTAGTAAACTAAAATAAACATAATTCATCTTTTGGTAGTCAAAGGAAGGCGAGCCATATCTGCAAAATATAGATGATCAAAGATATGTACTTGAATCAGGTTTAACCATAGCAACAAAGAAGTTAAAGAGCCACACAACCCCAGAAGCCATGAGATCAATATAATATTGAAACGTAAAATAGAAATGAAAGTAGTGAGAGAATAAAAAAAGAGTTATACCTGCTTGTCAACAAAATCAGCCTAGAAGCTAGCTTGAGCTCTCTAGTAAGGATCATAAGACAACAACAGAGATATACCTTATGCCTACATATATAGCAGAGAAATTAGCATTTTTGACCAGATGATAAATATGTCAATAATGTATTAATCACATCCATTGATGTTTAGTCTCTAATAGATAACAAATTTCATATGATGTTTGGTCTCTAATAGATAACAAATAATTAAAAACATAAAAGCTATTCTTAAACTAGTTGTAGAACATGTGCTTTGCACGTGGTTCGTAAAATTGTGTCACAAAAAAGATTACCATGAAAATGTAAGAATCTATTATATACAGTCATAACAAACAATAGATCATTCTAATAATTTTCACAAACTAATGGTTCGTTATGCAACTCTATATTTCTCTCGAGAGGTCTAAATGTAAGTTGATTTGTAACTTAGGTGTTTAAATTTTGTCCTCCTAATAGACAAACTATCTGCCAGGCCTAGTTATGGAGAGAACTATTTCATCAATTCTTGTATGGATATAATGGGTTTTCTTATGTTACATATGGATTTTGAGAGAAAAAGACTATGGGTTCTTCTTCCTCAAACTTCTACATATTTGCATATGTTTTCCCCTTTCTTTCAAAACCAAATTATATATGTAAGGTCCACATGGAACAAATGTGGGCTGAAAAGCTTGGGTGGGGATATAATGCCTATCCCCTGCTCACGTTATCGCCCACCACCATCATCAGATTTAAAAGCTTTACTCAATGCGAATTTGTTTTCTGATTCAGTTTTAGCTAAGGTGGGAATTTGGTTTTATTTTGTATATTGGTGCTAATCTTCTAATTTTTGTTGGGATGACAATGGAAGAAACAAAATACAAAAAGAATAAGAAAGAGCATAAAGTGAGTATGTTAGCTTAGTTTTGTCTTGTTAGCTTACTGTTATATAAGCATCAAATGTGGTACTATCATGGACTTGATCCGAGTAAAAAGTAAGCATATAAGGTTCTAAAATCTTTGAATTAACAACATACAATCTAATTAATGCATCAAATCAAAACCATAATCCAATTCCAAACCACAACATCAGCTGCGCTCAAAGATTCAGAACAATATGGTGGAAATAAGGTAAATCTACAACAAAATCAAAACCAAAGCCTCAATCCATTAAGTCCACTGAGTCGTCCTCTTCAATTTCTTAGCATCATACAGCTCCCCAGTCCAGTAAACACTTCCAAAAATGATGAAGGAAAAGGTACATAGTTATCAGATGTTCATGACCCAAAATCAAGAAAGCAGATTTCAAAGATTTCAGGAAAAACCACCCAGTTACAGCCCTAGATCTATTGGAAATCAATTTTGATTTCAGAAATTAACCATATCTAAATAGAAAAAAGCAGAGGGAAGAAGAAGAACGCTTCTCACGAAGCTCTGGAAAAACTCATTTCGAGTTTTTGGCCTGTACAAAAAATGGAGAAGATGGAGAAGGGCGAAACGCAAAAGGGCACAGAGAGAGAGAGAGAGAGAGAGAGAGAGAGCTTACCATGAGTCGCTGGAGCTCGTGAGTGAGAGGGAGAGGGAGAAGGCAGAATGCATAAGAGAGGCCTTCGTGAGAGAGCTTACATGGCCGCTGCTCGTAAGTGAGATGGAGAGGGAAAAGCCAGAACACGAAGAGAAGCCCAGAATGGATATACCCCTCGATTTAGAGGGGTATCAAGATACTCTTAATGGAGGGTGTATTGACATTCTAGTAATGTAAAACACTAAAAAAAACTAAACCAAACAAGGGAATGTTAAAATCACTTCACTTTCTAGGCATCTCATATAACATTACCTCATACCAAACACCCCATTAGGGTTTGTTGTGCGTAATAGAAAAGGAGATTTAGTGTTTTTCTCAGGTAATAAGGTTTGGGCCTATTCCGCGACCCATGAAGAGGTCTGGCCATCAGAGCTGCTGTGTCTTGGGCTGTTTCTTCCGATTAAATCCAATTCCTGTGTGAATTGGAGAAGTTTGGGCCTCATTGAGGAAGTCCATAATTTTTTATTTGGTTCATATTTTTCTTTTGAGCTAGCTTGAGTTAGTAGATAATTTAATACTATCACTAATGTTGTTGCTAAGTACAGTCTAGATCAGAATAATATCTTTTTTTTTTAATTCTTACTCTTTTAGCTTTATTTTTAGGTTATGCGATTCTGAGAAACCTTTTATATTGGTTTTAAACATCCTTAACTTTTTTTTATATATTGAAAACTTTGTACCTCAGCCTATTTATTGTACTTAGACCCAAGTTTCCTAACATTCAAATTATTTTTTTAAGTTGTATCATTGATCCAGAAAAAAAAGTAGCAGTAATTTTTTTGTTTTTCTTAATTTTTCTTTTCGAGGATCCTTCAAATTAAATCAGACAGAAGCAACTGACTTGGGCAACTCTATCCAGAAAAATATCTAGAGTTCTAGACCAAAGATGGCTTTTACTTTTGCTTTTGAAATATCATCTGTAACCTCATCCAATGCTGAACATTGAGGTTTTCATTTACTAAAGAAGTTTCACAGAAATTTCTGATTAAAACAATAAAATAACAATTTAGAATATAAAATTAAAGTGTAGGGGGAATAAAGGAAAGGAATAATTATTAGCAAAAGCTTCTTTGGGTTCTAGAGATAGCAGAGAGCAGAAAAACTTCTTTTTCTTTGATATTTCTTTACAGCTTTTATTTGCTTTTTCTTTTCACTGCCAGTATCACCGCAGGAACGAACTCTCTATATATCACACAAAATTGTCGGGGCCCTCCATGTGTAAGGACAGATTTCATTCCATTTAATTTTTGTTTTAAAGGAAAGAAGTAAATGATCCGGCGGTTAAAAATAATAAAAAATAGCATCACATACTAGCTGGCTTTATTCTGAAAATTCATTTACTTTTGCAAAAAAAATCAAATTAAATGTCATTTACTTAACTCATTAAAACATGTGTCATTTTTTTGTACTTTTTAGGTCATCAAAACGCCTAAAGAGTTGGAAAGATGATGGTGAGAAAATCTAAAAAAATAATGATTACTTTATTTGATAATAATTGTGAATGTTATAATATAATAGTGATAATGTTAATTACTTTATTTATTTTGATAAAAAATTTAAATGACTGTTATATATATAATTGATAATTTTCAGTTTGACTCTTGGACCAAATATATTTATTGATAGTATTGTTACCTATTTATGGAAGATAATTTGGTAAAAATTAGAAAAATGAAAGATAAAAGATGTCTGACATGGAGATAACTCTCAATTTCGGGAGGTTAAAGATACCCTCAAAATGAGAGTATCTTCACATTCTAACTATTTACAAACCAATACTACCCCTTAGTTTCCAGGCATATGATATAAGATTACGGGTAAATGATTTCCGGAATAAGATTGCTGGAATTTGATTGTGAAAAAATATATGTCTGAAAAGTTAATATTACTTTATTTGTTACACTTGATAATGTTATGATTTAATGATGAGAATGTTAAATTACTTTATTTATTTTGATGGAATGTGGAAGTGAGTGTTATAAGTATAATTATAAATTTTTAATTTTACCCTTTAACTGAATTATTTTATATATAACTTGTTAATTAATTTATTTTTATTATTATTTATTATTTAATTTATAATAAGGTAAAATATAATTGTTAATTTATTTCATGAGTAAAGTAATTTTTTTAAATTTCTTTTCTTTTTATTCATTTTTACTTACATGCTTGCTAATTTTTAATGACTAAATTATTACTTTAATGGTTACATTATAAATTTACCTAAAAATATTGATGATGAAATAATTAATTAATAAGATCTAAATAAAATAATAAGAAATGATGACAACTGAGAAAAAAAATAAACATAAAATAAAAAATAAATTAAACAATGAGAATGTTAAATTACTTTATTTGACTTGATGAAATGTGTAAGGGAATGTTATAAGAATTTATCAATATACAATCTTACCCTAACCCTTGGATTAATATAATGCTAGAATTAAAAATAATTTCATCTATCCAAGAGACCATAAACACATAATTTACTATATTCATATTCATATTGATATTTTAAAAATAAAAATTATAGCCATATTGGATAATTAGCAAACAGATTTTGATTGATCACATTAAAAAAATATTTTAATTGTCTAATTATCTGTTGTTTAGCATCTATATAAAATATGATGTGAGTGAGTGATAGATGTTAGTTTGGGAAAAATCATAAGAAATAATTAATGTGAGATGTCGGGTATGGACATAACCCTTATTTTTAGGGGTATCAAGATACCCTCAAATGAGAGTATATTTATATTCTGGTTATCTAAAATTTTTGTAACTTGTCATACTAAATAATATGATCTATAAACTTCACTAACATTCAAGACATATGGGGTAAGATACCCCTATACCAAACAACCCCTAGTCACTAGATTCATGGAAAGTTTGGAGATGGAAAAAGATTGGCTACCAAAATTGTCCTTCCTAATTGACCCACCCATGCATCATGTCTATGCTTGATCTTTGTTCCTAAGAGCAAGATGAGAAAGTCCACATATTCCATTACATACTTCATTGATGACCAAACTCATAATTCTGGATATTTTTTTTATCTTCCTCACAATCACTTTTTAGCAATTTAATTCAGGGAAGTATCTTTGTGTATTGTATTCTTCCTCTAGAGGTTTTTAAAGTTAAATATGGTATTCTACTTTACTTTATTTGTGTGATTTAGTTTCTTATTCTTACTTAGATATTCACCTTGATATTCATACTTGGATTAATTGGTTACATGTTAATAAACCATGAGACACTATTCTGATTAATTGATCATATAATTGCATGTATTGTCTGTTTCCTATATTTTTGTAGAATCACGATATGCCACTTGTACAATTGTATTTTTTAGTGAAATATATTTATGTTTTAATAAAAGAAACAAGAATAGATGAGTTTACAATTCCTAACAAGTAGTATGAGAGATCAAGTATATACAATTAATAGAATGAACAAGAAACTGAATGTAGTAGAAGCAATGACAAGGGAAAAATGAAGTTGACAAAACATAACAAAAGGAAAAGCTAAAAGAATCTAAGAAAGTTAGTATTACCTTCATCTCTCAATTTTAAACTCTCAAAAAGACTAACTTTGTCCTTTCAAGTGGGGGAATCAGTCCCCTTTTTATCAGTGAAAAAAGTGGCATTTTGGACAGCTATCCCCCCATGTTTTTCCCCCAACCTGCACATCTCATTGATGGTCCAATCAATCTGAATGCGTTTAAACAAAGCAAAAATCTCATTAAACAACTTGATCATCACTCTTTTAATCATTCTCTTCAAAATTCCTTTTCTTTTTTAATCTTTCTACCAACCCAAGAAAGGTGATATGAAGCTGGTAATGGGGGTGTTAAGCGGCCATATATGATCTTTATTCCTTCATTATTATCACTCTACGCTGTAAAAAACTCAACTTTTGCCAAGAAAAAGCATTTTCCATGGCAGAGAATGCAAAGATCAATAATAATGACTAAGATTAGCAACAAAATCCCAACTTAAAGAGAAAAAAAAGTGGATTGTTGCATATCAAAGGTAACCTTCACCTTCAATCTATCTGTCTTCAAAGCCCAGGGAGTGATCAGTGGAAGAAAAAACAAAACAGTAGCAAATGAGTTCATCAGGAGCATCAACCAAAACCCAAGAGGACTACAAGCTAAAGGACACCAAGCCTCAGCTCGGCGAACGATGGCCGCATGGAGTTCTACGTGGTGGAGGCGGATGGATCAGTAGTGAAAGAGCTACAAGCACTTATGATCTTGTCGAACAAATGTTCTATCTTTACGTCCGCGTCGTGAAAGCCAAGGACCTTCCGCCTGATCCTGTAACGGGAAGCTGCGACCCGTACATCGAAGTGAAGCTCGGTAACTACAAGGGAAAAACTCAACATTTTGAGAAGAAAACAAACCCTGAATGGAACCAAGTATTTGCATTCTCGAAGGACAAGATTCAGTCCTCAGTTGTTGAAGTCTATGTGAGAGACAAAGAGGTTGTGGCACGAGATCATTACATAGGGAAAGTTGTGTTTGATTTGAATGAAGTCCCTACTAGAGTTCCGCCCGATAGTCCTTTAGCACCTCAATGGTACAGACTCGAGGATCGAAAAGGCGACACGAAGGTGAAAGGAGAGATTATGGTTGCTGTTTGGATGGGGACTCAAGCTGATGAAGCTTTCCCTGATGCTTGGCATTCTGATGCTGCGTCAGTTCATGGTGAAGGAGTTTTCAATATCAGATCAAAAGTTTACGTCTCCCCGAAACTTTGGTATCTTCGAGTAAACGTAATCGAAGCTCAAGATGTCGAGCCACACGACAGAAGCCAACCACTGCCACAAGCTTTCGTTAAAGTTCAAGTCGGGAATCAGATACTTAAGACCAAACTATGTCCAATGAAAACGACTAACCCTCTTTGGAATGAAGACCTGATTTTTGTAGCAGCAGAGCCTTTTGAAGAACAATTCGTACTAACTGTTGAAAATAAGGTCACCCCGGCTAAGGATGAAGTCATGGGGAGGCTAATCGTACCTCTCAACATGTTCGAGAGGCGTATGGATCACCGGCCCGTCCATTCCCGTTGGTACAACCTCGAGAAATTTGGATTCGGTGTTTTGGAAGGAGATAAACGACATGAGCTAAAGTTTTCGAGTAGGGTTCACCTTAGAGTCTGCCTTGAGGGTGCTTATCATGTACTGGATGAATCAACAATGTATATAAGTGATGTGAGGCCAACAGCCAGGCAACTGTGGAAGCAGCCAATTGGGATCCTTGAGGTAGGCATCTTGAGCGCTCAAGGGCTTCTTCCGATGAAAACGAAGGACGGTACGGCCACAACTGACGCTTATTGCGTAGCAAAATACGGGCAGAAATGGGTGAGAACGAGGACTATACTTGAAACCTTCAATCCCAAATGGAATGAGCAATATACATGGGAAGTTTATGATCCTTGCACAGTGATCACTCTCGGGGTTTTCGACAACTGTCATTTGGGCGGGAACGAGAAGTCAGCAGCCGGTAGCGGAGCACGAGTCGATTCGAGGATCGGGAAGGTAAGGATAAGGCTATCAACTTTAGAAATGGACAGAATTTACACACACTCTTATCCCCTTCTTGTTCTACACCCATCTGGGCTTAAGAAAATGGGGGAGCTCCAGTTAGCTCTAAGATTCACTTGTCTTTCATTAGCAACCATTATATACCTCTATGGCCACCCACTTCTACCAAAGATGCATTATCTCCACCCGTTCACCGTCAACCAATTAGACAGCTTGAGATTTCAGGCAATGAATATCGTAGCAGTAAGGCTTGGCCGGGCCGAGCCACCTCTCCGTAAAGAGGTCGTAGAGTACATGCTCGATGTTGATTCGCATATGTGGAGCATGAGAAGAAGCAAAGCCAACTTCTTTCGAATCGTGTCGTTGTTTTCAGGTTTGATCTCGATGAGTAGATGGATTGGTGAGATTTTCCAATGGAAGAACCCCATCACTTCAATCTTAGTCCATATTTTGTACTTCATACTCATCTGCTACCCAGAACTCATCCTCCCAACAACATTCCTATACATGTTCCTTATCGGTATATGGAATTACCGGTTTCGTCCCCGACACCCGCCCCATATGGACACGAAACTTTCATGGGCAGAGGCGGTTCACCCAGATGAGTTAGATGAAGAGTTTGATACTTTTCCAACATCTAAAGCACAAGATGTGGTGAGAATGAGGTATGATAGGCTGAGGAGTGTGGCAGGGAGGATACAAACAGTGGTGGGTGATATTGCTACACAAGGGGAGAGATTTCAAGCTTTGTTGAGTTGGAGAGATCCAAGAGCTACTAGTTTGTTCATCATTTTTTGCCTTGTTGTGGCTATTGTTTTGTATATAACTCCATTCAAGATTGTGGCTGTGATTGCAGGGATGTATTGGTTGAGGCATCCGCGGTTTAGGAGTAAGCTGCCATCAGTGCATAGTAACTTCTTTAGAAGATTGCCTTCTCGTGCTGATAGTATGCTTTAGTACTAATGTAAGAAGGTTATGCCAATGTCTTTAGTTTGGCGACTAAGAGTACGTTTCGCCTCAACAAGCGATTTGTAAAGTCAAACTCGTGTCAGAGATGCAATAGATTAGAAATAGACTGAATTTTATCGATAATCCACAGCTTGTTGGTATGACCATGTTTTTAAATGAAGTAAGATTAAGGTAATCATTGTGTAAGGTAACGTTAAAACTTATATATGGAGCCGGATTGACGGGGAGATTTGAGTCAGGGAAGAAGCCAATACCCATGACTGTTTTGCTTGCACATCAATATATAGAATATGTAAAATCACTATGCTTAATATAGTCATGACGAGATAAATATGTGACATGCAAGGTCACATCTACCACATGATAAAATATTATTTCCTTATTCATTTACATGTTATATATAACGTGCATTATAAGACAACAGATATTATCAACTCAAAATAATAATGAATGTCATGGTTCTCCATATTAGTGAAGGCAAGCAGCTTTCATTTTCTTATAAATAATGGTAGGAATAGGATAAAAGAGTCGTCAGTTCATATGTATATATGACCAAAGAATAAGAAGTTATAGGAGGATAGACAAAGCAAGAGATCTTTCAGTCTACCTGAACAAGATTCTTCCCTTATAGGATAACATAGATAGAGCATTATTCTTTGATCTCATCATTGATCGCATCCTCCTCTTCCTTATTACTAGCTTCTTACATATGTGATGCACGTGATTTTGGTGATTATTGAATAAAAAATGTTAACTTATGACATGATATTGTCGTTTTGAAATTCTAATTTTAATATAAGAAAATTTTAAGAGGTTCATTATGCGCTAAACTAAATAATATAAATTCCATTAATTTGATTTTTTAAAAGATGAAAAATTAATAAAAATTATGTGCAAAATGAAATTAGATAAAGCACTGTTGTTTGTGGAATACATAAAGATAAGTTAAATTTCATTCAAATTTATATAATTGGTTTAAACTCTATTCTTTTTAATTGTATATTTTAATTTACATGTGATTCATTTTTTTTTACGTTTTTTCACACGTCCTATGTTTATTTCATACATGTGATCGTAATTGAACTTAAGATATAAAGCCGATTGTTAAGAATTCAATTTAAATCGTTAATGTTTAATCTTAACATTGATGTAATACAATTAAGGAATTCCATGAAGTAACGAGGATAATTTTACCTAAACATGTTTCTCCCTCCTTAATTCTATTTATTTATACCATAGATATAGATGAGTAAGATAGAATTTCAAACCTTTTGATTGCTTTCTCCCACACACCTTTTGCCCTCTTTTACCGCACAGGAAAACTAAGCAAAGCCCTAAGTTTTCATTCCTAAGCTTGCTTTGTTGTAGTAATATGATCAATCTGAAAATGTTGAGAGAAGAGAATGCAGTAAAAACCTTTATTTTTTTATCACCGAGCAGTTCGACGACGCTCCAGTAACTCAGCATGACCCATTTGATGCTTCTTTCTATGAGTTTAGCGACCCTACAGCATGAGAACTGATGTGGCAATCTGGATTGGTTGCTCACTTAATTACTCTGCCGACGTGCATGGCCTGCACATACTCTTTCTATTGGTTTCTCTGTGCTTTGGTTAGTTTTGTCAACTAAGCAAAGTTAGTTAGAAAAGAATTTCATTGGCTAAACCTTTCTAATTGATAGAAGAGTATATTGGGAAAGTAATGGCTTGATTAGAGTAGTAAATGAGTGAGAATCAGAGAAAGACTTAAGCTTGGGAATGAGACGAGTGAGTGAGGTACTTAGGATTGCTTAATTTAGAAAGTTTTCTAAATTGATAGCAAGCTTTGATTCTTGTAAGCTCATTGTATATAAGGAACGTTATAATCTCTATATAAACTCAATAAAATAGAGCTCACAACGGACGTAGATCAGATTGATCAAACCACTACAAATCTTGTCTTCTCCATTTACGCAATTCATTACTAGCATGTTGCTCTATTTTACATATCTCTAGACATAGTAAGTTAAATCTGAAGAGAGATAGATTGTTATTTCACAACAAATTGGTATAAAAGCATCAAGGTTGAGCTCGGGACATTGGGTTATTATTATAGCATTCTGAGTTACCTAAAATCAGTGGAATTTAACCTGGTAAGTAATGTCTACAAGGTTTGAAATAGAGAAGTTTAATGGTAAGGAATATTTTGGTATTTGGAGGAAGAAGATGAGGGCCATTATGGTTCAACAGAAATGTGCTAAGGCACTCGAAAGTTAGAAAGAAATGTCGGCTACTCTCTCAAGTGAAGAAAAGTAAGAGGTGATGGAGACAACATATAGCACGATCATTCTCAACCTTACACACAATGTTCTTCGATAAGTTAATGATGAAGACACTGCTACCAAGGTCTGAATTGGAATCTCTCTACATGACAAAGTCTCTTTTGGTAAGATCTATCTTAAAGATGATTGTTTGAATTTAAGATGGATCAATCTAGGTCTCTAGAGGATAACCTGCATGAGTTTGCTAAATTGAATATTGAGTCACCAAACGCTGATTCAAAGGAAGCTCTAAATGATGAGAACTAAGCCATAATTGTCTTGGACTCAGTACCTAACTCTTATAAGGATCTTAAAGCTGCAATTAAGTATGGCATAGATTCATTATCTCTGGAAGATGTGTTTGGTGCTTTCAGATCAAAGGAGATGGAGTTGAGATCAGAAAAGAAACTGACCAGTGCAGAGAGATTAATAGTGAGAAAAAAGCCTGAGAAGAGAGAAAATGGGCAGAAGGTCAAAAGCATATCAAAATCCAAGTCCAAGGCTAGAGGTAAGAAGTGTTTTTCTTGTCACAAAGAGGACCACTTTAAACATTACTTCCCTGAAAGAAAGAACAAAAGGCCCTAAAGAACCATGAAGATGGAGATGGTGTTGTGACTTCTGATGGCTATGAAAGTGCATATGTACTTGCCTGTGTCAACTAAAGAGTTTAATGATGAATGGATCATGGACTCAGTGTGCACTTATCACATGTTCCCTAAGAAAGAAGTCTTCACCACTCTTAAGCATGTAGATTGAGGGGGAGTTCTAATGGGCAACAATGTGTCATGTAAGGTGATTGGAATAAGTTATGTTTCTTTTAGGGTGTTTGATGGCCAAATCAGAGTTTTGAATGAAATTAGATTAGTTCATGAATTAAAAAGAAACTTGATATCTCTAAGCACACTTGATGAGGCTGGATATAGCTTTAAGGGTGAATGAGGGATACTTAAGGTCTCAAAGGGAATCATGACAGCTATGAAGGGAGTTAAGCACAATGGTTTGTACAGCTTTGTGGGAAACACAATCACTGGTTCATTTGTTATTGGAGAACAAGCAACTCATGATAAAATCAGTTTGTGGCATATGAGGCTAGGCCATGTCAGTGAGAGAGGGCTTAAAGAATTATGCAAGCACGGACTCCTATGTCATGATAACATAGGGAATCTGAAATTCTATGAACACTGCATAATTCACAAGCAAACAAGGCTGAAGTTCAGCAGTGGGATTCACACTTCAACGGGAACACTTGATTATGTTCACTCCGATGTGCAAGGACCTGCTAGAGTCCCTTCTCATGCAGGTAACATATACTTCATAACCATTATTAATGTCTACTCAAGAAAGGTATGACTATACTTGAGGAAAAATAAGAATGAGGCACTAGTCAAATTCAAAGAATGGAAGTTTATGGTTGAAAAACAATTAGGAAGGAAGGTAAAAAAGCTCAAAATAGATAATGGACTTGAATAACTAAATTAGGATTTCAACTCTTTCTGCAAATAAGAAGAAATCCAAAGGAATAAAATAGTTGTTGCCACTCCACAACAGAATGGATTGACTGAAAGAATGAATAGAACACTGTTAGAAAGGGTGAGATACATTCTTTCTAATGTAAAGCTACCTAAGAAATTTTTGGGTGAAGTAGTAACAACAACCTACTACCTAATTAATAGGTATCCATCTACTGCCATAGAGCTTAAAACACCTGAAGAAAACTGGAAAGTCACACCAGCTTAATATGGACGCTTTAGGGTGTTTGGGTGCACTATCTATCTTTATTCAATTAGTGGAAAGCTAGAACCAAGAGCCATTATCAGTAGAGATGTGACATTCAAAGAGGATGAACTCCCAGGAATACCACCAGCAACTCAAGTTCAAGAAGTTGGTCAAGAAAAAGGAGAAAGTTCAGTTTGAGGTGGAGCCAACACATGGTTCAGAACCTGTCCCAACCAATACTCAAACTGAAGATGATGAAAACCAAACTGAACACCAAATTGAAGAGAATGATGACCTACAAGACTACCTTTTGGCCAGAGATAGGTAGAAAAGTCAGTCTAAAGCACCTTAGAGATATGATTATGTTGATATGGTGGTATATGTTCTGAATACAACAATAGAGGAATATGAAGTTGAATCTATGACTACCACCAAGCTATAAAGAGTGAAGACTCAACAAGGTGGAAAAGTTCAATGGAAGAGGAGATGGACTCTCTGTACAAGAATAATCACACTTGGATACTTGTAAAGAAACCGGAAAATCAAAAGGTGGCTGGGTGTAATTGGATTTATAAGAAGAAACAAGGTACAACTGAAGCTGGGATTAGGTATAAAGATAGATTATTTGCCAAGGGCTTCACTCAGAGGGAAGGGGTTGACTACAATAAGGTCTTCTTACATGTTGTAAGACACACTTCAATCATAATAATATTGTCTCTAGTTATAGCCTTTGGGATGAAGCTAGAGCAAATGGATGTCAAAACTACATTTCTTCATGGGGAGCTTGAAGAGACAATATATATGAGCCAACCTGATGGTTTCAAGGTACCAGGTAAGGAGAACATGTATGTTTACTTAAGAGATCACTGTATGGGCGTAAAATGTCTCAAAGATAGTGGTATTAGAGGTTTGACACATTTATCACAGGAAATGGTTTTCTCAGATCCTCTTATGAAAATTGTGTATACTTCAAAAGTTTAAATTACAAAGATAGTGTTTATCTATTACTGTATGTTGATGACATGTTACTGGCTAGTATGAATTCTTTAGAAATGGACTATCTGAAGCAGTTTCTTACCTCTGAGTTTGACATGAAAGACCTTGGCAAGGCGCAAAAAATATTAGGGATGGATATGCATAGAAATGAAAGGTCTGGTGTGTAGTTCTTATCTCAAAAGGGGTATTTAGAAAGGGTAGCGCCAAGGTTGGCATGACAGATGAAAAACCAGTGGTTGTTCCCTTGGCTTCTCATTTCAAACTTTCAACTGCTATGTGTCCAGAGAAAGAAAATAAGAAGAAACATATGATTAAGGTACCTGCAAGTTTTGTTGACAGTGTGATGTATGTTATGGTTTGCACATGACTTGATATTGCACAATCAGTGAGTGTTGTAAGCAGGTACATGGCTAACCTAGGGAAAGCACATTGGGAATCACTGAAATGGTTATTGAGATACCTGAAAGGGTCTATTGAGATTAGTGTGCAATACAAAAGATTAGAAGTAAAGCACAAGCTACATTTTCATGACTTAGACAAGGGTCTTTGAGCTTTTAATAAAAGGATATATACATGTAGACTATGCTGGTGACTTAGAGAAGAGGAGGTCAAGCGCATGCTACATTTTCATCTTAGGTGGAAGTTGCATAAACTGTAAGTCTAAAGTCCAGTCAATTGTAGCTTTGTCAACTATTGACTGAGAGAATATTACTCTAACTGACTATATTAAAGAAGCTATTTAGGTGAATGGAATGCTCACAGAATTAGGTACTCGTATAAGTGTTGCAAGTGTCTTTTGTGACAGTCAATACGCAATATATCTTTCCAAGAACCCAGTTCACCATGAAAGGACAAAGCAGATGGATGTCAGATTTCATTTTGTTAGAGATGTGATCTCTTAATGGAGCTGTGAAGGTGGAGAAAGTTTCAACAACAGATAATCCTGTAGACATGGTTACAAAGGTGGTACCTATCATTAAGTTTAGTCACTGCATGAACTTAGTACAGGCTGTTGAAATCCACGACGACGCGCGACAGAAGGCGTACTGCTGTTTTAAAAAAAATTATAAAACGATAAACGATCGCATCATCACAGATCTCAAAGATGAAAACTTTTTAATTGAAAAACACTTTTTCAGATAGGATGTATGGTATATTTATACATTAAATCTAAGGCATACAAAGATCTGAATTATACCTCTTATAGTTTATCAAGCGTCCTTGTAAACAATGAACTTGTAATTTCACGAACAACGGACTGTGAGATCCATACCAAGATCTTCTAAGTCATTTCTCAAACGTACTAGCACGTGTGTGGGCACACAGAATAAATTAAAAACACTTTTATATCTCTAGATGTACTCAACACATGAGATCTAGAGATTTTGGAGAATGACTATTGTGAGACAAAACTCTAAGAGAATTAGGAAAACTCACATAATTGTTTTTTAACCTTTAATCACACAATTGCACACTAATGGCTGTTGCAGCATTAAAGCCAATAGAATACTATCAATATATATCTTCTAAGTCAAGGCTCATCAAAATTTTTAAGGATTTACACAAATTAATATATTAATTACAAACGTGCAAAAACACAATTGAGCAATATTGTAGTGCCACACGGCACTGCACTGTGCCATGAAGAGACACAGTACCTAGCGGCATTGATGACTCACGACACCACTATAGTGTCGTGAGACACTACAGTGTACCACGTGCCCACTGTAGTGTCACGTGGGACTACAGTAGCCATGCCAATCTCTTATTCAAAATAAGTGATTGACAAGTGGAGTCCAATATGCCACGTAGTAATTTTATAAATTTATTATTTATTTTAATCAGATAAATATCTAGATATCAGTTAATTCATAATTTTCTTATTTGTTAATTAACATATTAGATAAACAAAATCAAATCATTATCTCATAATGATTTAATATTGTTTAATTTCATAAATCAAATATTCTGTCTCACTTATCGATCAACACAAAATTAATCGATAAAATTATTTAATTGTAATTTTTGAAAATTACATTAAATAATTTAATTAATTAATTCTTAATTAATTAATTATATATAATTAATTATATATAATTATCACATAATTCTATATATACCCTAAAAATTTAATTCTTATGTCCTGAAATATTCACACTCTAGATTATGTAGTACATAGATAACTTGGGGACAATGAACCCATAATTCTAAACTTCAATAAATCATATTATTAATTAAACTCTTTAATTAAATAATCTTATTTATTAATTCAATTATTACTCCATTATAAAAATATAATTGCACTCTTAGTAATTAAAGAATAGATTTATAGAGTATTCTCGTGTAATCCATTGATATAATCACTTCATGTAGTTCTGCCCTCCAATTATTAGTTTGTAAATTAGAGCTAGTCAAAATTACCATTTTACCCTTCTAATTATCTCTTGACCTTAAGTACCATTAATTCACTAGTAAATGGTCAATCTATAATTGTATTATAATTTGAGTTCAATAACCATTCAGTTCCAAAATCAATACTTAAGGGCACCATTATACGATCCCATTAGGAAAGCTTGGATTCCAAATCTTGTAAGATCATGTTCCCAGCCATTCATATCACTAATCTCCAAAAAATAGTCACTAGCATGTTTTACAAACAAACCTTAACAAGTGAATCAAAAGATCCAGTAGACATTCATAGAAGTTCATGACTACTTAGGATTCAAACTGGTCTATATATGATCATCATTTTTTATGTGTATAAAATCTTTATGATAAACAGTAAGTTAATAAAGATATTAATCAACATTATATAATTTAATTATATAAAGTACATTCACTAAGATGTCTATCCACATCAATGATATGAATCTAGATCACATGTATTCATAATACTTAGTGAACCGCACTATCAAACATTCATTAAAGATTGCATACCTTAATATGTTACGGACTATTTTATTCATTATCTATGATTTTAATCATCTCATACTTATACAAGATCATAGTCTCATTAATGAATATGGAATATTCAGATATTTATATATAAATTATTCAACAATAATTCAAAAGAACAATTATGATAAAAATATAATTTCATTAATTTCATGTTAAAAATGTCTAAACACATGTTTTGAGTGCACTATGCCTAACAATCTTCCACTTGTCCTAAAGCAAATGTGGATTCTCTCTCAACCTCATATTGCGCACATGTCCCTCAAATGACTTGGTTGAAATGTCTTGGTAAAATGACCAGTCAGGTTCTGATCTAACGCTATCTTCATAACAGTCACATCCCCTCGATGCATGATCTCTTGTACAAGATGATATTTCCCCTCAATGTGCTTAGCCCTCTTGTGACTCCTTGGTTCTTTGGAATCAGCTACCACCCAGTTGTTGTCACAGTACATGATCAGTGGTTTGTCCATATCTGGAACTACTTTCAGATCAGTATAGAACTTTCTGAGTCATACCTCTTCTTTCGCAGCTTCACAAGCCACTATATATTTAGCTTCCATAGTGGAATCTGCAATACTAGATTGTTTAATACTTCACCAAACTACAGCTCATCCACCTAGGGTGAACAATGATACATACGTCGACTTTTGACTGTCCATATCTGATTGAAAATCAGAAACAATATAACCATTGGGGTTCATGTCTTCAACTGAATAAAAAAGCATATAATTTTTCGTTCTTCGAAGATACTTGAGAATGTACTTTACTGCAATCCAATGTTCTAAACCAGAATTTGATTAATAACGACTGATAATTCATACTGCATAATAGATGTCTGGTCTTGTACACATCATTGCATACATGAGACTACCAACAGTTGAAGTATAATGAACCTTTATCATATCATTTTCCTCATGAGGTGTCTTAGGACATTTCTCATTGGAAATGACAATTCCATTTCTGGTCGGTAGTTGACCTTTCCTGAAATTTTTCATAGAGAATCTCTCTAACACCTTATCAATATAAGTTGCCTGAGAAAGTGTCAAGAGCTTGTGCTTTCTATCTCTTAGGATTTGGATGCCTAGAACATAGCTCGCCTCTCCCAAATCTTTCATTTAGAATTTTTCAGCTAACCATTTCTTTATTGTGTAGAATATCGTCTACATAAAGAACTAAGAAAATCATTATCTTATCTTTGATGTATTTATAAACACAAATTTCATCAAATTTTACTCGAAGCCATACGATTTAATGATTTCATCTAATGAAGGTGGTATGATCTCATCGAATGCTAATTCTTAGAGAACTAATTTGCTCTGAGGTTTGTAGTTTTTCATATAGTCGTGTGCATGGAAAGTGTCATTTGTTGATACAAACACATGTTGATCCTTGTGACTATAAAAGTACCCAACTCTTGTTTCTACAGCATAGACAACAAATATACACACTTCAGACATTGAGTCTAACTTTTTAAACTTGGGTCTAAGAACATGAGCTGGACACCACCATATACGGAAATGACGCAAACTAGGTTTGAAGTCGTTCCATAACTCTAAAAGTGTCTTGCTTACAAACTTAGAAGGCATTACATGCAAAATGTAGGTTGTCGTTTGAAGTGCATAGTCTATGAATGTAAGTGATATTGATGAGTAACTTAACATCGACCTAACCATATCTAGTAGGATTCGGTTTCTCCTTTTTGAAACACCATTTTGCTATAGTGTTCTAGGTGCTCTGAGTTGAGATAAAATGTCGTACTCCAACAGGTTATCCTGAAATTCTAAATTCAAGTATTCACCACATTGATCTAATCAGAGTGTTGTCAAAGATTTACCAAATTGCTTGTTAGCTTCGACTTTGAAGTCTTTAAATTTTTCAAAAGTTTCATACTTTCTATGCATTAAGTAAGAATAATCACATCTAGAGTAATCGTCAATAAATGTGACGAAATACTCATACCCACATCTAACTTGTACATTGATCGGCCCACAAACATCATTATGTACTAGCTCAAGTGGTTCTTTGGCACTTTGTCCCTTTTAGAGAAATGTCCCTTGGTCATTTTATCCCCAAGACAAGATTCACAAACTGGAAGAGTCCCAACTTTTAGTTCTCTCAAAACACCATACTTTGTTAACCAGTTTAATCTATCTAGATTAATATGTCCCAACCTTTGCCATAGATACGTGACATCATCATGAAGAACTCTTTGTCGTTTGTTACTTTTAAGATTTGCTACTTAAAACAATTCTGAATTATTTAACGCACGTTCAGTCGGTTTAAGCATATACAATCCGTTCGAAACTTTTGCATGAAAAATATTGAATCCATTCTTCTAAATAATAAACTTGTGATTAATAAAAAAATATCAAATAATTGATCATGCAATAACGATAAAGAAATCAAATTTCTTGAAAAACCAGGAATAAAATAAACATTGTACGAAATAAAATTAGTTTCAAAGTTTAAACAGACTGTCTCCAATACTTTTGCTGACACGAGCGCACCACTGCCAACTCTCATTATCACATTGTCATCAGCCAACTCCCTTAACGAATCAAGCATCTCTGAAAAAGAACATACATGGTTAATGGCTCCTGAATCTAATATCTAGGATAATAAATCATATTTCACTAAAAAAGCTTCAATTACAAGTAAATCACATTTACCTTTTTTTTTTCAATTCGGACAAATTATTGTTAAAAATTTCTTTTCCATTGACCTTCAACTCCACAATGGAAACATTTTCCCTTGGTTCTTTCTTTTTGGAGTTGTTGTCTTTCTTGTTTTTCTTGGCCTTTAGGTGACATTTCGGCTTTCTTTCTTTTCTTATTCTTACTTTTATCCTTACCATTACTCTTCTTCCTTTTGTTACTATTAACAACAGTGGAAGAAGACTTTTGCTCAGCAATATTTATCTCGCCATCTTTGGTCATACTCTTGTTGAATGACCAAAAAATCTGCAGTTCATTCAACAATTGAGTTTTGTTGAATTGCAACTTGCTCATAACATCAAATGGTAGCCGCTGAATCTATGATCCAAGCATCATATTTGTCCTGAATTTTTTTCGAGGCATTTTCAACGAGCTTTTCAGAACATTCCTCAATGAGGACAAACTTGTGTTCTCACATATTAATATCAAATTTGAATTTGAAAAGCAGAAATGAGGTAGCGCATGAAAGATATAATAATAACTAAAAAATAAAACATATATAATTCAATATAATTGAAATAAATAACATGAAATTTGAAAAGTAAAGGTGATGCATGAATGCAACATATCAAACACATAAACTTAACAATTACTAATCTACGACAAGACAACCTAAAAAAATTAATGTGCCGCCTTTAGGTCAGTTAGATTAATTTTGAACTGACTATGAGATATTCTTATCCTTATTAATTAAAACTCAAAATATCTCATATTTATCTTTTAACAATAAGGTATTGCTAATTTGGTCAAGTCACAATTATCCACTCAAAACTTAATTGTGATTTTACGAGTGTAATCCATTATTTAGATTCCATGACTTCATTTAGAATATGTTGTCGGGTCGGTCAAGTCTAAACTACATCACTTAATACTATCTTCTAAAGAAGTTCAACCTTGATATAAATACCGTTCAAAACCTTCCTTAAGAGGATGAAAACAAAGCCATCTTAAAGCCCTCTATGTATCTCAATGTGTTGTACTAATAATGGAGACCATAGGTTACATTGACGTGTCAACCTTCCCTCACTCACTATTTTATAATTAATATGTTTCTATTTAGCTAATCAATTGATTTCAAATTAATTACTAGTTAAAATACTCTATGAATATAAAATTAATTATTAATCCAATCTTATTGGTCTAAGTTCATTTAACTTTCTAAAGAGCCTAAGTCAAAAATAGGTGAACTTAGAAAAACTAATTAATTACATTCATCAAACTTTAATATAACTCTTTTAATAAAGTTGGTTATCCTAAAGGTTATTAAGACATTTAGAGTGGTGTGATTACCAAGTTTAATTAATTAAAACATAGTAGTTTAGATGTAATTGATTTTTCAAAGTAATTCATATAAACATATTAGGAGAATCCTAATCAATCATGTTTCTACTGATAAGATGCATGATTAAATAAAACTATGTGAAATTTCATGTATAATGTGTAATCGACTAATGATGGTCATATTATCAATCAAATCAATAAAAATTTATTTAAATAAATATAATAAATGAATAATGAACCGAGTGATTATTAGGTATTCCTAAATTACAATCTTTGAAAAATAGAAATAATTACAAATAGGACTATAAGAATACATATTTACAAAATAGCTCATTCTCCATCAGAGGTCTATCTTCATAACCTTTAAGTTTTAATCAAAATCATTTTAATTAGGATAAACTATTTTTCCTAATTAACTAATCTCATTAATTATCTTTTAAAATTAATTGAATTTGATTAGTAAAAAATAAATTTGATAACTCATCAATCTTGGGTCAAATCCAATCAATAATTAATTTTAATTTTAAAAAATTAAAATGTATAACTATCGTTTTAAAATTTCAAAACATTCAAAATTCAAAATTTAAAAGATAAATGATAGAATTAGGGTTTTCGCGAAGCATCGTATAGATAAGGCGACATGGTATCAGGGATCTACAAAACATACCCTGGCAATCACACTGAATACCGCCGGCGGTAGTAATGGGACACTCCCACCGCCGCCGGCGTCCCTCACGACAGTCCCGCCACTAGCGCCACTGCCGTCGAATTTTCCAGTGGAGATTCCACCACTGGAAAGTCAGCGGCGCCAGTGCCGGCAACCACTTTGCTGATGTTAACGTCAGAATTCCTAATTCCTAATTCTCTTTTCTTCTCCTCATTCATCTCGTGTGTTTTTCATCTTCTCGCTGATGGAATTTTTACATCATGATATTCAAAATACAAAAAATCCTACGCCCCCAATACTTTTGCTGACACTAGCGCACCATTGCCAACTCTCATTATCACATCGCCATCAGCCAGCTCTCTTGAGGAATCAAGCATCTGCAAAGAAGAATGTACATGGTTAATGGCTCCTGAATCCAATATCCAAAATGACAAATCATATTCCACTAAACAAGCTTCAAGTACAAGTAAATCATATTTTCCTTTCCTTTTCAGTTCAAAAATATACTTGTTACAGTTTCTTTTTCATTGACCTTCAACTCCACAATGAAACATTTTCCCTTGGTTTTTTCTTTTTAGAGTTGTTGTCTTTCTTGTTCTTCTTGGACTTTAGTGACATTTTGGCTTTCTTCCTTTTCATATTCTTACTTTTGTCCTTACCATTATTCTTCTTCCTTTTGTTACTATTAACAACAATGGAAGAAAGTTTTTGCTCAGCAACATTTGCCACGCCCTCTTTGGTCATACTCTTGTTGAATGACCCATAAGTCTATAGTTAGTTCAACAATGGGGTTTGGTGAATTGTAATTTGTTCATAAAATTAATAGTAGCCCCTGGATATATGATCCAAGCGTCATATTTGTCCCGAATGTTTTTCGGGGCATTGTCAGCGAGCTTTTCAAAACATTTCTCAATAAGGACAAACTTGTGGTTCTCACATATTAATATCAAATTTGATTTTGATTTTCATCGTATAATATTATTACCATTAATTTTTTCGAGTGCAAGAAAAGCAGGAATGGGGTAGCGCGTGATAGACATAATAATAACTTAAAAATAAAATATACATAATCCAATATAATTGAAATAAATATCCTGAAATGTGAAAAACAAAGGTGATGCATGAATGCAACATATCAAACATATAAACTTAACAATTTTTAATCCAAGATAAGACAACCTAACAATTAATGCGCATCTTTAGGGTCGGTCAGATTAATTTTAAACTGTCTATGAGACATTCAATCTTTATTAATTAAAACTCAAAATATCTCATATTTTTTCTTTTAACAATAAGGTATTGCTAATTTGGTCAAGTCACAATCATCCACTCAACGTTTAATTGTGATTTTGTGAGTGTAACTCATTATTTCATATTTCATGACTTGATTTAGAATATGTCGCCTTAGAGTCAGTCAAATCTAAACTATATCATTTAGTCCTATCTTCTTAAAAAGTTCAACCTTAATATTGAAACAGTTTGAAACCTTCCTTAGGGGGTGAAAACAAAGCCATCTTGAGGCCATTTATGTATCTCACAGTGTTGTACTACTAATAAAGACTATATGTTATATTGACATGTCAACCTTCACCCACTTACTATTTTATAATTAATTCTTTTTAACTAATCAATTAATTCTAAATTAATTACTAGTTAAAATACTCTATGAATGTAAAATTAATTATTAATCTAATCTTATTGGTCTAAGTTTATTTAACTTTCTCAAGAGCCTAAGTCAAAATTAGGTGAACTTAGAATAACTAGTTAATTACATTTATCAAACTTTAATATAACTCTTTTAATAAAGTTGGTTATCCTAAAGGTTATTAAGGCCTTTAGAGTGGTGTGATTACCAAGTTTAACTAACTAAAACTTAGTAGTTTACATGCAATTGATTTCTCAAAGCAATTCATATAAACATATTAGGAGAGTTCTAATGAATCATGTTTCTACTAATGAGATGCATGATTAAATAAAATTGTTTGGGGCTTCATCTATGGCATGTGATCGAGTAATGCATGGTCATGTTATCAATTAAATTAATAAATATTTATTTAAATAAATATTTATTGATAATAAATGAATGATGAACTGACTGACTATTGAGTATTTCTAAATTACAATATTTGAAAAATAGAAATAATTACAAAGAGGACTATAAGAATACATATTTCCAAAATAGCTCATTCTCGACTAGAGGTCCGTCTTCATCATCTTTAAGCTTTGATCAAAATCCTTTCAATTAGGATAAACTATTTTGCCTAATTAAATTATCTCATTAATTTTCTTTTAAAATTAATTGAATTTAATTAGTCAAAAATAATTTTGATGACTCATCAATCTTGGGTCAAACCTAATCAATTAATTCATTTTACTTTTCAAAAAATAAAAATGGATAACTATCCTTTTAAAGTTTCAAAACATTCAAATTTTGAATTTTAAAAGATAAATGATAGAATTAGGATTTTCGCGAAGCATCTTAGAGATAGGGCAACACGGTATCAGGGATCTGTAAAACATATCCTGAAAATCACAATGATTGCCGCCAGCGGTAGTAGTGAGATGCTCCCACCGCCACCGCCATTCCTCCGCCGGCGTCCCTCACGATGACACTGCCGCTAGCGCCATTGCCATTGAATTTTCTAGCGGCGATTCCGCCACTAGAAAGCCAGCAGCGCCAGTGCTGGCAACCACTTTACCGGTGTCGACGCCAGAATTCTTAGTTCCTATTTTATTTTCTTCTCATTGTTCGTCTTGGGCACTTTTCATCTTCTCACTTACAAAATTTATACATCATTATAGATGCAAGGATGTCACGTGGGTGAGGTGCAAGAGTGGTCTAGTTCTAACTCGTCACTAGAACAACGCTTGAGAACGTCGAGGAGGACGCCAAAAGGTGAAGGGGGAGCACTCTAGACACTCAAGGGCAACGACAAATGCTTGCTCTCTCTCTCTAGAAGTAGGAGTTTCTCACTCTAGAAATGAAAGCTTCTCTCTCTAAATTTTCAATCCTCTCAAATGAAGGAGGAGTCCTCCTTTTATAGGTGAACTAAAGGAGGGGGGACCATTGCAACTAATCCCTTGATTAGTTGCAAGCCCGCCAATCAAATCGTGACATCTAAGTTGATTGATCATGCTTAGGTGAGTAAGAGGAGGATTACACATGAGCCAATCGTGTGGCACCATATGGGTCTTTGTGTAATGACCATGATCTAGAGAGAACATGCCTAGCCGGTGAGGCGCAACGATGGTGTCACCCAACGCCTCCTCTACAAAGATTCTCACAAACAAAAACCCCTCCCCAAAGTGGGAGGGTAACACACCCTCAATGTCTAGAGTGGTCGTACCGAGGAGGTGTGTCACCATCCTTCCAGTCCATAGCCTCCCGAACATTTTCAGGCAACCATACGTCCACCTAAATCTTTCTCACTTGACTTGATGGTTTGTGATGTGATGACTCGTTGTGTTAGTGTAGTGGTGTGTCTACAAGTTGCATTACAAAGAGTGATCAATGCACCTCTATGGTACACCCATGAGGGTGACATCAATGGGTGCAACCATAAGGGTGACACCCCATGGTGCTGCCATGGGGACGACCCCCATGGCTACCTTAGTGGCGGGACCTCAAGGGGTGTATCTTAGTGGCAGCACCCCAAAGGGTGCACCTCAGCGGTGACACTCCATTGTACTTCCTTGGTAGAGACACTTTCGATACGCCGTAAGAATTGCACTTTGCGGGTAGTCAAAGTTGAGGTCGTCAACCTTCATGTACAATCATGATATTAAAAAAAATACAAAAATTTCTACGCCTCAATTGGCTAACACAAGATCTAAAAAAAATAAAAAATAAACCTAACCTCAAAGTCACCATACAATTAACGTTTCATCATCATACATGCATTCAAAAAACATAACCATCCATTGATTCATATATATCAACATCTATAATGAATAATGCAAGAAACTCACACAGAATTTAATGTATACATATATAAAGACAGTTCTGTTACTAATTATTGGAATCCACGGCAATGCGCGACGAAAGGTGTGGTGGTGTTTCAAAAAAATTATAAAACGATAAACGATCGCATCGTCGCATATACCAAAGATGAAAACTTTTTAATTGAAAAATAATTTTTCGGATCAGATCCATTATATATCTATACATTAAATCTAAGATATACAAATATATGGATAATACCACTTATAGTCTATTAAGTGTCATTGCAAATAACGAACTTGTAATCTCACGAACAACAAACAGCGAGATCCACACAAAGATTCTCCAAGTCAATCCTCAAACACACTAGGATGTGTGTGGGCACCTAGAATAAATCAAAGACATTTTTGTGTCTCTAGATGTACTCAACACAGGAGATATATAGATTTTAGAGAATGACTATTATGAGACAAAACTCTGAGAGAATTAGGAAAACTCATAAAAAAATTTTATTAACCTTTAAGTACACAATTGCACACTGATTGCAGTTGTAGTACTGAGGCCAATAAAATAATATCAATATATATCTACTAGGTCAAGGCTCATCAGATTTTTTCATGATTTAGACAAATTAATAAATTAATTATAAATGTGCCATTGCAGTGGGACTCACTGCAATTGAGCAATACTACAGTGCCACACGACACTGTAGTGTGTCGCAAAGAGCCAAAGTGCCTCACGGCGCTGATGATACACGGCACCATTGTAATGTCGTGATGCAGTACAGTGTGTCACGTGTCCACTGTAGTGCATGTGGCACTACAGTAGTCCATGTCAAACACTGATTTAAAATCAGTGATTGACAAGTGGCAGTCCAATATATCACGTGACAATTTTCTAAATTTATTATTTATTTTAGTCATATAAACATATAGATATCAGTTAAATCAAAATTAACTTATATGAGCTCCTAATCAATTATCTTATCTGTTAATTAACAAATTAGATAAGTCAAATCAAATCATTATCTCATAATAATTTAATATTATTTAATTTCATAAATCAAATATTCTGTTTCACTTATCGATTAACAAAAACTCGATAAAATTATTTAATTGTAATTTCTAAAAATTACATTACATAATTTAATTAGTTAATTTTTAATTAATTAATTATCTCATAATTATATATCTACCCCAGAAATTTAATTCGTTTCGTAAGTTAGTCCTTTTCTCATATCTTGAAATATTCACACCCTAAGCTGTGTAGTACAGAGGTGACATAGGGACCATGGACCCATCATTCTAAGCTCTACTATAAATATAGAACTGCACTATTAGTAATTATAGAATATATTTACAGAATATTCTCATGTAGTCAATTGATTTAATCACTTTAGGTAGTTCTGTCCTCCAATTATTAGTTCATAAATTAGAGCTGGGTAAAATTATCATTTTACCCTTCTAATTACCTCTTGATCCTTAAGTACCCTTAATTCACTAGTGAATGACCAATTTATAATTGTATTATAAATTTGAATTTAATAACCATCCAAAATTAACACTTACATGAACTAATATACGATTCGTTAGGAAAGCATGGATTCCAAATCTTGTAAGATCATGTTCCCAGCCATCCATGTCACTGAATCTCTAAAATAAAAGTCACTAGTATGTTTTACAAACAAACCTTGACAAGTGAATCAAAAGATCCATTAGACATGCATAGGAGTTTCTGACTACTCAGGATTCAGACTGATCTACATGTGATCATCAGTTTTGATGTGTATCAAATCTTTATGATAAACGGTAAGTTAATAAAGATATTAATCTACATCAGTCTTATCATATATAATCTAATTAGATAAAGTACATTCATTAATATGTCTATCTACATCAATGATCAAGATCTAGATCACATGCATTCATAATACTTAGTGAAATGTACTAGCAATAATTCATTAAATATTTCATACTTTATTATGTTACAGACTATTTTATTCATTAGTTATGATCTTAATCATCTCGTACGTATACAAGATCATAGTCTCATTAATGAATATAGAATTTCTAGATATTTATATATAAAATTTTCAACAATAATTCGAAAGAACAATTATAAGAAAAATATAATTTTATTAATTGCATATTAAAAATATTTAAACACATGCTTTGAGGACACTATGTCCAACAAGGGTAATATACAACCAAAACTAAGATGAAAGAGCTGAGCTACTGGATGACGAATGAACGTCAAGTGCTGCTAGAGTCAAGGTAGAGAATTGTGAGTCTAGTGACTCTACATCATGAGAACTGACATGGAAATATAGGATGGGTTGCTCCATAATTACTATGTTGACGTGCATGGTCTTAATGTACTCTTTCTATTGGTTTCTCTCTATGCTTTGGTTAGTTTTGCCAGCTAATCAAAGTTAGTTAGAAAAGAATCTGATTGGTTAAACTTTGCCAATTGATAGAAGAGTATATTAGGAAAGTAGAGACTTGATTAGAGTAGTAGATGAGTGAGAATCAGAGAAATAGTTAAGCTTCGGGAAGGAGATGAGTGAGTGAGGTAGCTCGGGATTGCTTGTTTCAGTATGTTTCTGAATTGATAGCAAGCTTTGATTCTTGCAAGCTTATTGTACAAAATAAACGTTGTAATCTCTGTATAAACTCAATAAAATAGTAACTCATAGTGGACGTAGATCAAATTGATCAAACCACTATAAATCTTGTCTTCTCCATTTACACATTTTCATTACTGGTATGTTGCTCTATTTTACATACCTCTAGATAGAGTAGGTTAAAGCTGAAGAGAGATAGACCGCTATTTCACAACACTTTCATGTATACCTCCTCCATCCTTTAGAGGTGGAAGAAATGTAGATATAGTAGTAGGGTCCTAGAACACTAAAAAGGCAGGGGAACAAGAGTTGAAAACACGGTACAAAAGATAAATGACTAAAAGAAACCAACGATTCTCTTCTTAAACAATCTATACCCTCCACACTTCACCAACATTTGTTAGATTATCCAACCCTAAGCAATCTTAGTTATTGGTGGAGGTTCGATTTGTTAAGTAGAATAGGTTTAGATTTTTTTTTTCAATCTTTCTATGATTCTAGCTATGTAGTGGATCCGACTTTGTTTAGTTAAAAAGATGTGTGTGTAGCTAGAAATTTTTTATTTATACTGCTGCCCCCTTCTTCATCCAATCTTCATTTCGATAGAATCACCAAAAAAATGAAAATGGGAATTTTAACAAAATTATTAATGTGATTTTCACAAGAATGACCATTTTATAAAAACAATTAGTTAAAATGACATTCAAAAAATAGTAACTTGTATATAGTTGAATAACTCATTCCATATACCGACTAAAATGATTAACATCCCAGTAACTCTATAGTTAACTTTAAAGCTTTTTAAATTAAAAATGAATATCATTGCACATATAAATTATAAAGGCCGCATATAAAACATAACAAAAGACATGCACTATCATTTCTGGAATTCTTGAGGTTCAAAGTAGTCTATTTGAGTTGGGTTATAGAACGGCCCATAGGATTGGGTTAATAAGCTCTGCCGAGATTGGGTAAAAGGACCCCATATAGGAGATTATATAAGGGCATTCAACATGAGTAGTTACATTGTGGATAATCAATACAAAATTAGACTACAAGTTATAGAAAACTTGAAGAGAGAATTTCTATTAATAATCCACTAAATACAACGAAATGTTTGATCTGGTCTCTATGAATTCAAAATTTAACTCTATAATGAATGGAATAAATTTGGAGAGATAAAGACTAGAGATAATTTCTATTAATATATTATGTTACCATTTAAATTTGGTGAGAGAGAATCTCTATTAATAATTCACTAAATACAACCAAATATTTGATCTCTCTATGACTTCAAAATTTTCTCTGAATTTAAATAGATGTGTACATATATATAGATAGAGAGAGATGGAGAGACATAGAGAGTTATCTGGAGAGAGATAAGGAATGATATTTCAATGGATCTAAGTAGAGAGAAAAAAATAGGGAAGATGAGACATTTAAATATAATAATAAAAGGCTAAACTAGTATGAAAACTATTTAATTTCATCAAATTTGCTAGAACAATTATTATTTATAGAATTGTGCTATATATGATGATTATTAAAAGTCATAGACAAAATTGTATTAAAATAGAAAATGAGTCTGAATAGTATTATCTCTATTTTATAAGATGCCAACTCCAGTTACAGTTATTTTATAAAAAAGTGCTATATATATATGATGACGTTCAAAAGTTGTAGATAAAATTGTATTTAAAATTAGAAGTGTGTCTAAATAGTTTTCGTTCATTCTAAAGTCCCAGTTGTTTCTCTTGTTCGTTGGTATCCTCCATTACAAAATCAGATGAAAGTTAATACTAATTGAACTTCTTTGGGATCTCCTAATGTTGGAGGTTGTGGTGGTATTTTTTGAACTTGTAGACCTTATGTAAAATGATGTGTTTCCATCTCTCTCGACTCAGTTTTGCGTTTGAGGCTGAATTGTTTGCGATTATTTATACAATTGAATATGCTTAGAAATATGGATGGAATATATTGTGGTTGGAAAGTGTCTCAACCTTCATTGTTAAGCTTTTGTATCTCCTTCTAATATGGTTCCGTGGAAATTATGTCAAGCTTAAAATCGATGTATGTTCTTAATATCGCAGATGAAATTTTAGATTTCTCACATTTATTGCAAAAATAATCAGGATGCTCTTGTTTCTTATGTTTATTATTTGGACACTGCTACCTGCTAGATTAATCATAGTTGTCAATTTCATTTTGATGCGTATTTTATTTTTTTTTAAAATGAAATATTTCAGATATTTCGGCTTTCTGATATTCCGTTTCAAAAAAAATGAATATGGAGGAATAAGATATGGATTCGGCACTGTTTACAATGGAAGGGTTGATGAAATCTTGTGAAGAAGAGGATGATGGAATGGACCTGAACTCATTTGAGAACTAGTTTGTGCGCCAGTTTGAGGTGTAATGGTTTCTCGATTTTCAGCGGATTGATTTTCTATGTTTTCAGCAATGAAATGCGACTTTTGTTGAGTCTGACTCTGATATAATGAAGAAGAATAGAAAAGGAGAGAAAGTAGGCAAGGAAGAAGAAGCAAGAGGAGAAGAGAGATGAGCAAGAATACTGAATAATACTCGTTCATTAACCAAAACAAAAACAAAGGAGAGAAGCCAAATACAAGAAGAAGACAAATCTAACGGCTAGTAGAAACAAAAAAAAACTAAAAATCCCTTAACAACTAACTCACTTAACAGAAAACAAACTTCACAAAACTCTTATACTTTAACACAAAGCGCATAGTATGAGACCAACATTTCATATGAGTCCGCAATGCCATGCATGCACCATATACATCTTGGCATTTTTTTATGATTATACATACATATTTGCAACTCATAAGTTTTGTAAAGAAAATAAATGAAAGAATAAACCAAGGAAGAAGTCTATAATTTAACGGATTTTCATCCGTTGAAGAATGTAATAAAAAGTACAGGTAATAAAATCAATGAGAAATTGTTTAAACAATATATGGTAACTATTTAAAATGAAATTTATTAATGAATAGAAAGTGATCCTAAAAAACTCTTTGAACCAGTTCCATACAATTTAAATCTCATTTCACATTAATTTTTTTCTTGAAACTCCTTTCACCTTAGTTTGGGCCTATAAAAAGGGTAAGAAAAACAAATCAAATTTTTAAAAAAAATCAGATCATTTAATAAAAATCCGCACAAATAGTAAAGTATATTCACGTATGTAATTAAATAAAATATTGTAGATTGTATGCAAACACGTGGATAACAACATATGGAGATACTTTATAAAAAAAAACAATCACCGTATGCATATTAAAGTTGCCTTAATCTCCCTCTTAGGAGCAAACTTTGACTCTCCATAATAATTAGGAAAAAGTATACTGAGACACCCTCTTAAATTTATTTAAAAGACACGGATATGCTCTCTAGTTTCAGAAAAGACACATAAATCTAATCTGTTATAAAATGATTAGTTTTTAAGTAAAATGACTAAAATAGTCTTAAGTTTTCACCCTTACCCCGACCCACCACCAGACTCTTACCCGTATTGATTTTACCTATTTTTAAGTGAAGTCCCCTCAAACCTGGGACTCAATCTCCCTTGCGATTTCCCTTCCCACGAACCCTAAAACTCAGCCAAAAAATTCAGTCGCGCAAGTCGAAATCAAAGGAAGACAATCAAAAGCAAGGGAATAGAGGGGAAGAGGCTGAGGTATTTTCCATTCTTTCTTATTTTTTCGAAAACCATATCTGAAAATTCGCTAAGGTATTTTCCATTCATTTTTCAGAGTTTTCTGCATTCTTTGTTTTGCCCAAACGATTTTGTGGGTCTTCTTGCATTTTATTGTAATGCTTCTGCAGTTTGGGGTTTAAATTTTTCATCTGCGATAACAAACCGGGGGGAGGGGGGTTCCTTATGGAACTCTATTTTTTTAATGTGATTGCAACAGACGAATCATCCCACGTGTTGTTATCAATTCATGGGTGCCATGGAACAAGATTTTAAGTTCAGAAATGCTTCAGAGTTTGTCCAACTAAACAATTTCTCTAATACTGAGCAATTGAATTAACTAAACAAGTTCTCTATTACAGATCAATTGAACTAAGTTTAGAAGAACAACTTTATTTTTTTTTAAAAAGGAATGCATCTCTGGGTTGTGGTGAACCATTTTGTAAGGTGTTAATGTCGTATGAATTGCTCTATGGTCTGTGTTATTGTGATATTTATCCGGTTATATTGTGCTTCGGTTATATTTTCTGATAAAATTGTGGTTTTATTAAAGCACCACTTCTCAATTTCATTCACTGTCAATGTAGGTCTCTAATGGAGAGAAGTGTTGATTTCTCAATACATCACCAGTCCAATGTTAGGCTGATATCAAACATCGATACAGATAAGTATGGTTACTTAGATTTGGTAGATGATATCACTACTAAAATTTTGGCTTACAATGACAGTCTCATCAATGATATAATGACAACTCTCTAAAATCTATCAATGAAAAATGGTGTAGGATGAGATAATTTTGGTAAGATGACAGCTAAAAAGATTAGCCGTCATTAATGTATTATATACTATGACAGCTAATTTTTAGGCTGTCATAAGAACTTCTTATAATGACAATGGAAAAGAACATGTCATCGTTCTATAGTAGAAAAAAATAAAGTTCATTTTATTTACGAAAATAACATCCCATTTAAAAAATCATAAACCCTAGTTTTACGTTTTAGTGTTGTTTCTCTTTGACTAGGGCGATTGGCGATTATCAGAGAAGATGCACCAAGTGAGCTTCACGGTAGCTTCTAGGCGAGCGTCGACGGCGGCTTCCAGGCCAGATTCGACTAGAAAGGGTTTTCTCCCAACTAAACTTCCTACTTCGTTTTCAATTTCTATCCAAATTATATCATCTTCTCATTCATGCATCTGATTGATCTAGTCCTTTAGAAGAGATTACAATATATATGCTTCAAGTATTTACAGCCTTCTACTTCTGGATGAAGTTTTTGTTTTTTGTTTCAAGCATCTTTCTTAGGCATATTGATTGAAAAGAAAGGGCCATATTGACTTGAAAGTTTTTTATGTGCTTTAAATAATTTATTTGTTACTGTTAATATACAAAAGCCATGAATGACTTTACTGAGCCAGACGATATGAGTTTATGGGAGGTTTTCTATTTCTTGATCTCATTTAATTCCTGGAAACTCTCCCCTACTTTACTAATAAGCTCTTTTCCCTATATATGTGTGTGTGTGTGTTGAATGTTGTTAGGGTATATGGGTCTACAAGTATCTATTTTCCATTTTATAATTTCAGCATTAGAATAAACTATACCGTTGGTAATAAGTATTGTATTTGTGGAAGATTAAAGTAAAAGAAAGAAAATCTCAATAAAGTCTACCTTTATGACAAATGTTTTTGTAGATGTTGTCATCTGATGATTTGTTTTATGTTTGTATATGTTGTATGTTTCATATTACGTCTGATTTAGTCATTCTTAACAAGTTTGTATGTTTCCCAGTCATGTTATGGCCCCCTTCTGCAAGTCCCATGTTATACCTAATGCATATACACGGGGAGGCCTCTAGCCATAGGTATGTAGATAAACTTATTGAAACTTTCAAGTTAGATCATCTATTTTGTTGATAACATCTAATGTTCTTCTACCTTGAATCTAATATATATTTAACTTTTATTCTTTGGCAGTTCTGTTGCTTTAGAAGACCCTGACTATTTAATTCATCCTACAGCAATAACCTCAATGGAGTATTCAAAAAAGGTTGTTCTTCATGCAAGTGATGCACTTTTCATTCCTGAAGGCTGGTAAGTGGTAAGGTTTAAATTTCACATATACATTAAATAATACTCTAATGTAGGGATCTTCCCTTCTGTTTCCTATATGAGTTTAGTCTGATTTTTGAGGTTTTTGAAATAGTATTCCCTCTATTTTAAGAAAGATGATACCTCTCTCTCTCTCTGTGTCTGTCTCTCTCTCTCTCTCTTCGCCCACTCTGTTTCTCTCTCCCCCTCTCTAATAATTGTTGCCCATCCAATCATGCCTATTGAAATATCTGATATCACTATTTTGAGTCGCTTTGCCAACATCTTGCATTGGATCATGTTACTTCCAATTAGTGTCTTCATCTCATTTCTTTATTGGAATCTATAGATTGTGATCTTACTCCAAGTTCCAACGGTAGGGCTTTTTTGCATGCTACTAGTTAATATTGAGAAGGTACTTCTTTTCTGGCTCTGTTGAACATGAATAAGTATGAAATGTAGTAACTAACTTATTTTTTAGCTCATTGAACGCTGTTGATAATAAAAGATTGGTCGACAGAGAAATGGCATGTTACTCATGTATGCTATTTTCTGGAGTTGATATTCAAGCATTTCTATTGTCCATTATGTATCATGTATGTTTACAAAAGCATTTCAGGAGGTTATAACTTTTTAGAGTTGAATTTTATATCTAGAGTATCTTTATTAAGGGACCACATAAATTTTTGAAATGATGTTGGCTTTACCTCAAAATATCCTGTAGCTTGATAATTGTATAAACTTCACTTTTACTGGATGATAAGATATCAATATGAGTTTTAGGTATAATCAGGTTTAGATTTGACATATCGTGCCAAATTCCTAGAGAAGTTCCTAGAAAAAATATGCAATATACAATATATATATATATACCTTCTGAAAAGGAACCAACCTGGAATAATTTCATATAGTCAATTGTCTCCTCTACGTTATTTTAATTGAAGCTGGAAGCATGTGAAATGCAAACTTGTAAGCTAATTAACCATTATTTATGGATGAAAACTTCATTTTTATTCTTTTTTTTCCTTATTCAATGTTATCGTCGTCTCATCTCTTTTATTTGTTCTTTTGGTTCATTTCTTAGAAGGAAGGTCTAATTTAGGATTTTTTTTGTGTAACATAATTTAAGATATTAATTCAGTGTTCCCTTAATAGTTGACAGAACTAGGTTTTATATGAAACTTATCTTTCTGGGATGGGTAAAATGGAGAGAGACAGATGTGAAATTCCTAGTGAAGAGAAAGGTCATCTCTCTGACACACATACAGACAAACACACACGCACATGTTCTTTTGCATGTACCCTCACGAACACACGGACAGAAAACAATTGATAACTTCCAGCCTAAGTCTATAATGGGGGAGCTTTTAAGTGGTGGACATTCTCTTTTTAAATTCACATATCGAAATTTTGATCATCTTCATCAGGCCTGCCAGAAAAAGGGTTTGCAGGTGCTGGAACCTCGTGATGTCTAGGCTTTTCATGGGATTGTTTATGTAGTTCATGACCGAGTTAGCGTTTCTAATCAAGGTCAACAACTCAATTCACCCCGGGATCTAATTGCTCATATTATTTGGAATATGGAACCATGTATTCTTCAAAGCGTTTTACTTGCTATGGCTGTGAGTTCTTATTTCCCCAATAATAAAGCTTCCACTTTTTGGACTAATTGCAATGGGGTTATTTTATTTAGTTTGGGTTTGTGCGATTTGTATTTATAATATACAGCTTGTTTCTCGGTATTTCGTTGTTTGTTGTTTGAGTGTCTAATGTGGATTCTCAAACCTTTTTCCTCAAGCTTTCTTGTTTCTTCTTGTTGTCATATTATACTACTTTTTTCCAGCATAACTTCCCTAAAACTCTGGAGGCTCTTATATTGCACCTGCTTTCACTGATTGGAGTAGAAGTTCTTACGAGAAAATTTGATGAGATTGATCAAAACATCTCTGAAAGATATCGGTAAGTGCAAAGTCCACATTAGATTATTGTTTTATGATTAGTAGTATTTTTATACCTATTGTGAAAATAAAATACTATTGTGGAAACCATACATTATTTTGGACAAGATTCTATTAAGTGTTTTATTGTGCATTTGATGGCCAGTTCGCTGCAATGGATGCAATTTTGAATGAAAATGAGTCATTTGCCCATCAGGTTTGGTTCTTTTCCACATGAGTTAATGCTAAAATATGACCTTTTTTCCAATTTTCTAGATTTTGGCGGACTATGATTTGCAAACAATGATAATTCAAAAATATAGATGAGATATTTATTTATGAAGTATGTTGGTGAAATGGATTTGTCTTCCCTCTCAAGGCAATAAACTTTCTTTGATTGTACATTAAAAAGGATGGAAGAATCATGCAGTTTCTATTCAAGAGTTGCTACAACCTCTTTCTCATATTTGTCTTTTTGATGAGAAACTAAGACAATATGCTAGGCCAAGAATACCGAATTTAATTTAACGACAAATATTTCAGCAATTTAGAATTAGATGGTGAGGATTAGATGATAGTACGCTAGGCCAGCAATAAAAGCTTTTACTTCTTTTCTTCTTTTCTTGAACTTTAGATGAAGGGGATTCCCTATCATCTATTTGCTTTATGCGGTACCTAAGATGACAAGGATTCTCCATCATCTAAAGTGTACGTAGAGTAACTTTAGATGCTGGAGAATCCCCGTCATCTATATGCTTTTTGTCGCGACTAAAATGATGGGGATTCTCTGTTATCTATCTACTTTTCACGGCACCTACGATGATGGGAATTCCCCATCATTATGCCCCCTTATAATGATGATTTTTTCAAATGACTAAAGATGACAGCCCCGTAGATGACAGTCGGTCATCCGTCAATATAGAGTTATAATGATGAGTTTTACCCGTCATCTAACCCCATTTTTGTAGTATTTTATATATAAAGTGTTGGAAATGGATAAAGAAAGCTTCAACATCCTAATACGTTGTCGCTTAGCTAGCCCTTTAGGGGGGGCTTGTTGACTTCGACAGCGACAAAGAACTCATGATAATGTTCCACATGCACTCCATTAACAACGTAATTGAACTGCCAATTTGTAATTCAAAGAAGGTTGGGACTTATGAAATCAATGAGTCTAGTGATGAATGGTTATGTGCTAATGACGACAAGTCTTTAGACATTACAGCGAGTCTGAAGAAAATGATTTGGTGAATGATGAATCAATCCAATGATGGGGTTATCAGATTATAATTCTGATAATGAAAATGATATTAGGTATGATTCTAATGAGCATGAAGGGGTGTTATCTATTGATTGTACGAGATGGATGAATAGTATGCCTTTTCTGTTAAAAAATGTGATAAAGTTGTTCTAAAAGAAGGATTGGTGTTTAAGAACATAAGGGAGTTTGGGGAAGTATTACAACGTTTTATGATTCAGGAGGGATTTGATGTCATGAGGGTAAAAAATGAGTGGGCTAGAGTTACTTGCATTTGTAGTTGAGATGGCTGCACTTGGAGGATTCACGCGTCACCTATTTCGGATGGGACCACCTTCATGATAAAAAGTTACAGTGAGGATATTCTTGTGTCGTGTATTGAAGAATACTAATGCAAAGGTGTTGTCTGATCAATTTAGAGTAGATCCTAATATGGAAACCAGTGCCATTGCTGCAGTTTTACTTGAGAATTGTGCAGAAGAATATGAAAAAAATGTACTGTTATGAATATCCTTGCTTATTGTTGTGCAGAAGAATAATGATTATGTTTATCAAAAGAATGTACTGTTATAAAAGATTATGTTTATCTCCTAGTCTCTCCATTTTCTTAATATGGTTGCTTATTATTGCTTTATAATATGCTTGCTTATTGTTATGCAGAAGAACAACACACCCATTCAAGGGGGAGGGGCAAGTTTAAGTCAAAGATAGATGTTTTTTGTGGATTTTGTTGAAGGGGCAAGATGATAGGAAATGTGTTTTTATTGTGAATTTTGTAATTATGTGAAGATGTGATCATTCACCACTCTAATTATTTTTTGTGAATTTTGTAATTATGGAAGGATGTGATCCTTTAACACTCTAGTTATTTTTTTGGGATTAGCTGACTCTATTGTAATACTCTAAGATACGATTTTTCGTTAAATTTTTGTAACTATGCAAAGTATGCTGACATTGTAATGGAAGATATGAAAAATATTCAGTTTAATGATATGAAAGTATTATGTGTAGCTTACTTTATGTGCAATTCCTTCATTTAATATATCATTCCCTATATCATTTACATAATATAGATAGATTGAAAATCGAGAATGTGTAAACTCAAATATCTATAAACTTCATTAAACTCCATTATAGGTTTACATAGTACAACTCAAATTACATAATAAAAATATGATTAAACTCACATGGTTTACATAATAAAATCACATTACATAAATAATAAGGCCTACGGTTAGAATTACAAAAAACACAATGCAAACTTGGAATAGAAATCTCATTTGTTTAAGCCATTCCTTAAGTTCCTTTAATTCCTTGACTTCGGAGATATCGTTCTCATTGTCATTGTCTTCGATAACAAAATCATTTATTTCATCGACCAGGTTACACCATCCAAAAAAACTCACATATGTTGTCCTCACATCAATAATATAACTTATGTTTATTTTTATGAGACTCAAAAATCTTAACAGTAGCCCTTCTTCCGCACTGACATCTTTTATTAATATATCGTCGCCTATCATGTGCAAAGTCATTGACACTTGAACTTGACATCTTCAATTACCTAACATATCAAATAACAGCAGTTAATTGACAACACAAATCAATCACCAATTCAGTGGAGAACAAATTGACATTATTAAACATTGTAGCTCAACAGATATGAGGAACAAATTTTACTTCTAGATGCTCATTTGCCTAATAATTTAAAAATTACACTGAAACTCAATCGATTCACAGAAATCAAGCCATTCCTAAATTCAAACAGATCAAACAAAGCCATTATGTTGGGAAATTAGAAATGGAAAGGTGTTTGATAGCAGCTACAATCGTGGGAAGAAGGAAGAACAAAAACAATTCAAACAAATCAAAACATAGTAAACAAAAACACGTTAATCATCTAAAACTTGGGATTAAGACAAGAAGGAAGAACAAAAACTATAACATCATTTTACTTTCCAGCTCCTTTTCGTCCTCTCAACTTCCCAAAGCATAACATATTTCAACACTTCATGGTCCAAAGTAAGTTATGCAAATATAATTAATAGAACATGTGCTCAGATCGATGAAAAACGCAGATGCTCAAATCGATGAAGCTTCCCGATGCAGTTAATAACACAGAAACACATAAACCTTCCAGATGCGCAGAAAACTAAAATGCATAAACCAAACCTTAGCCAAATCGTGAATCGCAGAACTGGAAATCTTTGAGGTGGTGCTTCAATGGTGCTTCGCGGTGGTGCTTAGCCGGTGGTTCTTGGAGTGTGCTTCACTTCCGTCGCGAGTCTCCCTCTTCCTTCACGCGGGTCTCCCTTTTCCTTCACGTGTTCTTCTCTAGACTATTCGGGTTATATCAGATGAACCGTAATCCATTAGAAATGGTTATTTTTTGTCAATGCCCATTAGTAATAGTTAAGTGGGGGGTATTTTTGGTATTAAGAAATAACTAAATGCCATTAAGTAAATATTTAATGATTTTGAGATTTTTTTTGTCCATAAAATGAAAGGTGAAAAGAACTTTGTGTCTTTTTCAAAATTAGAGATAGTGCCCGTGTCTTTTAAATAAATTTTAAGAGATGTGCGTGTATTTTTCTTTAATAATTAAATTGCTTTATAACTCTTTAAGCATGGTCTTATGTTAATCATATCACATATGAAGTGTACCGCACCGTAAAAATGTCAAAACTTAAACTCTGACTTAATTTATAAGATGGAAATTAAGAGTAAGTTTTGCTTAGCATCTCACTGATCTCTATGTGGGACCCAATGCTAATGTAATGAGACCCACATTTAAGAGTTTAATAAACATGTTTTTTAATTGATGAATTGTTGGCATGGTTCTATAGGTTAAAAAAAGGTTTTTTGAACTAAAAAAACGTCAGAACAGTTGACTCTTCCCCTTCTTTCTTGTTGCATTAATCAACCCGAAAATTTAGCATAATTAATTACAATCAAATAAAAAAACATCCATTCAAAAAAGGGAACAGCTATATCAAATTTAGTAAATAACAAATTTCTCCACGTCCAAATCTTTGTCTTTAAGCAATTTCTCTAATTATTCATAATTTCTATACATAAATCACTCTCTTCGTCCACTATATATATTCTCCAATGCATCATCAATCAATCAATCTCTATCTCAATATATCAAACTTTCTAAGCTTCAACCATGCATGGCTATTTCTCTATTTCCCTTCTCACTTCCATTAGCAATAACCTTAACCAAAATTCTACATATTTTTTAATCTACCATTGTATATATGTGTACTTTGTAAAACACTTGGTATCAGACCAGCATTTTTCGTATGAGTTGGCATAACGTTAAATATTTTGGCATTAATAAGGATTATCGTATGTATTAATTAACTATGTCCTATTTGTTTTTCTTTGTCAAGAAAATTATTTCCTATTTCGACAAGGTATATTTATCTTCAAATTTATCTGAATATAAAATAAAAATAATAAACTACTAATTAGATGAAATCTAATTAATGATATTTAGGAAACAATTCAATAAAATTCGCGTAAATAGAATATTAGAGTATGGTATAATGCATTTATTGTAAACCCATAATTAGATGAAATCTTATACACTAGAGTATCAAACGTATGCAAAAGCATTCCCTATGTCATTAGTCAACTCGAATCATAGCTTAATTACAAACAAGTTAAAAAGGAAACGATTATACCAATTTGGGTAAACAATAAATCAATTAAATAGTTTTAAACGGACAAAATTTTAATTAACCAAATGATGGTTGTCTTGACCGATTTCCTTAATTATCCATAAATCACTCTCTTCCTCCACTATATATATTCCATCATCAACCCTTCCATTTTTCTCAATATATCAATTTTCCCAAGCTCCAACAATGGCATTCTCTTTCTTAACCATGACCTTAGTAATTCTCTCTCTCTCTACCCTCTACTCCATAGAAGCTAAAAATGGAGGTGGGTTTAGCGTAGAACTAGTCCACCGTGACTCCCCCAACTCCCCCTACTACAACCAAACAGAAACCCACTCCCAGCGCTTAGCCAACGCATTCCGCCGCTCTTTTACCCGAGCCCACCGGTTCATCAAAAATAAAGCCGCTGTCTCACCCAACACCGCCCAAGCCACCCTATCCTCCAACTTCGGCGAATATTTAATGGATATCTCCTTAGGCACACCACCTTTCCGTATCCGCGCCATAGCTGACACTGGCAGTGACCTTATATGGACCCAATGCCAACCCTGCTCCGAATGCTACAAACAAGTCGACCCACTTTTCGACCCGCGTAAGTCGACTACGTATAAGCCCATCCCTTGTGACTCAGACGTTTGTCAATCCCTCACACAACCATCTTGCTCCACCTCATCCCGTTGTCCGTACACCGTCACGTACGGAGATCGTTCCTTCACCAACGGTGACCTCGCTACTGAGACAGTCACTCTCGGTTCGACATCCGGCAGACCGGTCCAACTTCCGAGAAGTATAATCGGGTGTGGGTTTCGTAACAATGGTACTTTTAACGAAAGGGGTTCGGGTATTGTGGGCCTTGGTGGTGGACCCGAGTCACTCATTACCCAAATGGGTCGGTCCATTAACGGGAAATTCTCTTACTGCTTGGTTCCACTTGCGTCCCAAACAAAAAACTCGAGCAAACTAAACTTCGGTAGTAAAGCGGTAGTTTCCGGTGCTGGAGTTGTGTCGACGCCGTTGGTCGACGGCAACACTCCCACTTTCTATCTCTTGACGCTAAATGCAATCAGTGTGGGGTCAATGAGAGTTGACTTTGGTGGGTCAATGGGAACAAGTGGTACTGAAATAGGAAACATAATTATTGATTCGGGAACGACGTTGACTCTCTTCCCGGAAGATTTCTACTCGGAGTTGGAGTCGGCGGCAGAGAGTCAGATTGAGTTGAAACGGGTGAGTGATCCGAGTGGGACATTGAGTCTGTGTTATGAGAGTAGAACGGATAATATAAAGGTTCCGAAAATGATAGTGCATTTTGATGGGGCAGATGTGGAGTTGGGTGTGAAGAATAGCTTTGTAAGAATGGCTGAGGATGTGGTTTGCTTTGCTTTTGCTTCTTTTGGGGATTCGGCTATATATGGGAACATTGCTCAGATGGATTTCTTGGTTGGGTATGATGTTCAGGCCAAGATGGTGTCGTTTAAGCCCTCTGATTGTACTAGGTTTTAATCTTTTTAAGTTGCATGAATCATTCACGTATTGTTAGTGTAGTGAATCTGGGGTTTGGCTGATCAAATTTTGAAATAAACAGCGCCTCTTAATTTGTTGTTATTATGTTAGGTTTTCTTTGTGTTGTGAGGGATTTCCTTTTAATTATTTATGTGAAGAAGTATCTTATTAATTTGATGTTCTTTTAGAATCTGTGTAAATATTGATTTTTTTTACTTTTCCGTTTATTTATAAATGTTGAAGTTTTTACATAAATACTAACAACTCAAAACGTGTTAATTGGTAATTTTATAGCAAATATATAGAAATCGAAATTATTAATAAATTAAATACTACAAACTCAAAACATATGTTTATTAAAATATAATTAATGACTATATTGATTTTGTCTGATCTAATTCAATGTATTGTATTTGGCTGATCCAAACAAGATCTGGTGTTAGGCTGATTTAGATGGTTGATTAAAAATGTAACGATATAGATCAACAGATATAAAATTAAAAAAAAATCAGAAAAAAAAGTTTTTTAAGCCGATTGGGAACTGTGATGTTTCTTCAATTTTCTGCGAATATATGAGGAAAAAGATACAAAACACATTTCCTTACTAAGTAATAATTTAACATAAAATCCGCATAAATTTATTAAAAGCATATTAGGGTATGTTAAGGGATGCAAACCTACAATCAAGGAAATATCGTATAAACAATAACATTCTAGAAAGAAAGTTATTAATGAATATTTAATCAGTAATAAATGTTTCCAAAACCAGTTCTTACTATTTAAGTCTCTTTATTTTCCTTAAATAGTCAAGAACGGGTTACAAACCAATCATGATAGTTATCCTAATAATAAAAAAAAAGTGTTTAAAAACAACGAATAAAATGAAAATAAATGGAAGGGTTTATTGTTCTTTTGAGGAGTACATGGACTGAGATTCAGTCAATTTTATTACTTGGAATTAAAAAGAATGTTTATTAATGAATATTAATTAGAAAGAAATGTTTCCTAACCAGTTCTTACAATTTAAATCTCTTTAATTTCCTTAAATAGCCAAGAAGAGTTACAAAACCAATCATGATAGTTATCCTAATAAAAAATGTTAAAAACAATGAATAAAATGAAAATAGATGGAATGGCTCATTTGATAAAAACCCAGCTTTTATACGAAAATAGATCAGGTTTGTTGTTCTTTATGGAGATATGGAATGGGCTTCAAAAATCCTATTATTTGAAATATAAATATGATTTTATACACAAATAGCTATATTATATAGCTTCAAAAAAATTACATTATATAAAATTAATACAAAAATAGATAACAACTTTCATAAACATCAAATATAGCCATATTTTATGGCCACAGCTACTAGAAGCATTTCTCTTCCTATTTTACTATTTTACATAACATTTACTGATTATTTGATAAAAAAAATTAAAAATCCTATAAACCCACCTCTCTCTCCCCAAATCTCGCCCTCTCTCTCCAAATATCTCTCTCTACATTATATTTATGTTATATATAGCATGTGTATATAAACTATCTTGCATATATATAATACATAAATGTATAACACATACTTTCAATTAGTGTATACAAAATGTATGTGCTGGTGTAACACATACTTTCTATGTACAATATATATATATAACACATACTTTTTATGGTTGTTTATAACGTGTTCGGGTATAATGTTATATACTCATATGTATGTTATGTACAATATATAATACATACTTTTTAAGTGTTCGGGTATAACATTATATACTCATATGTATGTTATGTACAATATATAATACATACTTTTTAAGGTTATTTATAACGTGTTCGGGTGTTGTAATATTATATATATATGTATGTATGTATGCATGTACTTATATATGTATGTATCTATATATACGTACAGACACACACACACACATATATATAGAGAGAGAGAGAGATTATTCGGTTATATAAAGTGGGAGAGAGAGAGACATTTAATGGATATAAATATATAGAGAGAGAAAATAGGGATGGTTATACATTTAAATTAAATAATAAAATGATGAATTAGTAACTAAGTAAATAGGTGAAATTATTAAATTTAATGAAATTTACTACATTAATTATTTTCTTAGAAAATTGTTATATTTTATATTTTCAAAAGTTCTGGGTAAAATTGATTTTAAAGTTGAAAATGTGTCTAAATAGTTTCATTTCTAATTAAGTATCAAGTCCCGACCCGAAAATATTTGGGCCCATCTCGTCCTGACGGGACGTTGACTAGTCAATGAGACGAGATTGTCTGGTCCCGAAATAAAAACTCCATATTGGTCCCTCTCGCAGGATTGGGACTCGAGATGGGCCTCAGGATGGAATGACAGTGTTTAAAATACATTCAAGCTGAAGTATGGATTACAAAAATTACAGTAAGATTTTAGAAATTACAAAACAAAAAGATGACAATAAAGGAAAACTTGTGGACTTGTTAATAATCATCAATCTTAATTTAATTTATCATCCTTATATAATGATTTTGAAAACCATAACATACCCGTTATTCAGCTATAAAAATCATTTTCATGTTTCTTTAATTGTTTTTCTTTTGTTTTGTGACTTTTAAAACTTTACTGTCGTTTTAGTAATCTATATTTTGATTTGCATATGAAAATTAAAACTTTAATATATTTTGAGAAAATAAATTTTAATTTTAATACATTTATGCTGGTCTAAATGCGGGATCGATTACGGGATTGCAGGATGAGATTGGGGGACATGCATGCTGGGACCGATTTGGGTCGGTTCAAAATGTCGATCCGGCAAAAATAATATGATCTCAATTCTGACACGAACGAGTTCAAGATGGGACAAAAATCTCAAAATTTAGGTTCGGGATGAGATTTATCATGTCGATCTTGTCTCATTTGAGACGAGATTTGTCCCGCAGGGACCGGGATGGAGCACAATCTTGGCAGGCGGGCCAGCATCATGGCACATTGTGGAGGTCTGGTGGAGTCAAGTAACAGTCAAAACCTGAGCACATATGTTTGAACTAAATAACTAAAATAAAGTTGTGCCTTAACTACCAGTTATAGCTTTTAGTTCAACGATTAGCGTTTGATCCTACAATTGGTATCAAAGCCTAGTGGTTAGGGATTCGACTATCAGGGAAAGCATTGTGCTTGTGGGCAGGTGCCGTGGAGGGATTGTTGAGTGGTGGGCCAGCATTCTGCCACGTCGCGTAAGCCTAATAGGGCCAAATCACAGTCAAAACCTGAGCGTAGATGTTTAAACTAAATTAGGGAAATAAAGTTGTGCCTTAACTATCAACGCTTTTAGTTCAACGGTGAGCACTTGATCCTACACACATAGGATCCTGGGTTTGAGATATAGATGAGGCTTATTTGAAATGTTGATATCATCTCCAAACAATTTTGGTCTTTAGCTTATAAGAGGATGTACGCTCTTTAGATTATTTGAGGTAACATTTTTCTTCTAAAATGACATTCTTTATTCATGTTAAACTTGTCTTTCACTCTTTTTAGTATTTCAGGAAACCCTTTAAGATTCAAGATAAGTTAACCAGTTTATGTGCCATCATAATGGAGAATGGTCATTCAATTTATCTTCCATCTGATGCTTGTTGAGGGGTTTTTATTGAATCGAGAATTAAATCAACTTAGATGGAACATACCTAGCTTAGTTTTATCTATAGGAGCTTGAAGCATATAGAGGCAGCAATCCCTTATTATAAAGTCAACCTCCAAAAAATAAGAGATTAACCTACAGTGCAGATCTGACTCGAGTAAGGAAAAATTTACTTCAAAAGATCAGAGAAAGATGGGCGTTTTATCTTCTAATAGCGGCATAAGAATAGAAACTATATTGGCATTTGCTTCAACCCAAACTGAACGCATTTTTTAGACATAGTGATCTGTACTCCATGTCAGAGGGCTTAGGCTTGGAAACCGGCCAGGCTCTATCCATCAATTGTCAAGCTTTTGAGCTTACCTTGAAGTTGGAGAATGCTTTCAAGGCTAGCAACAAGCCTCATGTTTGGAGGTTATTATTTCTAGGTGTTAAACTTGGATGACAAAGATAGGCTTAGTATTATTAAAGTTCCTAAAAATAGGTCTGAATGTCGATTTCAAAAGACTTCAAATTTACCTCCTCTTATTTGAGGTTATTATTTCATTGCCTTCTTGTTGTTTCGTTGTTAGGTTTTCCAAACTTTGTAATTTTTTTCTTATGTTAATATAATTCTTATTTACCAAAAAATTTGAAAATAGATCGATTTTTGTTGAAGATATTAATCCTTCATTGACAAGCCCTGAAGCTCAATCCTTCTCACTGATGTCTTCACGAAGCAAACCTACGTTCTCTCACAGTAGGTACTCAAGTTTCTCATGCAAAGGTGACAACTTGGGCAAACACACCAACTCAGCAAAACACTTATCCATTTCATCAAGTATCTATCTTTCTTATGATTGGCTCACGAAGAATTCAAGCGACTGTAACAGCTTAACACAAGTTCATCGTTGCTTGGTCGTGGAGAGGATATTACTGTTACCGAATCATAGGTAAAATTCTAATGGATTTTTTATTATTTGTTAATTCTTTTGTAATTGTTTTTATCCTCACTTTGATGTATAAATAATGTAAGAATTACTGTTATTGAATAGTGAAAAATCTTCAAGCTTAGAAACAAAGTCTTTTTCCTTCTTCTTCTCTTTGAGACTCTGTATTTTTAAGTTTGTATCAGAGCCAGTCTCCATGGCCACCGTTTCAGGATCAAATGTTAACACAACAACCAATCCTGACATTACTCCTACAACAAATGAAAATCTAGGAAACAATGCTCAAAATCAAGTTCAAAACACTCCTAGCTCCAGCAATACTATTGTCTAAAATCCCTTTCAAAAATCAACTACCCTCTCTACCCAATAACATGATCACCATTTCAATTCATCCTGACAAGAACAATTACATTTTCTGAAAATCTCAAATTCTTTTAATCGTGAGAACATACGATTTAGAATAGTATATGTATGGTATCATCTCGTTCTAGAGGAATCTACCGAAATTCCTCTTTATGTTGTTGTTGCAAGAAATGGACAACAAGCCATCACTTATGAGTCCCCTTTTATCATCAATCCAGCTTTCATAAGCTAGAGGAGGATTGACCCGCACTTGATGAGCTGGCTACTTTCATCGATTACTGAAGTCGTGTTTGACCACATTGTAAAGTATGGAGAGCTCTCAAGTAAACCTTCATTTCCCAGTCCAAAGCGCGTACCATTTAATTAAGGTACCAACTCCAAACTTTTAAGCAATGAACGTCAAGTATAAAATGACTTCAATTTGAAAATGAAGTCTATAGCAGATAGCTTGCCTGCTAGTGGGTAAGTAATTGATGACCTGTTACTTTACATTTTAGGAGTTTTAGGCAACGAATATGATCCTAGTGTAGTTCACCTTACCTCTAGGTGCATGTCTATTTCACTCTAGGAAGCTCAATTCATGCTTCAAAGCCATGAAATGAGGCTTGAATTGCTCAATAGCCTCACTCTCTGATATTAAAACCATAATTGTTAATGTTGCAAGCTACAATAGAAACACTGCATATAGAGTTCAATCTTAGGGACCCTACTCAAGAGGGAACAACAATTTTAGGGGTAGGGGTAGAGGCACAGGAAAGAACTCTTCAAGGCCAAAGTGTTAAATTTGCAGAAAACCTGGCCATTATGCTTATTGATGCTACAGTCATTTTGATCGTGACTTTCATCCATAAGCTTCAAGTCAGCAACAAAATCAAGGGTCAAGTTCAGCCTCAACCTGACACTAAGGTCACCATCTACTTATGTTACCTTTCATGCCTCAATGGATGACACCACTTCATAGTACATGGACAGTGGTGCCAATGCACATATCACATTTGAGTTAGCACATCTCTCCCTGAAAAATGACTTTAAGGGTGAATAGAAGCTAGTAGTGGGCAATGGTGAGATTTTACACATTTCTCGTGTTGGCAAAATAAAAATAAATAGTCAAAATCCATCCATTAGCTTAACTCTTGATGAGATTTTATGTGTACCCTCAGCAACTAAGAACATACTCAGTGTTTCACAACTTACTAAAAGCAATCATGTCTTAGTTGTATTTGACTCCTCTTACTATTTTGTGTAGGACAAGAATACGAATAAGGTTCTTCTACAGGGTGTGCTTAAGGATGGATTGTACCACTTCCATTTGCTAACAGCATCATGCTTCTCTAATAGTCCTTCTTTTAGCTTTAACAATGTGTCTAATTCTGTGGATTTCCTTTCTAAGTATTGTTGTTATCTTTCTACTTTCAATGAAAAGATAGATGCTAATCTATGGCATCTTAGGCTAGGTCACCCCCCTCCCTATTCTGAAGTTAGTTTCAAAGCTTGTACCTAGCAAAGTTTCTAATATTAATGCAATTTCCTTTTGTGGCGCATGTTGTATGGGAAAATTACATCAATTCACTTTTCCACCACCTCAATACACTGTTAAGGCACCATTTGAGCTTGTACATTTAGACATATGTGGTCCTTCTCCCCATTTTCTCAACCCTGATTTTGGGTTCTATATTACCTTTGTAGATGACTACATCATGTATACCTGGATATTCCCAATTAAACTTAAATTAGAAGCTAAACATACTATCATATAGTTTAACAAATACATTGAAAGACAGTTTAATCTTAAGATAAAATGCTTACAAACAGACTGGGGGAGAGTTCAGATCTTTTGCTCCTCTTCTCACTCACCTTGGTATATCCTTTAGACACCCTTGTCCACACACTCACAACAAAATGAGTGTGTGGAATGGAAACACAGAGACATAGTTGAGAAATGACTCTCCTTCTTAGCACATGCTCAATTACCCATTTCATTTTGGTGGGACTCTTTTAGCGCATCCACATATCTTATCAACCTTCTCCCCACCCTGACTCTACACAACTAGTCTCCTCATCAATTGCTCTTTCATGAAACTCTTAATTACAATATGCCCATAGTCTTTGATTGCACCTATTTTCCCTTCCTTAGCCCTATAGTAAGCAAAGATTCAATTTTCACACTACCAAGTGTGTTTTCATTGGCTATAGCACTTCACACAATGGCTACAAGTGTCTTGATCCCACTACTGGCAGTGTCTATATAGCAAGAACTGTGTCCTTTAGTGAGCATGAATTTCCATATCAGAAGCTCACTCAAACTCACATTCAATCTTAATCTTCACCTATTGTTCTACTTCCTATGCTTTCTTTTCCTTTGCAGATATATGGTACAATCACTCATTCACACTCTACAATAGCTTCTCTCTCTACTTCTTGTCCAGTTTCTACCAATGACCTCTCTAACACTTCATTTATCAGGTAATTCTCTTTCTGATCATAGTATCACTCCAAATTATGATATACCCACTATGACTATCCATTTACTTCCACCCATACCCCTCTCCATTATAGGTTGCACATTCTCCTTCTCCCTTACCTGGTGTACCTACACATGTTACTACTCACCCTACCCATCATATGATTACTAAGTCTAAAGCAGGTATAGTCAAACCCAAACTCTACAGTGCAACTCTCAATCACAATAGTGAACCTAGTTCAATTTCAGAAGCCCTTAAAGATCCTTTTTTAGAAAGCTTCCAATGAAGGTAGAATTTGATGCATTGGTACATGATCACACTTAGATCATTGTCCCCCCCACTCCAGATATGTCTATTGTAAAAAACAATTGGGTTTATAGGCTTAAATTCAACCTTGATGGTTCTCTCTTAAAATACAAGGCCATGTTGGTAGAAAAAAGCTTCCAACAGACCCCTGGTGTGGATTTCTTTAATACCTATAGCCCAGTGATCAAACCATACACAATCAGAATCATCTTAACATTTGATGTTACTTTTTATTGGGATATACTACAACTAGACATTATCAATACATTTTTTACATGGAAAGCTTCAAGAAATAGTGTTCATGAAGCAACCTGAAGGTTTTGAAAATACTACCAGACTCACTTTTGTGTGTAACTTCACAACGCCCTCTATGGCCTTAAACAGGCCCCTAGGGCTTGGTTTGACAAACTGAAAGGCACATTGATTCACCTTGGCTTCAACAACTCCTATTCAGATAACTTCTTATTTAGTTTTGATTTATGTAAATGATATTTTTGTGACAAGTTCTTCTCCCATGCACATGCAACGAGTCATTGCTCATCTCAGCTCCATTTTTACTCTCAAACAGTTGGGCTCCTAAGCTATTTTTTAGGTTTTGAAGTACACAGACCCCATGCTAGCCTTCATCTCATTCAAAGCAAGTATGTTAGTGATCTCCTTCACAGGGCCAACATGGCTTAATGTAAAAGTAGTCCTACTCCTATATGCCCATCTCACAAACTCACTACAACAGGTTCCCTCTTCTTAGATACTACATCATTCAGAAGCATCTTAGGAGTTATCCAATACCTTACTATGACTAGGTCAGACATTGCCTATGTTGTGAAGAAGTTAAGTCAGTTTATGGCTTCCCCTACCATAGACCACTGGAAAGCTTGCAAACGGGTACTAAGATACCTCAAAGGTATCCCACACCTTGACTTGCATTTTACTCCCGCCTCGAGACTCACTCTTGAATGCTACTCAGATGCTGACTGGAAAAACTCCTTGGATGGTAGAAAGTCTACAAGTGACATGTGTTTCTACCTTGGTAGTAATTTAATTAGCTGGAGCTCTAAAAAATAAACAGTGATTTCCAAGTCTAGCACTAAGCTTGAATACAGGGCCCTTGCTTCTACTGCAACATATGTACTCTAGATTCTTTCAATCTTTAAGGAATTAAAGCTTACTCTTGCAGGTGTTTCAGTGATTTGGTGTGACAATCAAAGTGCTATAACTCTTGCTTGAAATCCAGTGTTCCACTCCCGGACCAAGCACATTGAAGTGGATGTCCACTTCATTCGAGACAAGATTCTTTCGAAGGAGATTAATGTTCGTTTTGTTCCCTCTAAATTTTGAATTGCTGATGTGTTCGCCAAATCCTTGGCACCCTCCTCCTTTCTTTATCTTCGAGACAAGTTTCATGTGGTTCACACCCCATTACGCTTGAGGGGGGATGTTGAAGATATAAATCCTCCATTGACAAGCCCTGAAGCTCAATCCTTCTCATTGTTGTCTTCACGAAAGAAACCTACGTTCTCTCCATGCAGTTACTTGGGCTTCTCATGCAAAGGTGATAACTTGGACAAACACACCAACTCAGCAAATCACTTATCCACATCATCATCTCTCTTCATCATGATTGGCTCCTGAATAATCCGAGCGACTGTAACAGCCTACCACGAGTTCATCGTTGGTCGGCTATGAAGAGAATATTACCGTTATCCAATCATTGGTGAAATTCTAATAGATTTTTTTATTATTTTTAATTCTTTTATAATTATTTTTATCTCCTCATTTTGATGTATAAATGATGTAAGAATTAGTGTTATTAAATAGTGAAAAATCTTCAAGCTTAGAAACAGAGTCTTCTTCCATCTTCCTTCTCTCTTAGACTTTCTATTTTTAAGTATTTCACATAGATGACCTTGACCTCTTTTCAGTTGTTGGTATTTATAAATACAACAAATCTTAATTTTCCATGTGGATGGTGATAAGTTCATGAAACGGGATATATTACATTTTTCTTTAGTATTACCAGTCCTAAAATGTATGTTATACATGATAAAATAATAAAAAATTTATTAAAATAATGTTTTAAAAGTGAAGCTAAATGAAATGATATAGACTGTTGAGTATTAAAGTTCTTTCAAATACCTTAGTAACATTTAATTTCTTTTTTGTTATTATATACTATAGGTACCATAATATATAGTGAATGGTTTACTGATTATTTAAATTTTGTAATTCTGAATTGTATCAACTACTTGTCCAATTCATTTTGGTCACTATTTAAATAGTTTACACTATATTACTGTTGGGAATAACAAATAGATAGCTTTTTTAGACTAGTTGAAAAATAAGTACTTCATACACGTGATAAAATAACTTAAAAATATATGTAAAACTGGAAGGTAATACTAAAGTTTAAATAAATGTAAAATTTTTGAATCTAAATTGATATTTTTAAAGAATGTTATACGAAGATTTACGGCTAAATAATTATAGAAAAATACATTGTTTGAGTTATAGGTTAATTAATAATGGTTTAACAATATATTTTAAGATCTAGTAAGATCTCAACTTTTAATCTTGTTAAGTTACACGTCGCACTAATTTTTTTAAAAATGTAAATGATACAAATTGTTAGTTTTCTTACATCTTAATAGAAAGTTGTATTATATGCTACATGTTAATAGAAATATTTTACCTATAGAATAATCCTAATTATTTTCTAATTAAAGTGAGATAATTTAATAATTGATAATTTACAATATAACAAGACTACTAAAATAATAAATCTAAAATCTAAAAATTAAAAAAAAATTGGAAAATGTTTAAATCTGAGAAACTTATAACCTCTTCAATATGTAATAACATTTTATTTAAAAAATCATTAACTTGGTACAATACCCACTATTTTAAGTTAAATTTTCATAATTGCTCACAATTTTAATGAATTATCATATAATTCCAATTTGATAAAATGAAAAAGTAATTACAAAATCAATAATGAAAATTTAGGTTCAATGTTACACGTAAACTGAAATGAAAAAAATTATTTACAATGCTAGCTATCATAAAACTAAATTTTGAATAAAAAATCAAGTAAGAAGTAAATAGGACAATCAAAAGTTTGTTCTTAGTCGAGGCCCTTTTAAATATAAGAGATAAACGCACAAAAAAAAACCAAAAACCAAAAAAAAAACAGAAGAAGATGAAGATGACGATGATGCCATTGCTCTTCCCACAGGTGTATTGGTGGCAAATTTGGGAATACTGACATAAATTTACTTTATAGAAAAGAAATAAGTTATGAAGAGAAATTCGTTAATGGCTTCCAAAATTGGTCTATATATGTATTAATTTAGGCCCGATTAAGGAAAACTAGCCAGAATTTACGTCGTTTTCCCTAATTTGCGTAGTCTTCCAAAATTGGCCTATTTAAATCTCCTTCAATCTCACCCAAATTTAGCCTATAAAAAGGTAATAAAAACCCAATGAAATGAAATTACTTCTACCCTAACCCCAACCACAAAAAATGAGGTCAATTGTTTCAAGCTCCCTCTGCCTTACTTTCATTGCTCTAACATTATCCACACAATATAGGACATCATTCTCACAACAGCCAAAGACAACCAAGTATGAATTCCATATATTTAACTTCCTAAAGAAAGATTCGTTCCCACTTATGCTTGACTGTGGAACAATGACGACATTCCAGTACGTTGCAAGGCATGTATTCAATGCACCAGACGACATGTATTTGCATCTCGAGATTAACGTACCACAAGTTAATAGTGAGACATACACATGCATTTTCAACGTGCAATCTAATCGTAAGGTGAAGATTGTTACAATTTATGATGCGGCTCGTGGGCTTGGTTGCGCTGGGACGATGGCCGTGTGGGCGGCTGCGAGTGATGGGATTTATTCCGCTTGTGGAAATTATAATCTAAAAAAGTTTTCTGATTGGTGATTTCATTAATTAGGTGATGTGCATACCCATATTTTAATTGTGTTTATGGGACTTCATTGTGTAATCAATTGTTCGGTTATTGAATTTAGTTTATTTTTAATTTCTATCAGGGGGTCGACCTAAGATTGAGGTAAATTAAGCTTGAGTTTAGTATCTATAAGAGCCCTCCAATTAGAAACGTTGGGATCCTGGTTTTCTCTAACTGTTGGCCTTTCAACGTAGGGGCAGTTTCTGAGTGTGGACTGTCTGATCTGATCTGAAGGGTCTAGATATCATCAAACAAACTGTAATTTTTTCAAAAATTTTTATTTTTCTAAGAGTTGAGCTGAGCCGTCCAAATCTAAATGGATGGTCAAGATATTAACTTCTCATCTGCCCGTGAGCCACATCCTTTAGAATGACTAATGTAATCAGAACAAAACTTATTGGTATTTTAGTATAATAAGTTGTTCTAATATATATGTTTGCATTCATATTTGCATCGGAATTGACTTCTGTTTTTTTCCCCAAGCACAAGTTTTTAAATTTATGGCATTATTGTTCTCAATCTTTGTCTATTTTCTTCATTTTTCTTTCGAGAATTTGGCAATTTATCACTTTTACTGACAAAGTAAATTATCGTTATAAATTTAAAAAAAAATTCCAATCCTCATATCACATGAAATACTAGTTTTAACAAATATCAAAAGAGAGAAAAGGAAAAGATAACTGCTTTAGAATATGATCTATTTATTTCTCTAACTAGTGTTCTATACATCCCACTAAAAAGTAATTAGTGAAGGTCATATATCAATCAAGAATCTAAGCTCTTAATATAAGTAATTAACAAATTAAGAGGCTTTGTATTATATATATATATATATATATATAATCAATCTTGCGGAGGACGAGACAACCACATAGAACTGAGAGCTCGAAGACGATAGAAGTACTCTGCCATTGCTAATAAATACCTTGCAGCTTGCCTGGTCGTCAAGATTTGACGTAATCGGTGAATTGTCTGGTGCCTTAGATTATCTGCCTGCGAAATAATTTTGTTTTCTATTTTAGAGATTTTATGTTTGAAGAGAAGTGTTTTAAATAATAGGGTACCTAAAATGTATGATTTTTTTCACATACTTTGTTTTAATTGCATAGATATTTCTTCTAGTTTCAAAATATATATTAAAAATACTTTTAAGTATAGCTTATGTATATTGATATTATAATTAAACTTTCACATAATTATCTAGTCCTAACCTTTCATATAATTATGTCACGAACGATGAAAGAGTGGGATGTAATTATTTATAAAAAACTAAGGCCATTTATGCATAACAAAGACAAAAACCAAGTGTGGTTCACCAAAAAATATATCCAAACTCTAATTAGCATTTGATATTAGGTAAGGTTTTGGTACTTAATTATAGTGCCACCTAAGTCTCCACCTAAGGGTCTTCAATTCCAAAAGCCATGTCAGTAGAGATCACTAAAGGCAGAGTTATGAATCTTTGTCTGTTATTGGCTATGAGATCACTAAAGGCAGAGTTATGAATCTTTGTCTGTTATTGGCTATTAGTATTTCGTGCTCTCATGCTCACTGTGCGTAATATTTAGTAATCATTTTGTGTAACAAACTCTCCCTACACGAGTAATATACTCTCTTCTCAGTAGTGAGGTATTCTCACATTGGTTTTCTGCTCAATATCACCATTCTCAACTTGGCATCAGAGCGGGTTCGTCTTCCTCACTTTCGACGAACAAAAATATGCAATCCAACGCTCCCCAAGCTACGGCGCAAACAACCAATGATGCCAGCACAAGAACACTCTGAATGCCACTCTGTCAATTAAACTTGATCACGACAACTTTGTTCTCTAGAAATCTCTGGTAGTACCTGCAATTATTGGACATGGGCTGAGTGAATTCATTTTTTGAACCCAGACCCCCTCCACATACTTAATCTGATGGAACAATCAAGCTAGAATTCTTGGCTTGGATCAGAAGTGATCAGGTCTTGCTAAGCTGGCTTCGCTCCTCGATGAATGAAAGAGTACTCAGCTCGATGTTATAATATAACAACATGAAAAGCCTGTGGAATGCTCTTGAAAGGGCATTTACAAGTCACTCCAAAGCACGACTCCTACAACTAAAAAATGCTATCAACAATACCCCATAAGACTCGATGACAATCTCAGACTACTTTGATTAAATGAGAGGCATAACAGATAATATCCTTGTAGTTGGAGATCCAATGGGTGAACAAGATCTGGTGCTACATATTCTGAATTGTTTGGACCATAAATACGACTCAGTTGTAGTCAATGCAACCTCTCGACTTGATATAGTCACCCTACAGGCTACAGCCAATCTAGCTTGGCATGGTGGATCCAAGAGGCAAGGCCAGTCCAACCCTTAGTAGTGGTCTAACATGAATTATGGCACTTACAACAAGTCTAACGACAATTCAACTCAGTACAGAGGGGCTCAAAGAGGCAGTCGAGGTGGTAGGTCCAACAACACCAGACTTGTTTGTCAAGTCTACACAAAACTAGGCCACACTATCACTGCTTGCTAGTACAGGTTTGACAAGACCTTTCAGGGCATGTCTCAAAATTTCAATCCCACTTCACCTCAAAGCCCTCCCTATGGAACACCTAACTTCAACCCAGGTGCCTCTGTTGCTGCTCCACAGTCAGTGACTAAATCTTCTTGGTATACTGATAGTGGAGCCACTAATCATATCATTGCTGATATTGGGAACTTTAGTGTAGCAAGTGATTATCAAGGACAGGAAAAGGTAATTGTGGGAAATGGTAAGGCTCTCTCCATCAGTCATATTGGTTCTACTCTTCTTAGCTCTACCCCATATCCCCTAAACTACTTCAATTACTTAGGCTACCTACTATCACTAAGAACTTGATTAGCATATCTAAACTTACCCAAGATAACATTGTTTATATACTTTTCTTTTCTAAATTTTATCTTGTTAAGGACCAAGCAACAAGGATTACCCTTCTCCACAGGAAGCCTAAAGATGGATTGTATGAGATCTTCTTGCCAAGGAAAGGACAAGCTGTTGTTATCTCTACAATGTCTTTCTAACACCTACTGGTCACCCCATTTTGTCCCCGATAGTCCAAGTCGTAATGTCTCTGTGTTGAAGTCTAGTGAGCCTTGTGCCTGTAAACAAGCTCTAAGTTGTCCTATAATCACTACATCTAATACAAAAAAATTCCTTATATCTCTCATGTGAATCCTATCAATACTCAAATTTGGCACTACAAACTTGGACATCCCTAATCCAAAATAACTCTTACCACTCTAAAACTGGCTAACATTAAGCAAAACACAAAAAAAACTATAATTTTATGACTCACTACCCCACAAGAACAACCCAACCCCTTCAGCTCATTCACACAGACTTTTGGGGTACAGCTTCAACTACCTCTAACTCTGGTTACAAATACAATATCCATTTCCTTGATGATTTCACTAGGTTCACATGGGTCTAGTCTTTAAAGCTTAAGTCTGAAGCTATACTTACCTTCTTATACTTCAAAAAAATGGTTGAAAAATAATTTGGTTTGCCTATTAAGGTAGTTCAGTCAGACTGGGGTGTGGAGTACATGAGTTTTCAGAAGCATCTTGACAGTAAAGAAATCTTGTTTAGACACCACTACCTCACACACACAACCAAAATGGTAGGGCAGAACAAAAACACAGACACCTCCTAGAAACTACCCTCACACTTCTCTCACAAGCATCCATGCCATTATCTTTCTGGTGGGAAGCTATTTCTACAGCTTCCTTTCTCATTAACAGACTACTCACACCTATACTTACTCACAAATCCCTCCTCCAATGCTCTTCAATGACCAAATTACTCCTTCTTAAGGGTATTCGTTAGTGTTTATTTTTCACATCTCAGGCCTTATAATTCCAACAAGCTTGACTTCAGGTCTGATCTTTGTGTTTTCATAGGCTCATCTCTGCACAAGGGTTATCAATGTCTCCACTCCTTTGGAAAAGTGTATACTACCAGGAATGCTATCTTTAATAAGCATGTCTTTCCTTTTGCCTCTGAGTTTATGTCTTCCTCTTATGTTGAGTCTATTATACCATAAAATCCTCCTACATGGTTTGTCTTCCCTATTGCTAGAGGCATCGCTCAACCAACTGCACAATGTTCTTCTTTTGGCACAAGCTCTTACAGGCATTCTTCATCTTCTCCACATGGTATCATTTGTATCCCCTCTAACTTCCCCCTACCACTAACCCCCCCCCCTTCTCACCCGCAACCCACGTCCATTATGAATCCCTCAATCTCTCTCTCCCTTGCACCCACACCTACACTTAATGCCCATCCTATGATTATCAGGTCTAAGGCTAGAATATATAAGCCTAAATCTTTCTCTCTTAGTTACCCTAACCTCACCTCTACACTTGAACCAAGTACTGTCAATGAGGCCTTATCCTCTCCTGCATGGACACAAGCTATGAAATCTGAGTTCAATGCCCTTATTTAGAATTATACCTAGATCTTGTTGCCTACCATCTTGACATGCACTTAGTGGCAACAAGTGGGGTTTTAAGTTGAAGTTCAACCCTAATGGCAGTGTGCAAAGGCACAAAGCTCATCTTATTGCTAAGGGGTTTCACCAAACCTCTAAAATTGACTATTCTGAGACATTTAGCCTTGTGGTGATGCTTGTTACTATTAGAGTCACCTTGACTATTTTTTTGAACCATAAATGGCAGTGAGACAACTTGATGTTAATAATACCTTCCTAAATGGTTAGCTGCAAAAAATAGTGTACATGAGTCAACCTGACGGCTTCCTTGATGCGACAAAACCTCACCATGTTTGCAAACTTAAGAAAGCTCTCTATGAGCTTAAGCAAGCCCCAAGAGTATGGTATGAAAGACTCAAATCCACCCTTATTCAAAGAGGTTTTCATCCCACTCACTCTGATACTTCATTGTTTGTCTTGCACCAATATAATAGACGGGTCTACATCCTAGTCTATATGGATGACATCTCAGTGACAGGCAATGATAACAAGTTTATTAACCAACTCATTCTTGATCTACATACTACATTCTCTCTTAAAGACATGGGTCAAGTCCATCACTTTCTTGGCATTGAAGTCACTTTCTCTAATGATGGTATACACTTATCTCAGTCTAAATACATTAGAGATCTTCTACAGACAACACACCTAACTGATTCCAAGCCCTCCTCTACACTAGCATCTGCCTCCATCAAGCTTTTAGCTAGTGAATGAGAGTTATTATCTGATGGAACCATGTTTAGGAGCATCTTGGGAGCTCTACAGTATGTCACCATTACCAGACCTGATATATTGTTTGTTGTAAGTAAGCTCTGTCAGTTCATGCACAGACCCACCACCATTCACTAACATGCATGCGAACGCATTCTCAGGTGCCTAAAAGACACATTTACTAAGGGAACTTCTTCTCAAACCAGCATCTCAATACTCCGTCACATCATTTTCTGATGTTGACTGGGCAAGAATCAATAATGACAGAGAATCTATTGGGGGTATATTGTCTACCTTGGTGACAGCCTAGTACTTCATCCTCTAAGAAATAGTAGGTTGTAACAGGATCCAGCACTGAAAGTGAGTACCGAGATTTGTCTCATGCAACTTCTAAGATAATTTGGCTTCAATCTCTCCTTCACGAGCTTCATGTCATTGTATCCTCTCAACCAGTGTCCTGGTGTGACAATCAAGGTGTTTCCTCGCTTACTTCCAACCATGTACAGCATGACATAACCAAACAAATCAAAATTGATGTCCACTTCATCAGAGATAAGGTTCTAGCTAAGTAACTAATGATCCATTATGTCCCTTCTGCTGAACAAGTGGTTGACATTTCACAAAACCACTCTCAGGCACTTAGTTTCTGTTTCTTAAGGACAAGCTCAATGTGGTTGACACCCCCTTGAGCTTGAGGGGAGATGTTAAGCCACATATTCAGCCACCTAAGCAGTCTTCAATTCCAAAAGCCACATCAGCAGAGATCGCTAAAGGGAAAGTTAGTTAGGAATCTGTCTGCTATTGGCTATTAGTTTTCCATACTCTCTGCTTACTGTGTGTAATCTTTAGTAATCATTTTGTGTAAAAAAATTCACCCTACACGAGTAATATTTCTCTTCTCAACGGTGAGGTATTCTCACACTGGTTTTCTGCTCAATATCACCATTCTCAACTTAAACGAATCTGCATTTAACTATGAATGTTATGAGTTTTCATGATTTGAAGTTTATGAAATGATTTAATGGCATCATTTATAATTTTTTGAGAACTTTATTGAAAAAAACTATGGTAATCAATTGAGAATCAAATTAAACTAAAATTTGGTAATTTACTCAAAAATCCTAAATTCTTCAAATTTAGGGCTAAAAGGGAAATCAAGGACTCTAAGTATGTACTAAGATTGATGGATATATTATAATACTACTATTGGTCAATTTCAGCTAATGATTATTTGGTTATTTAAACTATTACTATAACATAATGAATCAATATCTAAATTCCAACAAAAAGATGTTCTAAATTGTCTAATGAGAGAGATAATTACATTTGTTTTTCCAACTAGGATGGAAGTATTTTCAAACGGTTTGGAGCTAACAACAACTAATAAAAGAATGACAATATTTAGGAACAACTAGGCGAGGCAGGCGTAAGTTCTATAGATCTAGGTTGGCCTATTTTGGACAGTCCAGATGATCTTATGTAAAAGAGGAAAAAGAACATGAAAAGATTTTTAAAAAATTATTTTTGTTATTCTTTATAGAAAGAGTGTCCCATATCTTAGTTCCCTAGGAACGACACAGAAGCTGTGTCTCTGAAGAGATCAAGAAGAATTAGCTTTTCTTAGAAAATTCTCAAGCATATCCATCACATCTAGAATTACGCTAAAGACAATTACAACTGTTAATTTGCAATTGTCTATTTAGGTCTCACATGCATCACAGTTGTATTTTTTATAATTGTCCATGTTATATACATTTAGAGTAACATGTTCATATTTATAGTATCCTGCTACTAAATAATTATGAGAAGATATAAGTCTAGATATATCCTTAAAAATATATAGATATGACATATGACAATGTCATCGTTAAATGGATATAAGCTTAAAATATTATAATTTACGTAAAGCTTAAAATATTATAATTTACGTAAAGCTTAAAATATTATAATTTACGTATAATGTAAAGTGTCTGCTGAAGAGATTTAAACTCTCTCATATTTTTATATATAAACATATGCTTGTTTAAATAAACTTTTGGGTTCTAAAATTATTCACCTAAAAAGTTGGAAACATAATTTTAAAGTACAAATAATTGATATTCTTGATAGGGTATGATTTTTTATAGGTCGACCAAACATGGATACAACATGAAACTTTCTAGACGTTGCCTAAAGTATTAATGATAGTGACTTTGTATGGGTGCAAATTTAATTAAGTGCGACAAAAAAAACTCCTCCAAACCTATATAGTCTGTAATTAATTTTTTCTTCAATGAAAAACTAGAATAATTAATTATCATAAGACAAGTATGTATTTTCATTTATTTTCTGTACCTAAAACAACGTAGGAGGGATGTATAATATTTCTTTTTAAATTTTATTTTTATCAATTAAGCTCAATATTTATATGAATTATATGTTTTGAGCAACATTATGTGGGTGTATATATATAAGTATATTAAATTCCGTGTATGGGATAATAGGGACATGGAGTGGTCATGGGTTTTGGGGTAGGTTTCCCAACTCAAAAAATAGGAGATAGAATGTTATTCTTGTTACCATGGACCGCACCCCACTAAAATTAGAAGAGGGTAAGTTGAAACCATAAAGAGTGATGCTAGCATCAGTCGCGCACATATAGTATGTACAGTTTTAATGTGGATCCTACAATAGATTTCATCATAATCACACTAATTAATATTATATGAAAGAAAACATAATGATATTAAAATTATCATTTATATATGTGAATGATAACTTAAGCGGCTGAAATATTAATTTTAAGGAACATCATTCTCTGACTTGTGTTGTAATTCTTTTAAATGATATAGACATCACTCTAATATGAAAAAAATGATAGATAAATTCATTCTTTAAAAAAAAGTGTTGAAACACAATGTTATCCTTATAATTATTTAAATTTTATCTTCATTTTAGATTTTTTTTTGTCACTAAAACCTAACATGAGTGAAGGTCTGAATATTTTTTAAAATTAGCTAACTGTTTGTGACATTTAAGCAAATTCTAGGGACTCTCAAATGAAATTTTCAGAATATCTTATTGATATTATAGCATACATGCCCCTAAAGTAAAGTAGAAGATTCTAAATTTGGGAGATAGATGGTGAGAAATGTAAGATATCATACCTGTCTAACAAAGCCTTCGATAGTGGAGAGCTTGTGCATGGCTATAGCCATTTGACCCATGTAGTTAGCCATGTTAGGAGGAGATGTCAATGATTCAGAGGTTATTGTGTCTGATAGAGACTGGTTTAAAGCTTCTAAACCATGAGAGAGAGCCTCTTCTGCCTCTTGTGTTGATTGTTGTAACCCATAAATTCCCATCATTTGCTGCTCTGTTAATGGCTCTATTTGACTCATAATAATCTTGTCCATTACAACATGAAAAACAAAAGAATAACACAATTTCAGATTTAAAAAAAAATTAAAAATAAGTATTTTGAACTTTATTCTTCATAGAGAACATATACAATAGAGAAAATTATTATTTTGTATTTCAACATATATAAATGGTTAAACCATGTTCTTATTAGTACTTGTAATTTGATTCTTTTTTCATTTGCCTTTGGATTGTGTTCTTATTAGTCCTTGGAATTTGATTCTTTTTCATTTGTCTTTGGATTGTGACGCGGATAGTGCAGTTTTAAATTTTTTTAGAACAAATGGATCGTGTGGCACACGCAGATTAGCTTTCGGAAGACGTAACTTTTGACTCGAGTTGAATCACGTGGCCCATAAGATATCAAATCAAAATTTATTTGGAGATCTACACTTATAATGGGGTTTACCCGTTGCAACCCAGTTTCGGTCTCAAAAAATACTGTTTTAAGCACTTTCGAAGGCCTGAAAGTTGTTTTGGTCGTACTTTTGATTTTTTTGTAATTTTCCTTATATTTTAATTTTAGGGTTTTGAGGGCAGTATAAATTTATCTTTATTTGGTTTTTGAGATAGTTCTGATATTTTATGAAATCGTCCTTATTTTCAATTTTCGATATTCTTTGTGAGTCGACAAAATTGTTGCTAAACCCTGATAATATTAGGATTCAACAAGTTTTGGAAGATCAGTTGCTAGTAATCGTGCGCGCTTTAACGGTTTTTGATATTATTAGAGTTTTGTTGAGGTTTTCATTACATTAGATTGTCTTAGCACATGTTTTCAACTTGGTCCCTGGACTTATTTAGTCTAAAAAAAGTTTGAGTTGTTTTAAATTTAGTCCTCATGTGAAATCAATAAATTAATCAAATTACCATTTTATCCCCATGTTTCACTCACTAATTTTCACATTGTGGATCAAATTCAAAATAATATTAAAGTTTAAGGACTAAATAAAAAGTACCGTTTATGGACCAAATGACCAACTTAAAAGTTCAGTGACCAAGAAAACGTTGTTTAGCCTTAAAAATATGTATAATTGATATTAACTCGAACCATAACTACATAGTTATAGTTATTTATTTTCATCTTTCTATGACAATCGTGAATTATTTATTTATTAATTAATATCAAAAGCTAAAAAATAGAAATGGATCAGATGGGAACAAAAAACCCTCATCAATAAGAACATTGAAAAACAAAGAGATCATGTGTTATGTGTTGTGTTGTGAGCATGCAGAGAACAGACCCGTATGAATCAACCTCTTTCTCCTTCTCTCTCATACTAAAATTTGCAATAACAGACATTTGCTTTATTGAACCTTATACCAAACTCAATCCATTTGTGGGAAAATATTCAACAGACCTTTCGTCATTAATAGATGTTACTAATATTCAAAACAAGAAAGATTTTCTCTGCCAATGTCACACAACAAGTTGCACCCCATGCATCCACCACTCTCTATATTTATTATCTCATCATATCGTTTTCATATGTGATATACATCATCGATTTTGTCTATGATACTAAATTGAGTATAATTCTATATACATTAAGATTTTGGTATGATGAGTTGACACAAATGATTAAGTATCAGTATTCATACTCAAAAAGTCGTGCGTTCGACTAAAATATAATTTCATATAGAATTTGTAACTTTTTCTCAGAATATCATTAAAAAAATTTAGACTGATAATTCTAGAATAATCAAGTTTTAATTGATCAAGTAATGTAACAATATTTTATAGATTGAGACTTTTCACTTGTTAAAATGATATGTCGAATTAATATATGAATTATTGACACGTCAATTAGTTAGTAGGCACTGGATCCAAATCTTGATCAGTGTAAAGTTATTCAACATTGTATAATGTTGCGCGTTAAATATATACAACAACTTTTGCAAAAGATGTGAGATTTGTTGTAACACATTTAATGCGGGGAGAGGAACATTCTTTCATGTTCATTAAAGAGTACCTAAGTTTGGTAGAATTTAATAAATATGAATGGCAAGGTCAGCAATAAGGTCTAAAAATGAAATTAGGGTTTTTACTATTTTGAAAAGAACGTACCTTGATGAGCTCAGATGGCCTAAATCCACCCATCCACATGAAGCAACGCTCAGCAAGAGTCATCCACATGCCTGAAACTATATGAAATACGTCTGATCTTGCTACCATGCTTTTTAGGTTTATCATTCCGTCGTAATGTGATACACAATTTTCGACGTATATTCCGAGCTCATTCTCTGGCAATTGCTCTTGTACAGCCACTCGAAGCTCGCAAGTTAACCGGTGATGTTCCTCTAGCCATCTTCCATATTCTATCTCAAACACTGCTGCATCTAAAACCCAAAACCAAACAAAAATGGGTGAAATTTGTGAAGAAAATGTGTTATTTCATCATATATGTTTTAAATGTCTTTCCTTTTATAATATTTTTAATTAGGGAGTTTATAGTAACAAATTGATTGAAACATAAATCAATTCAAGGGCAATTGATTTTTTCAAGTTTAAGGAGTTTGATAGTCATAATTTAGGGACCAAAATTCTAATTTAGAGACTTTTAAAGCTGATTCTGTCCTTGTGCGTCCGTGTTATAGTGTACGAAAACGGAGTGAAAAAATACATATGAAAGGTTTACCGGAACTAATATTGCCGATACCGACAGGAAGTCCATGTTCTCCGCCAACAATGGCCTCTCCTCCAAAGAATATGCCCTAATTTTGGAACTGAAAATTAGTCCTTTTTTTTATAAAACTTAATTATCTTGATTTAATTCAACAAGAAGAAAATAAATAACCTGAGATCTTGCTCTTTGAAGCTCTTGCTCCAGCTGAGTTAGCTTAATCCTACTTGACTCTAACTGTTGAACATATGCCTGCACACAAATAAATAAACAAACAAAAGTTTTAAATAACCTAATAGAATTGTTAATTGGTTATTTTTAATGGGGATTGACCTTTTTCCTAAGCCTGCTTTTCCTAGCTGCCTCTCGATTCTGAGCTAGCCTTCTCAATATCTGCTTATAAAACAGTAGCAAAAACAGGAAAAAAAAACACAAACATAAAGATATTACTGCTAATAATGAGAAATTAAAGTGTAATTAAAATAAAAAACAAGAAATTTTTGAAGTTAAATTATAAGAGAATATCTCATTAAAAGACAATGATGACCTTAGGATCTGGTGTCTTTGGTCCTTCATGCTCTGAGCTTGATGTTGGTCCTTTGCGGCTACCCTCACGCTGCCACAACCCATCATGATTAATAATAATTAACCACATTTTTATAACACACGATTTAAAATTATGTACATTTATTATAAGACAGAGAAATTTAAATTTATACGTGGACTGATTGTTCAATAATAATAATAATAAACAACCTTGACGGATTTAGGTTGTTCGGGTCGAGTGGGAACTGAAGCATCAATGTTGCCAGAGGTGGGCAATTCAAGGGTCGGATTCGATGCTATTTTGGGACCATTATTAGTAGAAGGAGGAACTAGTACCTACCAAATAAGAAAGGAGAAAATAACAATACGTGGATGCATTGAATAATTAGAGAGTAATTATAGTTAATTAGTTTTAAAATATTTCTTAATGGAGTACTTGAGTTGACGATGGCTCGACGTGCATAGGTTGAGAAGGGAAGATGTTCAAAGTTGGAGGCCTCATTTCACTGCTCTCTGAAATAAACCAAAATCAATCACATGGTTATATGTTTATGTTTTCTATAGAGATAAGTTAGAGAGAGAAATAGAAAAAAAAAATATATATATATATATATATATATAGAGAGAGAGAGAGAGAGAGAGAGAGAGAGGAATCTGGTCAAAGAAGGACAACAGAGGAGTACTACAACAACTGAACCGAATAATCTACGAAAATGATTTTCCTGTGAAAAAGCATCTCTCCCCCTGCCCCATGATCAGAAAACCCCAGAGAGAGAGAGAGAGAGAGAGAGAGAGAGAGAGAGAGAGAGAGAGAGAGAGAGAGAGGGAGAGAGGGAGAGAGGGTACGTCGTTGGTCTTGAAGAGTGGAAGAGGGGGGATGATCTTGTCCATCAAGATAAAGGAAAAGGGCTTGATCTAATTCTCCCAAATCGTAAGCTGCTCCTGTTTGTTTGCTCCTGACATAAAATAGCAAAATATACAAATATTAGATGAATAAAAAGAAAAAGATTCAAACTTTGAACAGGACATGGGTGAGAGAAAGTGGGTTTAGTTTGAGTTGTGAATATAATAAGAAATTAAAAATAAAGGTTACATGAAATTATTAGGTTGAAGGGAAGAGGAGGAAGAGGATGAAGAGTGCTGCATAATTCCATAAGGAATTTGATGATGATGGGTAGAAGGTATGTCAGTGGCGTTGGTATTGGTATTATTGAAAGCAGCCATCAAAGGAGTTCCCAAAAGCTTGTTTGCTTCTTCTTTTTCTTCTGTTTGAAAAAGCTGCTATTGAATACTCCATTAGTTGTTCAGAAACCAAACAGGCCCTTCGTTTTTTTGTCTCTCTCTCTCTCTCACTTTCATTTCTTCATCTTCCTAGCTGTGTCTCTATATATGTCCTGTTCGAGACAAACTCAGAATAGAGAGAGAAAGAGAGAAGGTATGGAATGGAAGAAATCAAAAAGGTGTAGTGAAAACCACACTTGTCCTCTCTCCTCTCTCTCCTCTCTCTCGTCTCTCTCGACCAAGTAAACAGACGACTTTATTATTTAAACCAAAATATTAGATCAGGCGGTTCTCTATAAATATTTAAAGTTTTATCAGATTAAATGATTCTCAATTATTTATTAACTCATGTTTCAATACTATTTCTAATGATTTTTTAGCACTTATCAATGAATAGTGAAATCACAAAAGTCAGTTAAAACTTAGTATGTACAACTTAAATTTGGAAGTCTATATTTTTTTATCAAATGCAGTAGATACTACAAATCTATCATCAAATATGCATTATCATGCGTGGTCCAATAATTAGATGATAAAATTAAAAATAAAACATAAATAACAATTGTAACAGTATCAATTTGACATATCAACATACTTCAATATTAATTTTAACAGTATAAGGTTAAATGTTGAGAATGAATTGTTAGACCTATATTTAGGTTGATGACTGTGGACACGTGTCATTATCTTTAAGTTCATCTCTAACAGGGAGTTGAAGTGTGGGGCCTGCTTTTTGTTATCTGGCGGTTGAGATTTGAGGTATTGAAAAGTCTGTGTTAGAGATGGTGGGGGCCCACGTAGACCAGCCCTCTACCTTTCCCGCGATTTTTTACTCCAAGTTTTCCAACTACTCCCTTAATAAGTATATCTGTTGAACTGCATATAGAAAATGAATATAAATTCACAGTTATCTCTTGAAACAAAGGGTCATTCGGCATTACTGTCACATTTTTCCTTGAAACAAAAAGGTACTGCTAAAGAACACGCCATTTTTTATGGTAATTCAGATGGAAATAATTTTTTTACAAGAAATTAAATAATTAAGATGAAATATTTAAGTCGACAAAATGATCTAAGAAAGTCAATTTCATCGATAAATTAGACCACAGCATAAGCATCTAATGATTTTGTCTCAATTTTTATTCAAAAATGAATTTTTGGAAAATAAAAATAATAGTTTTTTTTTTCAGAAAATATACATACATATATGCGTACATTGACTGACCCAGTAGAAAAAATACCATCTGTGCTGAAAAACTACATACATTATTCATATATTAAATAAAAAAAGAAAAATAATAAAAGATCAAATAGATAATATGTGAGATAAAAAAAAGGTAACACGCATATCTAAAAAAGCAAAGACATAAGTAACTACTTCATGTATGTATCATTTTTCATGCATCCTTATTAGATCGAATTAATAGAAGATACACAATAAAAATTGAATTACTTTCCGACTAAATCTTTGTCCAACCAAAGTTTCAAGCATATTCAATAATATAAACAATCACATCAAGTTCATGTTCAAATGAAAAGACCATATCAAGAGAAACCGAAAAACAACGTTTGACATAACAAGCTTGTATAATTTATAACTAGGTTACCATGATGAGTACAATAACCGTTGAACACAAATTTTGACACAATAAGAGGAGGTATTTTCCAACTTAGCAAGCAACAAAGTTAGGACAAAAACGCATAAATCTTGATATATAAGAGATAGTAACCCATATGCTATTATAAAAACTCATATACTATTTTAAAAATGCTAACTCATTGACCAAATATATCTATTTTCCCCATTTTTAATTAGTGAAACGAAACTTTTGTAGTCAACCCATGTTATATAATTCATATATTTTAACAAACTTTGGTTGGCTTTTAATACAAAATCCGAAAAAAAGAAAAAGGATTTAAATTCCATTTATTAAATGCAATGTTTGGTATGGCTGAAACCCACTAGAAATTTTCCACTTTTGTTAGTCATTTTATATATTAGAAACAAAAAATTAATAGATTTGGATTTGGTAAATCAAACATATAATATAATTCAAGGTTTTTTTCATAAGATTTTGTGTGGTTTAAGCCTCAATTTGAAGTAGCTAAAGTTTTCACCAACTCCTTACATTTGATCAATTGAGGCGACATTTCCAACATGAAAACGACATACAGATCCCCACTGAAAACCTCTAATTAAGCTACTTTTAGATTATGTGTCCTTGATTTGCTCTTATTTTGTATGAGCTACAAAATTTGGGTCCAAAACTAATAATATAATACCAATTGAAATGATACGCATGTCTTTTTGACTCTGAACTTTGCATTTTATTTTGCCTAAAATGCAAAACATAGTCATGCAGTTTACCTCAAATATAAATTGTACTCTAAAATATTTTTATATTTTTATACTGATATAGTTTGAGAAACTGTAAAACATATTTTTTTATTATAAAAAAGTGTTCAAACTAGCGGTCAGTTAAATGTCATTCAAACTCCATTCACTTTCTCATCATTTTGACTCCTTCATTTCCTTCATTTTTAAGCTTCATCAAATAGCTCATTCCCTCCCTTTTACACCATATATAAATAAATATGTGTGCGCGCACACATATATATAAATATATTTATATATATGTATATAACATATGTACAGTACTATTCGATTTATATATAACAAAATAAGTATATATATATAGTGTTTGTATTTGCTATATACTAGAGTACACAATTTATATATATTGTCTTGAAATGCTATATATGTATATATACACGTTATTGTCATATAAAGTAGAGTGCACGTATACACACGTAAACGCCCGTGACTTATGGAATTAGCTAAGCATTTTGTTCGAACAAATATAGAACCAAAATGGATGGCTTTGTCTCTATTACCAGTTTTTCCTCCTGAGTTGAGACCAATTATTTAGATAGATGGGGTAAATTACTGAGCGCGCACACATAAACTCACATAGCGTGCACGTCCATGTACATGCACGTGCACACAAACACACACCTAGTCAATCACTTATGATGACTTTGCCTTTACCTATTAGTGGTGGAGTCTCTCCTGATCACCGAAAGATGGAAGGGGGTGTGTCTTACCTCAACAGAGTGAATGAAAAGGGGTTTATCTTGATCAACTCCATCTGATCATGAATATGGTTTCCCCACTGTCGGTTGGCTCTTACTTTCCTATCAGTCGGGTGTAAGGTGACCTAGCCAAAGACTTATTCTCCCTTTCACGCAATACATGTAATGTATGTTATGTTATACAAACTTATAAAATATGACGCGGTCGCATAGCCAAAGACTTCATTTCCCTTTAAAATATGTGTGTTTGTGTATCATGATTTTAGTTCGCGATCACGGTTGCAGTTGATGTCGCGTCACAATAACAGTGCCACAAAAATCGGGTGTAGTATATGCTATGTAACAGGCCGCGAGTGTAGATGACATGAATTTTTTTAATCCCTAGCATTTTGACGAAAATCTATTATTTTTTCCTTCGAGTAATTCTTCGCCGACCAAGTTGAACCGGAATAATTATCGGTGTTCGACCACATCAACGGAGAATAAAAATAATTAAAGCAAATGCCACTGAAGCATTATTGGAATAGTTGAATTTGTCAGTTGGCAAATCTGAAGAAGTTGATCTGGAGCTACTCGCCTAAATAAGTTAGCTGAAGTATAAAAGTAGCATAGGAAGTCGCGAAAGCCAGAGAAACCAATCGAGGGAATCATCACCGTGACAAAGCTGGTAGCAATCACTACAACCATCAGATTCACCACACTGTGCCAAATAATTTAAATTCAAAAAGTTGTTAGTTATAAGCAAGATGTACATGCAAAAATTCACATGACATGTGACAAGATCTAGACCAAAGACGCCATCAAATTGAAGATAAAGTGAGAACCGTGAGATCAACTAGGCGGTTATGAAGAACAGATCAATCAGATGAAAGTACATGGATTGTCGACATGGCAATCTAAAGAAAAGCTAATCAAGACCATTAGATTGATCAGATAGTTAAGATTTGCTAAGTTATTAATGCTGATAATATAGATTTCAGATAATATTCTATTGATCCTAGTTTTATAGAGAATTGGATAAGTTATAAGTCTTGTTCTCTAAATAAACTAAAGGCGTAAGTCATTGGGAGGGGCAGTTCATAAGTTCTTCTTTTAGAAAGAACTTAGGGCGTGAGTTCTTAAGAGGGGTAATTCATAAGTTCTACTCTCAGAAGGAACTAAGGGCGTAAGTCCTTGGGAGAGGCAGTTCATAAGTCCTACTCTCAAAAGGAACTAAGGGCGTGAGTCCTTGGGAGAGGCAATTCATAAGTCTCAGAAGGAACTAAGGGCGTGAGTCCTTAGGAGGGGCAATTCATAAGTCTCACTCTCAAAAGGAACTAAGGGCGTAAGTCCTTGAGAGAGGCAATTCATAAGTTCTATTCTCAAAATGAACTACGGGTGTAAGTCCATAGGAGATGCATTTTATAAGTCCTACTCTCAGAAGGAACTAAGGGCGTAAGACCTTAGAAGGGACAGTTCATAAGTCCTACTCTCAGAAGAAAATCAAAATAGGGTCATGGTTCCACTGAAGGAGCCTAAGTCCGAGCACATAAGTACGTCGTTCTTAGAAAAAAATTCAAATGGGGCCATGGTTCCACTAAAAGAGTCTAAGTCCTTGGGAGCGTCTACGTTACCCGTTCTCAAAAGGAAATTAAAATGGGACCATGGTTCCACTTAAAAGCCTAAGTCCTTAGAAGTGTCTACGTACGACGTTCTCAGAATGGGAAAGTCCAAAAGAATGGAAAAGGAAACATCCTCAGACTTCAAAATGGAAAAAGGAAACGTCTTCAGAATAGGAAAGTCTGAAGAACGGGAAAATAAATGTCTTCAGAACAGAAAAGAAAAGAAGTTGAGGAAAAACATCATGACAGAAAAGAAGTTGAGGAAAAATTTCAGAACAGAAAAGTAGTTGAGGAAAGAACTTCAAAGCTGATAAAAGAAAGGTTGAGCTAAGCAAAGAAAAGTCGAGAAAAGAAAAGCTAAGAAAAGAAAGGCTGAGCTGAGCAAAGAAAAGTTGAGCAACGAAAGGCAGAGCTGGGCAAAGAAAAGCCAAGAAAAGAAAAGCTGAGAAAAGAAAGGCTGAGATGAGCAAAGAAAAACCGAGAAAAGAAAAGCTGAGAAAAAAAAGGTTGAGCTGAGCAAAGAAAAGATGAGAAAAGGACGGCTGAACTGAGTAAAGAAAAGCCGAGAAAAGAAAAGCTGAGAAAAGAAAAGCTCAGTAAAGAAAAGGCCAAGTAAAGAAAAGTCGCGACTTCAACGTTTTAGAACGACAATGCCAGAGGTAAAGGAAAAAGTAGCGAGTACATGAAAGAAAATGTGAAGATCAGAAAAAGGAAACCGAAAAGGAGAAATGGAGAAATAGGAAATAGAAAATGCAAAGTGAAGGAAAAGAAAGAAAATAGGAAAAACTCTATGGGTGAACTAGTAGTAAATCAAAATGGGGTCATGGTTCCACGGAAGGAGCCTACGTTCTTAGGAATGTCTACGCACGCTATTCTCAGAAGGAAATAAAAATAAGGTTATGATTCTTTATTTGAACTTAAGTCCCCCTCTCAAAAGAAAACGATTGTTGGTAATTTCTTCTCTCAGAATGAAGACGGGCCGTGATTCTTTATCTGAACGTAAGTCCTTGAGGAAACATGTATATCATAAAAAAAAATTAAAGTCTTATCCTCGGGAACAGATTTTACAAAAGAACATAGTTATTCTCAAGAGAACTGGGAGCCAAAAAGTTTCCTAAGTATTTAAAAATGGATTTCGTTGAAAGCTTGAAGTCGGCACAGTATCATTTTTTATCCCAAATTTTACTAAGTCTTTGAATGAGGTACAACAAAAGGAGTTCAGTAGAAGAAAAATTGTGCAAACAAAGTAATTCATGTTGATCGAAGCAGAAGTATAAAGGGAAAATATGAAACAAGAGAATGAAAAAGAAAATAAGGAAGCGGTAAAAATTCTACCAAATGTGAAACATCAATCTCAAACCGATGCGATACAATTATGAAATGGTACACTCGCTCATTACTTATCTCAATAAATTATTATGTTATTGTTCTTGTACAACATTCTTGTCACAGATCTTAACGTACGAGAGAAGAAAAATGAAAAATTAAGAAATGGGAAAAACTCTTCCCATGAGTCCATCGTGAAAGGAATAAAAAGATGTAACAGCAAATGAAGAAGAAGTAATCTACAGCAAACTGATAAAAAGAATTGCTCGACAACTGCAAAACATTTGTGAACAGGAAAAGAAAAATATAATGGCATAAAGAAAAGGAGAAACCACCACTGACAACGGACAACTCAAAAAAAGGGAAAACAAAAAACTGAGAAGTCCATAACAGTTTCAAGAGTTGGGCACAAACCCGAAGGCAGAGCTGAGCTAAGTTCAGAAAGCTTAAAAGTAAAAGCTTCAAAAGATGAATCCAGACCACATGTGAAGTTGAACCCAGACCAGAAGGTAAAGCTGAACCCAGACCAGAAGGTAGAGCTTAGCCAAAATCAGAAGGTAGAGCAGCGCTCAGACTAGAATGCTCAGCCGGTTCATGACGTGAAAGTTTTAGGGGCTGAACTCAGACCAGAAAGATCAAACCCGAACGCCAAGAGCTTTGGCATTTCAGAAAAGAAAACGTCAGAACTTCAGAATTAAGGAAAGAACTTCATAGCAGAAATTCTTATCCAAAGATTATTACTTCATTTCAAGTTAGAGAAGTAATACATATGGAAGTCTATGAGGTCCCAATAAATCTAGTGTTGAAGATCGAGGAATTAAATCATTACACCTAAATGAGGAGAAACTTCATCAAGTATAATGGGGGCAAATGAACAGGAATAATTCTCGATGTTCGGCCACATCAACGGAAAAGAAAAATAATTAAAGTAAATGCCACAAAAGCATTATGAGAATAGTTGAATTTGTCATGTTGGTAGATCTGAAGAAACTGATCTGGAGCTACTCATCTAACCAAGATAGCTGAAGTATAAAAGTCGCATAGGAAGTCATGAAAACCAGAGAAGCTGATCGAGGGAATCATCGTCGTGGTAAAACTTGTAGCAATTGCTACAACCATCAGATTCGCCACACTACGCCAAATAATTTAAATTTAAAAAGTTATTAATACTAATAAGCAAGATGTAGAGGCAAAATTTCACATGACACGTGGAAAGATCTAGACCAAAGACGTCATCGAAGAGAAGATAGAGCGAGAATCGTAAGATCAATTAGGCGGTTATGAAAAACAACCCAATCAGACGAAAGTACATGGATTGCCGACATGACAATCCAAAGAAAAGTTAATCAATACCATTGGATTGATCAGACGGTCAAGATTTACTAAGTTGTTAATGTTGATAAGCTAGATCTCAGAGAATATTCTGTTGATCTTATTTTTAGATAGAATTAGATAAACTGTATCAGATTCTATGTAACTGATTGAAGGCCTATAAATAAAAGCAAGATGTATCTCTAAACACAACACAACGATCTTCAACACTCATGAGAAACAAGTTGACTATGTAGCTTGCATTAGACTTGTAAATTTTTCTCCATAATGAAATAGTATCAAAATATCTCCGCGATTTTTCTTCCCTTTAAGGGTTTTTCACATAAATCATGGTGTTGTTATTCTCTCATTCTCTCCCTAAATTATTTTCTATATTTTTTTATTATGATGTAGGGAATTCACGATCAATTCTTAATATCGTGAATTTTTTCTTTTACAAAAGCAATTGACCAAGTTTTAAGTGAATAAAATGACGTGACAACAATTTATAAGTTATTTTGTCAAATTATTTTAATAAATTATCAAACATCAATTTATAAATGATTGACATATCATTTGATTACTTAAAACATGATCAATTATTTGTTCACTCTATAATTATTCTTTTCATTTATAAAGGTTACAATATTATATTGTTACATTTTAAAGACAACTTTCATCCATACTTGATAATTGACATTATTTTATTTCATTTTTTATTATATTTAGACAAAATATCATTATTAGTAATTAATTTTTTATTAGAAATTACTTCTTTTAATTTTTCAATAAAAATAATGAAGCCAAAAGACTAATAATATCCAATAACTACTCCCAAGAAAACCATATCCCAATTTCCACTAACTATTCCTTGTCTAGTAGGTTCCTCTCTCTCTCTCAATTCCTAATCTAACTTTCAAGGTCCAGAGGAGATTAAAAGATACAGAGAAGCAAAGAAGAGAAAGAGAAGAAAGAGAAGCTTATTATCAGTCTTTTGTTACAAGACTCAAGCTATCGACGAATCAGAGTGGAGATTGGGTGAAGTTAATTTGATTATTTTAATTCATGTAAAGACTAAAGAGAGAGATGGTGAAGTTGTAGCTATGTTAGTCTGAGTTTTTATTCTCTCTCCGTAGACTGCCGCAGGCCATCCCGGCCGTACAGCCATTACTTCGCGTAACGGCTGCGATTTGAAACTATGGTGTGTATACACACGGGATTTGTACTGGTTTTAGAAACGTTTGAGAGATGGGAAATAGAAACTTTATGAAAATTTGGGGAGAGAGAGATGTTGGAAAAGTTTTGAAAATTTTGAGACGGTAGAGAAAGTGAATTTTTAAAATAATGAGAGAAATGAGAGAGAAAAAATTTGAAAACTTATAAACAGAGGATAGAGAAAATTATGTTATTGGTTCAGTGGAGGGATATCCTAATAAATTTTATTAAGAATAGTTGAGAGTTTTAGGTGAATCCGTCTGAAACTGCTATCTTTATGTTTTCTAAAAGGTTGAGATTCTTTTTTTATGTAATTTTTATTTAATAATCTTAATAAATAGTCAAATTTAAAAAATCATAAAAAATATCATAAATATAAAAAATATTAAAAATAACTTCTAGACAAGATTTTCAAAAAAAATACTTTCACGCGGAGAGAGAGTCTAGCGCGCACGCGTACCGATGTTCAGATTTTGTCAATTTATATACTATATACAACATATACTTTATCTACCTGTGTAATTTTTGTAGTGTATTTTATATATACAATATATAAAATATATACTTTATAGACATAAATACAAAACTTCGCTAGCGCACGTGGAAGACGATTTTTTGTGCGAATTTTTTGTTTTTTTCTAAATTTAGGAGACTATTTTTTATTCCATTTCATCATTGATCATTTTTTTAAATAACTTATTCTTATATTGCTAGAGTGATGAACGTTCTTTATTATTTGAGAATGGGCTCAAAATAAGTTAGTGGAAAATGGCCTCAAATGAGATATGGTTTGTAAAAATGGCAGAAAATTTTGAAAAAATAGTTGGAGTAATTCATTTAATATGTATATCACCTAAACACAACTAATTTAGTTTGTTTTTTGTGATCATTTGCTTAACTCATCATTTAATATAGATGTCAAAATTATCCGTGGGTCATCGAACATGCAAGAATCATCCTAATAGATTGAGATACTAGTGAATAAATGAATGATTGTGAGAGCACATGACGTTTGTAAATAATCACGCATGTATACGAGACGGGAACAAATATAATAATCTACCCCATCCACCATCTCATTTGCGCCGCATTTCTCTTAATTAATTATCATCGTATCTGCCTATGCCACCACCTCGGATAGCTCTGAGAAATTGTATACATAATTCATGGCTAAAGGAAATGACAGAGAACATGTGAGTAACCCGTTATCAATAGGGATTCCCCTTCACGTGCCATGTGTCCACTTAAACGAAAAATGTTGAATGTATGAATTAGACATATGAGGTGGAGACTAGGATATTGTGTAAATCTGTTTATCTGTATTCTGTTTATAATTTTGTGGAATACATTATTGTTATCAATAAAGTATGATACTTATTTTTATTATCGTGTGTTATTTGACATTCTGTTCGAGACATATAAATTTATATTTGTGTCATAAGGAGTTGAAAGGACCCAAAGACATGTTTAGGAACATATGAGACTAACTTATAGTCTTTTGCTCTCAAATTAACTTTTAAACAATTCATGTTTAAAATAAGAATTTGAAGCATTCAGACATTTTTTTAAGGCTTTAGAGCCCTAGCGAGTTAAGAAGTCCTAACAAGATGAGTTTAAGACTCAAACATTCTAACTTAGCAAACCAACCAACCGATAGAACCGAAACTGTTGTTTTGTTGTAGTTGTTTAAGGCTATGTTTTTAGACAAGCTGAACACATGAAATTGTTACTCCTTTTTTCACCGTTGTTGAACTGTTGGGGGCCTTAAAAGGCTTGAAGGATTTGAAAAGAAGGGTCTGTTTTAAATTGGGCCAAAGGGCCCATCAAATATTTTGGGTCAACCATGAACGCGGACATGTGTGATTTTTATGTTTTGGGCTGTCAAGCCCAAAAGTATAATCAAGTTGTTTTCACGAATGAATCGTTTTTGTTTTCATAAATCCTATCATATACATAGTATTTTTGTGGTACTAATATAAATAAATTGTCATTTTCTAGTTAGGGTGAGTTGAAAAATTATTAGTTATCTAAAATATCCTTATCATATCCATTATCAGTTGATTTTATTAAAAGGTGAAATCAGTTGATACACCTAGATTTTAGATATTTTTTAGTGAATTTTCTTTATGATACAAGCAAGCTATTATTATGGGGATCTCCATTGAGGAGCATCAAACCCTAATGAAAGATCTCTTCCCATTAGCAAGAGGTAATCATTTTCAAGCCATAAACAATAAGGGATCTCCTATTGAGGAAAGTGCGTTCTTCCAGTTGGCATTCATTAGTCCGGTTAGGTAGGAGCACCTAGTTGATGGCCCAACAAAAGAGTTGTTTCACAAATGACTTAACCTATGCATCCGATATTTACACACTCTACTACTCGAGGTGTAAATCACTTAAACTACCCCGTGTGAGATATCACATTGTTCGATGAATCCTAAATGTTGTCGGAGTAAAGGATCGCCAACAAGGGCATTCTAGTGCATTGTAGATTTTTATCCAAGACTTGTATCATTTGATGATGTCATGTGAATCGCTAGAAACATGTGAAGTGTATGGTTAACCCAATAATGAATGTTTCGTAAGGGAACTGGAGCAGGCAACCATAAGACAAACAAAAGATCTTCTTTAAAGAGCTATCCAAGGTGGGGCCTCGGGCTAGACTAACTTCCGCTACATCCAGACGGTACTTTTTCTATTATCACGACATAGACTCGGGGATTATATTCGGTACTAAGGTGATTCTCTTTCTTTCTGGATTGTCTATGTCTTTAGTGGGGTCTTTTTACGCTCATAAGTCATTCGATTAGCCAAGTTCCACTAGAAAGGTCCACCCCCAACTCTTATTCCTTGTATTGGGCATGTCGATCCTCTCCTACGCTAGAGCCCAGCGACTCCCTACAGGCAATCCCAATAGAAATAAGCTTCTTACACCCTTTATTGATAGGCTCGGTAGGCTAAGTGGAAGGAAGCTTCTTACACCTTTTATTGATAGGCTCGGTTGGCTAAGTAAGTACTTCCATTGGCCAATACTTCTCTTGTTAGGCTAGATAGTAAGTAACGTAGATGTAGTTGGCAAGGCTTTTGGGCTAGTAGCTTATAAGTGAGAAGCCTCTTCTCTCTCATTCTTTTGAGCCTAGGCTTCTGTTGGATGTTGCTTAGTTTATATGTCAACCTTTTCCCATAAACCAGAGTTTTTTTCTCAGAGTTTTTTCTCTCTTGAATAAATGGAAATACATACACCACTGTCTTTAACAGGATTGCTAGTTGGCCCCTTTTTAACGAGAAACCTTTCAAACATGAGTCGGAGACTGATAGTTGATAAAGTCGTTGACTTGTAAGTCGTAGTCTTCGACTCTTGCCTTAATTCAAATTTTTTTTCCAAATTCTCTCCCAAATTTCACGCCTCCTTTTTCTTTTCCATATTCTTTAATATTTTATTATTCTGTACTTACGCTCTAAATTACATATTAAAAAGTCATCGTTGAAATATGTTTTTGAAAAATCAATGTGTGATATTTCTTTTTTCTGTTGTAAAATTAAAATATGGTTTTTAAAAATAGTATTTGATATTTCTTTAGATTTTTCATTTATTCAATTACCTATTAAAAAGTCATCTTTTAAATATTTCATAAATTTAGGAGTAGTTATGAAAGTTATTGGTGATTGCATATTCTAAATTTAATTTCAAATATTTGATTTGTTGATATTAATCCTAAAATTACTTCCATATCATCAATATTTAAGTTTAGATGATTTGTTCAGTCCATTATTGGATATTGTATTTCTCCATCTTTCAAATTTAGTATACATATTCCTTGCTTAATTGCCAATTTGCTATTATTTTTGTTTCAGATAAAAAAGTTATACATATTCTTTGCTTAATTACCATTATTTTTGTTTTAGAGAAAAAATTATCTTTCTTTTCATCATAACTATATGCAATAATATGTAACCATACGCAATAATATGTAACCATCTGCAATAATTGTATTAAATAAATGTTAATACAATATTAATATAATATTATGCACTATCCTTAATATATATTATCACATCGTTAATATATCACTTACGTTTCAGGATAACATAAATATTATTTATAAATCTATAATAACAAAACATCCACTTAATATGAGATTCGTATTTAATTAATAAATATTATCATAATCACTCAGGTTTAAATGTGTTACTATATTTAAATTTAAAAAAATAACTAAAAACCTATAAGTAGAAACATGAGATAATGTCATTGTAGAAAAGTCATAAAAATTTAAAAATAAATTAAATAGAAAATGATCATTTATCTACTTCAAATTTTTAGGCCAATTTATAACTCTACTATGAAAGTGACATATCTATGTCAATTTCCCTTTTGTTTTTGGCTTCATCAGTGCATGAAAAATTGGGCCCAATGGACCAGATACATCATTGAAAGTGAAGTTTTGGGGGATTGTTTTAAAAAATAGCAAATTTTCAATAGTTGTAGGTAAATAACAGCTTACCTAATCTGTCAATAATATTTTTACTAGAATGACCCTAATATATATATAGTGTTTTTGATGATTTTCGGGTAAAGTAAAGGTATATTAATGATATATCGAATTAAAATATGCTAGGATTAAAGATGTAATTAATACTCAAATTTTAAAATTTGAAATACCTAATATGTGCGTGTGTGTGTGTGTGTGTGTGTTTTATGATTTTTTGAATGTATTAGAGGTATATAGTGTTGGATTGGGTTTTAAAAAATTTTAAAAAAAATCATTGAACCACGAATGGTTCGTGAACGGAATATCAAAAAATTTCACATCAACCAATTCAATCATATTAAACATTAAAACCACACATTCAATTATGCATACAAAGTTAAATGTATTAAAAAAAGGTAGAAACAATTTTATACATTTCTTGTATCGGAGAAATTTTGATTTGGTGGAATCCTATTATTCGTCTCGCGTTCTTCGTAAAACTCGAATCAGTTTCACACCAACAACCACTCGTAAGATTTTTCTTCCTTAGTTGTTTTGAGAGCCCACACTCAGTTTTTGACGACGTCATTGTTTTCTCTTCCTTTGGTGATTTCGGTGACAACAATAGGAGGGGGGAGAAACCTTTTTCTGCTCTATGTGATTAGGATTGTGGCACTAGGTTAGGCAACCCTAATGCCATCACCTAATATATATAATTTTGAAATTTTCACATAAACCTAAAAAATGTTTAATTTATGAAATCCACCCCCATAATCTATAATTACTGAAAATTACATCTCTCATTAAAGTCAATATTGTATCTAAATTCATCAATCCAAAATTGATTATCCAATAATTAGAAGAAGAAAAATTAACTTGAACATCAATTAATTGCTCTTCGCTAATTAAGTGGCAACACTCAACACTCATCACAAATAGGTTCAGGAAATACATCTTGACCCCAAAGCGTATTTTGGTTCAACTGATGTTATTTTTTATATTCTTGTCATCATGAGCTACTCTTTAGATTGAATGGACCTACATGAATAAAGCAATATGATTCAAATAACCGGCGAATTATCTTAATGAATTCCTGACCTATTTAATTTGACATCGTATGACTTTATTATAGGTCTGATGTCGAATCAACTCTCTATTCATGGTCCACAGAATATTGGCCAGTTACATTTTTTATTAGTGTAAATAAACTCTTTTATTTCACGGTCCACAGAATATTTAACATATTACACTTCGTGAATATCAGTAATAAGAGCGGGATATAAAATTACCATTTTACATCTCTTGTTATTATTTTCTTAACTCATTTATTGACTGTGAATAAGAAAGACATAATAGTGAATTGTCTCGTACAATTCCCAAGATCTTATTCAATGATACATTTCATCAAGTACCTGGCCAATTTAATTTATTCACCCATTAATAAAACATAAGGTGATATTGTTGTATTTTGCAATCTAACCACGAATTTTCATATCTGTGAACCGCGCAACTCCAACATAGTTGAATCACGATCCCAGCCGCTGAGTTATCATCTGACAATTCAAACTCACTCCTTTGTCATATCAAATATCACAACTAACTAGGTCAAGTTTCGTATTCACCTCATGATTAAGATAATTATGAACATACCCTTAAGGTGTAACAATTAGATTTAGAGCTAGATAAACGGCTTTGCTCTAAACTAGCTGGTTACTAGTCTATTAAACATGTTCCATAACATGTCTAAGTCAACCGTTAGAGTCACCACTTTCATGCCCCAAGACCGGTATCCTTTGATTCAACCTAAGAGTCATAATCCGTCGTAATTGTCCAGTCGATCTTATGACTGTGAATAATGTTCTGAACTATTTCAGAAGAGTTTACCTGGAAGATTTATCAGTCTTTACTCTTCTTAAGTTGATAATAGTTCTAGGACTTGAGTAAATTATAAACACATTTTAATTAGTAGAAAAACTTTCATTTATTCATTAAATTCAGTAATATATAATGTCGGAGAAATAACTAAATACTCATAAATAGTTATTGCACCCTACTTTATTGACATAATTTCAACAATCTCCCACTTGGACTAAAGTAGGCTTGTTCAATCTCTTATCCTCATGCATTTCAGATGACCATAAAAGATTTTACTACTTAAAGTCTTCATGAATGGATCTGTCAGGTTGTTGACCGTCAATATGTGTGTTACTACAACATCTCCACGTTGAACAATCTCATAATCAGGTGATACTTACGCTTTATGTGCTCGAATCTTTTGTGACTCCTTGGTTCCTTCGAGTTTGCTACAGCCTCACTGTTATTGCAATAAAGTGTCATGAGCTTGTCAGTTTTTAGAACAACTTCTAGGGTCTTCAAGAACTTTCTAAGTCATACGCCTCCTTAGCAGCTTCACAAGCTGTCACATATTCAGCTTCCATGGTAGAATCAGCAATGCAAGATTTCTTGATACTTCTCCATATAACTGCTCCACCATTCAGGATGATCACCGATTCTGAAGTGGACCTCCTAGAATCATTGTCTGCTTGGAAGTTGGAATCAGTATACCCCGTCATATTCAGGTCAGTACCTGAATACACAAGCATGTAATTCTTTGTTCTCCTAAGATACTTAAGGGTATGCTTGACGACATTCCAATGCTCAATTCCAGAATTAGATTGGAAACGACTCACCACGCCCACCGCGTAGCAAATGTTTGGCCTAGTGCAAATTATCGCATACATGAGAATGCCTATGGATGAGACATAGCGAATCTTTCCCATGTCTTCCTCTTCTTGAGGAGTCTTGGCAGACTGCTACTTGGAGAGGCTGACTCCATGCCTGAAAGGAAGATATCCATTCTTGGAGTCTTGCATATTGAAGGGATCCATCACCTTAACAAATATAAGATGTTTGAGACAGTGTCAATTGTTTGTTCTTTCAATCCCGAAAGATCTACAAACCTAGGACAAAGGCAGCTTCTCCAAAATTATTCATATCAAATTGCTTTACAAGCCAAATCTTGACATCAGATAATTTTCCTTCATCATTCCCAATGAGTAGAATATCATCTACACACAAGACTAGAAAAACCATTTTCCTTTCGTGTATCAGATTATACATACAGGGTTCTTCCACTAACTATTCAAAACTAAAGTCCTTGACAGTTTCACCGAATCTGATGTTCCATGATCGGGACACTTGCTTAAGTCCATAAATGGACTTCAGCAGTTCAAAAACCTTGCCCTGTTGGCCTTTCTCCATGAACCCTTCTGGTTGAGCCATATAAATGCGCTCTTCAAGATTGTCATTCAAAAAAGAAGTCTTGACGTCCATTTGCCAGATTTCATAATTGAGGGTAGTAGCAATGAACATGATTATTTGGTTGGATTTAAACATGACTACCGACGAGCAGTTATCCTCATAGTATATACCTTCCTTTTGAGTATAGCCCTTGGCTACTAGCCTAGATTGAATATATTCACATTCTGATCCGGACCTCTCTCTTTTCTTATAGATCCATTTAAGCCCTAAAGGTTTTACCCCTTCAAGAGGATCTACAAGTTTCCAGACTCCGTTCGAGTACATCGAATGTATCTCAACGTTCATGTCTTCTTGCCATAGGTTTGCTTTAGGACCAGCCATGGCCTGTGAGTATGATACAAGTTCATCATGATCATTATCTGAGACTGTTGTTTAGATATTTCTATAAGACATGTATCTGTCAGGCTATCTCACAATTCTCCCACAACATCGAGGCTCTACAGGCTTTCGCCCCAGCTGTGGTTCTTCCATTATTGTAACGAGAATAGTTCTTGATTAGAGAGTCGGTGTCCTCCCACTCAATAATTTATCTAGCGTAAGAGTGCTTCTCGGCTTCACATTTCTTATATAGTCTTCTTCAAGAAAGCGTGCATTCGTGTTAACGAATGTTTTTTTGTCAGTCAGACTATAAAAGACATACCCCTTCAATTCCTTTGGGATATCCTACAAACATGTAAAATTCTGATCGATTGGCCAACTTGCCTGTCTTCTATTTCAGAACATGTGCTGGGCACCCTCATATTCTAAAGTGGGTAATGGATGACTTTTTTCCATTCTTCAACAGAACTTGGTTTAGAATGTATGATGTTGTTTTCAAGGCATATCCCTAGAATAAATCTGAGATGGATTAGTAACTCATCATAGATCTAACCATATCCATCAGAGTTTGATTCTTTTTCTCTGACACACTATTTTGTTCTAGAGTTCCAGGTGATGTAAGCTGAGAAAGAATGCATTCTTCCTTAAGAAAGTATTCGAACTTTTCTAGCAAGTACTCTCCAATATGATCAGATCGTAGCGTTTTGATTTATTTCTCTAATTATTTTTTGACCATAGCCTTATACTCTTTGAACTTTTCAAAGGTTTCAGACTTTTGGTGCATTAGATAAACACGTCAAAAATGTGAATAGTCATAATTGAAGGTTACAAAGTATTTATAACCTCCTCTTGCTTGGATATTCAGTGGCCCACATACATCACTTGTACGAGTTCAAGACTTTGAGTGGCTCTTTCACCATTCGCTAAAAGGGTCTCTTGATCATTTTATCTTTTATACAGAATTCACATTTGGTAGTGATCCCACACTGAAAGTTTGCAATGGACCTTTCTTTGCAAGTCTTTTAATTCAGTCCACGCTAATGTGGCCAAGACGTAAGTGTCACATATATATTAGATTGGTTAAATCAAACTTCTACCTTTTACTATCCCTTTGTGAATCAACATTCACTTTAGTGTCACAAATCATTGAAACTGTTAGTTTTACATAAAACAATTTATTTATCAAACGTGCAGGAGTAATTAAGCAGTCATTTTTAGAAAGACCAATATCTTTATCTACGAAATTCAAATTGAATCTTTGCTCAATTAAACTAGCTATTAAATTAAGGTTCTTCCCAAAAACTGGGATATAATAAACATCACGTAAAACTACAAAACTGTTATTAAATGACAATTTAATAGTTCTCATAGATACGGCCGATATTAGTGCTCCATTTCTCTAAAGGAAGCCGAACTCATCCTAGTTAAGCCTTATGATTTTTCTTAACTCCTGCAGGGAACAACAAATATGGTTAGTGGCTGTAGAGTCTACAATCCACGAAAAAATAGAGCTAGTCAAATAACATGTCTCAGTAACAAAAACTATACCTTTAGATCTCAACTCCTTGAGATAGTTTGGGCAGTTGCATTTTCAATTACTAACGGCTCCACAATGATGACACTTGTCTTTCAACTTGTCCACTTTTCCAGTGTGCTTATCTTTCACAGCTTTCGAGTTCTTCTTCTTAGCCTTCTTCAGACCCCTCATGTGTTTCTTTTTTGCGCTTGAGGTGGAAGGCTTGATTTCAGTAACGTTTGCCTCTCCAGTCTTCCTCTTGTCCTTCAGAAATGGGGTCTCAGTAGCTTACATTTCCTCTATCAGCTCAGGAAGTGAGTACCTCAACTTATTCGTCGAATAATTAAGTTTGAAATTCTCAAATGTGTCACGCATAGTCTGAAAGATCATATCAACTTGTGTCTCGCTATCTGCCTCAGCATGCATGATCTCCATCCCATTCAGATAACAAATGATCAACATCATATGTTCTCTTACGGGAGTTTCAGGTTTCATCCTGCAATTCATAAAGTTTCGCACAACACTTGTTTGGCTTGACGACCATGATCTTCGAACATTTCGGTGATCTTCTACATCATATCAGCGACAGTTTCCATATTTTGATGTTGTTGTTGTAACACATTGCTAACATAAGTCAAGATGTAACACCCGACGATTTCATCAGAATGTAGTCAAGAAGCATAAGCATTGTTTTCCTCTGAAGTTGATTCAGCAATAGGCTCAAGGGGATAAAGGGTGGTGAGCACGAACTTGTATTTTTCTACCGTCAGCACGATATCAACATTACGTTTCCAATCCACGTAATTTCCACCAGTAAGTTTGTTCGCATTTAAGATAGTTGAGAGAGGGGATAACGACATGATTACTGAAAAGAATAAATAAAGTGCTGTAAATAAATACTCAATCATTTAGGAAAGTATGATGCATGATGCAAATACTTAAATATTTAAAAATCTAATAAAAATATTTCTTCTATGATGTTACGATCAACAACGATAGCTTATCTCATCTAAGGACAACGTCCAAGCTACCTCATATCGCATCGAGACTCTGCTTGTTTGGTTAACGCTTCTTAAGATGACATTACATCTAGCTTAAGCAACTCGATGACTCAAAGCAACACGATTCTCAAGTTTCTCTCACTGAAGAGAGGACCGCTAGGGTGGCTCTAAATCATTCCTTGTGCCACGATCAAGTTTACGTTGGGGACCTTGAGAATGTTTTAATGTAAACGACCATCCCACTTAGTTTTTGAAAAAAAATAGATTTTTCGTTGTTTTTCTCAAAATTATAACTCTTTATTAATTTAGAAAAAACAAGTTTAAAAAATTATAAATATTTTTAAAATTTAAATCATCATTTAATATTTATAACTTTTATAAAATTCACATTGCATTTAAATTATATCTCATTATAAATTAAAATTGCAATGATCCATGTGCATGCTACATTGACATTTTGATATTGACATATGCCTATTTATATGTCATGTTATATGAAGATGCAAGATTAATAATAAATCATCCATTCAAACTTAACCTTCATGTTGGCTCATTTTTAATTGCAACCCATAAAAGAGTGATAAATAAATTACAATTAATTTAAATAATAATCTTCATGGCGTCTGTAATTATCTTCTTGTCCTTCTGAAAGTTCTTAATTTTTGTAACTTTTTACAACAGTGCAGTCTCAATTTCAAAATTTAAAATTTTGATCAAAACCCTTTAATTAAAATATTCCTAATTAAATAATCCCTTAAAATTCTTTTAAAATTTAAAATTTAAAATTTAAAAGATAAATAGATAATTATCTTTTAAATTCAAAATTCAAAAGATAAAATAGGTAAAATAGATAATTATCCTTTTGAATTCAAGATAAGAGGATAAAATAGATAGTTATCTTTTGAATTCAAAATTTAAATGATAAATAAATAAAATTAGATAATTATCTTTTATCCATTCAAAATCTAATTCAAAATTCAAAATTTTAAAGATAAAATGTGATATTAGAGTTTTTGTGAAATATCACAGAATTTCCTAAACCATAATCGTTATCACTTAGGGTTTCACAAACCTTAGTCACCACGCAGGGCACGACAGTGGACAGCAGGAACAGCGTGGCACAACGGCGGTAGTGGCGGTTTTGACGGTGACTTTTCGAGGTGGCGGTGAATTACATAGAATTTTAAAAAAAATACAACTTTTGCAAGAAAATAATTTACATAAAATCCTATGCCTCAATTTTGGTGTACATCAATTCTATAATTGAAAACAAAACGCTTAGAGTCAATAGGTCGGGACCCATTCATAAAACACATTCAAATTATATTCTGAATTTACCATACAAAATATGTCAATATCACAGCATCCAACAATATATACGTGTAATCACAGAATATGCATAAACAAGAAATCAAAGCTCTGATACCAATTGTTGGATCGGGTTTTGAAAAATTTGAAGAAAAATCATTGAACCATGAACGGTTCGTAGATGGAATATCAAAAAAATTTACATCAACCAATTTAATCATATTATACATTAAAATCATGCACTCGATTATGCATACAAAGTTAAACATATTCAAAAGAGGTAGAAACGATTTTATACTTTTCTTATATCGGAGAAATTTTGATTTGGTGAACGCTATTATTCGTCGTGCGTTCTTCGTTTCTTCGTAGAACTTGAATCAGTTTTCACACAGCCAACAACTCATATGATTCAGAAGTATATCTCACAAGGACGTCGTCAGTAACTGAGTGTGGGTTCTCAAAATAACTAAGAAGAAAAATCAATTTTTTCCCTTCTTCACGTGATTTCGGCGGCAACAGTAGAAGGGAAAAGAGAATCATTTTTCTGCTTTGTGAGATTAGAGTTGTGTCAACATACTTAGGTTAGGCAACCCTAATACCATCACCTAAATATATATAATTTTAGAATTTTCACATAAACCCCATATATGTGTAATTTTTAAAATTCACCCTCATAATCTGTAATTGTCAAAAATTGCATCTCCCAATTAAAGTCAATATTGTGTCCAAATTTATTAATCTAAAATTGATACATTTAAATTGATATCCATCAATTAATTAATTAATTTCTCTTATTTACTAATTATTTAATAATTAAAAAATAATAAATTAATTAATTAAAATATCAATAAATTGTTCTTCATTAATTAAGTGACAACACCCATCACATATGAGTTCAAGAAATACATCGTGACCCCAAAACACATTTTATTCCAACTGATGTTGTTTCTTCTATTCCTGTCCTTATGAAATACTCGACGAATTTATCTTCATAAATTCTCGACCTATTTAATTCTCTCGATTCATGCGTGGTACATTTTCAGTGGTGTAAATAAACTATTTTATTTCACGGTCCACAGAATATTTAACATATTGGCCTTCATGAATATTAGTAACAAGAGTAGGATATAAAACTATCATTTTAACACTCTTGTTATTATTTTCTTAACTCATTTATTGACTGTGAATAAGAAAGACATAATAGTGAATTATCTTGTACGATTCCCCATGTCTTATTCAATGATACATTACATCGAGTACCTGATGATATTAATTTATTCACACACCCATCAATAAAGCATTAGGTGATATTGTTGTATTTTGTAATCTAACCACAAATTTTCATATCTGTGAATCACGTAACTCCAACATAATTGAATCACGATCCCAACAACCGAGATATTATCCAGCAATTCGAACTCACTCATTTGACGTATCTAAAATCGCAACTAGCTAGGTCAAGTTTCGTATTCATCTCATGATTAAGATAATTATGAAAATACCCTTAAGATGTAACGATTAGATTTAGTGATAGATAAACGGTTTTGCTCTAAACTAATTGGTTACTAGTCTATTCAACATGTTTCATAACATGTCTAGGTCAACTGTTAGAGTCTTCACTCTTATGCCCTGAGACCGACATCATTTGGTTCAACCTAACAGTCATAATCAGACCTGATTGCATAGTCGATCCTAAGACTGTGAATAACGTTTGAAACTATTTCAGAAGAATTTATCTGCAAGACCCCATAGTCTTTACTCTTCCTACGTTGACAATAGTTTTAGGACTTGAGTAAATTATAAACATATTTTAATTAATAGAAAAACTTTCATTCATTCATTAAATTCAATAATACAAAATGTCGGAGAAATAACTAAATACTCATAAATAAATATTACACCCTAGTTTATGGATATAATTCCAACATATAGATGATATATCGATTTGAAAGAAGCTAGAATCAATGATGCAATTAATGCTCGGAAATTGAAAATTGAAAATTGAAATACCTAATCTATATATGGTGTGTTTAATGATTTTTGGGGTATATAAGGTATACAGATGATATACTTATTTGAAATTTGATTTACCATAACCGTTCAACAAGAAATATATTGATTTACCACAATAGTTCAAAGTTTGAAATTTGATATACTAATAATTTTTCGGGTATGTCAGAGGTATTGATAATGCCATTAATTTGAAAGACGATTTCCTTAACAATATTTACTTAACAAACTTAAGCTGATATTAAGGAAAATATAATTAATCATCAGTTATTCCCCAATTTAATTAAAAAGAAAAATCAATGAAATAACTTTTGAATTAGAAATCATTAATTATGAGATATTTAATTTATACTATAATAAAGGGGGTTTAAAGAGGTTAAACTTTTGATTCTCCTTTCCCCCTTTAAAGTCTATTAAAATATAGCACAAATTATGTATTTTACCTCTTTTCTCATTTAATTCATTTGATAATATTTGTTTTTATTCAATAATAAATTTGTTTACAGTTGGTAAAATAAAAAAGTTTGATAATATTATGTAATAAGATATGTGAATATCCGTATATTGATTGAAGATATTTTATAATAAATATTTAATTATAAGTCAATAATAATTTGTTCATTATAAATTTATAAATTAAATATTATGTACTATTCATGTTATTTGTAACATGAAGATTCATATAAATAAATTTATAGAAATACATTAACATATTTTAATTACGAGAAATTATCTTTTAATATAATATAATTATTCTTAATAATATCATTATTTTACTTTTAGTTTTGATGTAGAATAATTTTTAAAGATGATATATTAATTCAGTGTTAATATCAATTTAAAATTATGTATATTTTAAATTAGTTGAATACGTGCGAAACACGTACGTTTTGACTAGTTAATTAAAATGATCCACCAAATAAGATTATAAAACTTTGTATATTCAACGTTAGAATTATCAAAATATAACTTCGTCAACAGATGATTGATGACGTGACTGAAAAATTTGACTATTTACCTCAAATTTGAAAAAAAAAACTGTTTTTTTAATAGGCTTTCAAAACTTGACTATTTTGTATAATTACTTATGAGGGAATGAACAGTTAAAGGGGTTAAGTAAATGGCGGGAGAATTAAAATAAAAATTATAGTTGATAGTCATTTTTAAAGTTTTACATGCAAAAATGACTCTTATATTTTTAATATATAAGAATAGTCATTTTAAAGTTTTGTATAATTTAATTTCTTATATATATAATATTTTTGAGATCTGATATTTCATTCACTATATAATATTAGTTAAAATATTATATTTGTATATAATATTTTTAATGATCATTTTGCCTATTATTTTATAATGAAGTCATTATTGTCAAAAGCCCTAATTAAAAATTAGCAAAATTGATTAAGAAAATGACTAGTTTATGAGAGTAAATAAGTAACTCACATTGAACAACATGTGGTTTCATCCTGAATTTCTGAAATTCTGTATTTCAAAAAAAAATTAATAACAATTCTTAATGGTCATTTACTACTCCATCCTTAAGCCTATTTTTTCTTGTTATTTTTTGGTTCAATTTTTTGCCATTTGAATTTTTTAAAAGAAAACAAGTAAAAGACTGTAAGTGTTTCACGAAGATCTCAAAGATATGATAAGATCTTTGTCAAGAATCATTATATAGTGTTGGTGAGGTATCATACAATGAGAGAGAAAGGGCATGTGAAAAGAAAGGGAAAGCATCTCCTTTCTTCCATTGATTCTCTCGCAAACAACTCCATATGAAGAAGTCTATTAGGAGTCGTTTGATTAGTACAATATAAAATTATCATCGTAATTCAATTGTTGGTAATTTAATTGTATGCAATCCAATTATTTATAAAATATGATTATCATGTTTGATTGTGTATAGTAATCTATAAGTGATGAGTGATAATTTATGATTGCTATATTTGATACATGTTAACTTTTATTATAAATTTATGTAAATAACAAGAAGTTATTTAAACATCATTTTAGTTATATATTATGTGTAAACAAATATTTGAACGAGTAATTTTAACTAATTTTTATCAATATTTAAATAAATTAATAAAGGTAGACTAAATTTTAAAAAAGTTGATTTTAATTAAATTAATAAAATAAGAGAAATAATGAAAAATAATGTTTTGAACATGGAATTTTAACAATATTTTTAATTATTTGTTATTAATATTTAAATAAATTAATAATACTGAACTAAACTTTAATAAAGTTAATTTTAATTAAATTAATAAAAATGAGAGAGAAATAAATGGTTTTGTTTTACTTCATTTGAGATGAGGTTACAAAAGTAATTTTATTTGTTATAAGAATTGCAATTGCATTGTATATTAGGATTACTTTCATTTTCTGCTACAATTCAATTACCTCAAAATCCTGCAAACTAAAATTACATGTAAATTAAAATTACAACTTAATTTAATGATTACTCCAAACAAATATGATAATTCAATTATAGAAGAATTATAATGAAGGATATCGTGAAGTAAAAGGAGTCTTAGAACAAACTTAATTAATCTATCTATAATAAAATTACATTATCTAGGTATATGTCTAACCAAATAAGATGAGTGAAAAAACAGAAAATAATATATGACGTCTAAAATATTGCCCTCCTTGGCTAGCGCCAAGGCCTAGAAGAGAGGATATACGCAAGTTGACAAATTATGTTATCAGTTTCTGCAAAGGCAATGAAGAGAAAGTTTCCTCGAGTAAATATTAAACCCTTGAGGGTCTGTTTGGTATGAGGTATTTTGAGGGATATGTCACGAATACGAGGATATTTATAATATACCACTATTTGATTTGCTCTTTTTTTAAGGCTACAATATTTTTAGATATTTATAATATACCACTATTTGATTTGCTCTTTTTTTAAGGCTACAATATTTTTAGAATATCATAGTATATCTTAATACCCCTCTAAATCAAAGGTATATTCATTCAGGACAAATATCTATTTTTTTACCTCTCCATTTTGCTCCCCCACATACTAACCCCGAATCAAGAACCCATATTTTGAAACTGCAGATTTATCATTTCACAAAATCAAAGGCGAAAATGGCAGCAAATACTTTGAAATTCTAGACCCTGATCATGATAAAAGCCACCACCACCTCCATTCACCGATTTGGCTGAAAACATCGAAGAATAAAAGAATCCCTTATTCCAATAACGATCCGGATCGTGATAAAAGGCACCACCTATGTCTTCATTAACCTCTGATTTTTTCTGATTTCCTTTCTCTCTTTCTTCGCGTGCCTAGTAAAGAGAACTCTGAAGAGGAAAGAAATGACCAAAAAATGTTCGTGTAATTTGAATGCAACGAAAGAAAGAGATGACCCAAGTATGAGAGAAAGAGAAATGATTTGTTCATTTTGTTCTGAAGAGAACTCTCTTTCTTCGTTAATTTTTTTTTTCTGGTTTATGAAAACAAGTCTATTCAAAATGGTAAAAAAAATTTCTCTCTTTGGGTATGTTGGTTGTTTAATGTTTATTTCCTTAAAAAATTCATTCAAAATGGTGGCAATTGATTAACTATAGTTTTTAAAATGGCTTTTCAGAACCATTATTTTTCTTTTTAATCTTCGGCCATTATTAAGAAAAATGTAATTATCTTAATTATAGACAAAGGATAGAGTATAAAGTAATAATATATTTACATCATTCACAAATTATATCATAACATTTTCAATTATCACTAAACACGATAATCTTAACTTTCTGGACATATACATTTCCACAATCATATTCTAACAATCTTATTCCAAACGGCTCATGAGAGTATAGGAAACACTAACCAACCAACAACTATTTTGTGATCCATATGGTTACCTATAATTATTTACTTAACAATTTGTCAATTGAGATCACAACAATTTCAAAAGCACTCAAAGTTTGAGTACTTATGTTTGCAGTATTTACACACAGTAAAGAAATACTGCTGGGAACGAATCACTCATTCTTTAATTGATGATAGGTGCATAAATGACAACTCCAAACCTCGCAATCCATCGGTCTACTTACCATTTAGGTGCATCAATGAGAGCTTATATCTTTTTGTCACAAATGTTTTAGTTTGACATAAATTTAAATAGTTGAAAATACTTAATTAAAAAACAAGTTTCATGAAAATGCATCTAAACACACAAAAAAGTGCTTTAAAATAAATTTAACTAAACTAAAAAAATTATGATATAAGAAAAACAAAAAGTAGATGTATTCTGGTTCTGGATACTTCTAAGTTCTAACAACTAAAAATTAGTTGCTGAGTTTGAATAAACTAAATCCGTCAACAAAAGAAAAGCCAGACCTAATTCTAGACCCTTCCATTGTCGGAACCCTCCAGAGCCACATCCTCTATTTCTCCCCAACTATTTCTCTCTTTACCAGTTCCACCCGCACTTTCTCATCCTTTACTTCTCTCCCATTTTCCAATCCTATTCTCAATCCTCTGAGTCTACGTCTGTTCTTCCCGAGAAGCTCCGTTCTCTAATGGCAAAGTACGGCGAGGGAGACAAGCGTTGGATCGTGGAGGAAAGACCAGATGGTGCCAATGTTCATAACTGGCATTGGGCTGAGACTGATTGTCTTGAATGGTCCCGCAACCTTCTGACAAAGCTTCTTGCCGATCTTCCCGTTCTTGCTGGTGAAGGCAATCTCTTTATCAAGACTAAAAAGGTTGAGAAGGTCGAAGGCGAGGCATATGTTAATATTCGCAAGGGCAAGATAATACCTGGGTACGAAATTAGTGTTACTTTATCTTGGGAAGGTGAAGCTAAGGATGCCGATGGCAAATCGTTGCTTAAGGTTGATGGTCTCGTTGAAATTCCATACATTTCGGATGAGAATGCCGATGAGGATCCGGAAGTTAAGGTTTCGGTGAAGGATGAAGAAGTCATTGGAAGGAGATTGAAGGACGCGATGTTGTCAAAGGGGAAGCCAATAATCTTGGAGAAGGTTAGGGTGTATGTGCAGAGCATGGCGAAGGGGGGCCCTGCAAAGGACGAATTGGAGGTGAAGAAGGTGGGACCGAAGAATAATAAGTCGCCAACAGCAACGGGTACGGCTCCGGTGGCCGTGAAGAAGGAAGCGGTGGTAGTCGAGAAGAAAGAGGGGAAGAAGGAGAGAAAGGAGGGATTCAAGACGATAACGCTGACGGAGAAGTTCAGTTGCAGGGCAAGGGATATGTACGAGATACTGATGGATGAGAATAGATGGAAAGGTTTCACGCAAAGCAATGCAAGAATAAGCAAGGAGGTTGGTGGGGAGTTTAGCATATTTGATGGGTCTGTGACAGGGACAATTTTGGAGTTGCAGGAAGGTAAGCTGATTGTGCTGAAGTGGAGGTTCGCTAACTGGGCCGATGGAATTCACTCGACGGTAAGTTTTCTTGTTTTTCTTGGAGGTTTTGTCATGGACTTCTCATAGATAATTCAACTTTCATTTTTAACTCAGATTTGAATGAACATTTCAGGTAACACTTACTTTGGACGACCCTGAATCTGGTGTTACCATTGTCAAATTGATACATACCGATATTCCTGAGGAAGACAGGTTTTTTCCTTGACTTAGTTTTCGACTTTTGATGTGTTTCTATCTTGCAGCAGTTCTGTTACTTCATTGGCTAGTCGACTGATTCTTCTTTATCCTATTTGTTGCTTTATGCAGATATGGGAATGCAACAGTGGTGGAGAATACAGAGAGGGGATGGAGGGACCTTATCTTCCACAAGATACGTGCAGTATTTGGTTTTGGAATATAAGTCTTACTAGATAGAGTCTGTTTGAATTGTAGAACTTGATCACATTTTATCTCTTTCTAGTAATGGGAAAGTGATTTCAATTTTCCTATCAAGTATAAATCGTTGAGTGGTTTGCTAGCGTCGGACAATTGATTTTCTAAGTTTGACATAAAATGAGACAAATATTGGTCTTCGGGAGGAATTATGCACACGCCTCATGTTTCTTTCTTGTCTGCTATTATTTCTGGGATCATACTTAGTTTTTATGTTGCTACCATTGTCATAAAGAAAATGAAATATGTACAACAGCTAATTTATAATGTTTGAACGCATTACCGAACACAAAAAGATCTTCAAGTTATAGTTCCTAGATTTGTTATTCTTGTTTACTGTTAGCATATGTTAGACATTAAGTTGGTGTCGAGGTGATGTCTTTGAGTGTGTTGTTCTGGGACATGTAGCAAACCTGCTTTTTTGGCCTGGACTTCATATTGTATATAAAAGTTGGGGTTATGCCAGATGGTTTGTCATAATCTAGAAACTAGAGTAAGATTGTAGTAAAATTCACATTACTTGGGGTTGTTTGATTGCATAGTAAGTTTATCCCCAGCTGACAGAGATGGGGGAGGAGCAACCTCATTGGTCCTCTGGAAGAGACCGGTGCAAGACGGAAAGCTCACTACTTGTGGGATGAGATGGTAGGACAGGTGAACTTAGCTGTTTAGTTTTCATTGAACCTGGAAATATCTATGTAGGTGTAGAGGTATCAGATTAATGCAAATGGTGGTACCAGTAAATTCTGAATGCCATTGGAATCTGCCGCTGCTCATGCCGAGGAAGTGCAGTGAACTGGGCGGGATTGAGATCTTATTCTCATTGTCACATTGGAGACTACAATGAGATTCTGTCACATATAGGTTTGATCACAGAGTTTTGTAGATATCTAAAGCATATTTGTATTTACTAGCCAAATGGAAGAAAGGTAAAACATATTTGTCCGTTGCCCAAATCTGACCGAATTAAAAAGAAAAAGAAAAAACAAAATATTTGTATCTTTTTTCATTTCTAAGTTCAGCACATCTGGCCTGTCCAGCTATGGCTTTGAAATTTTGGTGAAGTTTATCTTTTCCAGTAACTTAAAATCTTGAGATGGATTCCTGGAGACAGTTTCGAACAGATGTAGATGGTGAGAAATTTTAGTATACAGTAAGTAATACAGAGTGACTATTTGTCAACTTGATGTGCGATGGTATCTCGAAGTTGAGCAAAAATCTTATGGCATATGGATATCACACAAACTTGTCGATCATTTCTCTGACTTCTTCAATGACGAGCCATGCTTTGTGGCCTCCAATTACTTCTGCTTTCATTTCTCCATCTTTCCAAAGCTGCAAAAGAAAAAACAAAGGTATATGCACTTTCTTCTTAATTGTTCTCTCCAATTCTCTGTTCAACTGAAGGAAATAAGAAAGTTCTGTTGAAAGCAGAAACAAATATCGCAGGTCTCAGGTCTGTCTCAGGTCTCACCTGTATTGTTGGCATTTTCTGTGAACATCAACACGGGGAATGACATGTGTTAATGAACAAGAAGACATTGTCAATTATGAACCAAACCAAAGGAACAAGATAATTTCTTACAGAAATGTTTCCACGCTTCACCAGAGTTTGCGGTACCTTATTTACATCCACGTAGTAGAACTTCATCCTACAACTCAAAAACAGTAGTTAAGATTCTCCGTGAGTTTAAGTATTAGTATCCCAAGTTATACACAAGAAAAAATCTTGTCTATAAATCATTGCCAATTTGGTTTTCTACACTTTTAAATTTATTAACTTAGTCTCTCAAATTAAGAATCACTAGGAATTAACAACCCATAACTTCTTTTAATTGCAGGTAACATGTACATGGTCCACTGTAGATGCTAGTTAACGTGAGTAAATAAGTTAATGGTAAAAGGTAGATGTAGTTGTTGGATGTTGATAGACATTCTCAACTCCAAAAGATACACTTATAAACAAATTGGCTTACTTGGTCTGGTAGTCAGCAGCTAATTTCTCCAATTTAGGCTTCAAATAAATGCATTTCCTGCACCAAGCAGCCATCCTGCAAACGAAGCCGTCGCTTAAGTGATATCTTGTGTTGTGAACCAAATTACATTAAAACAGAGGAGAGTTGTTGAAGGAAGGAGAAATTACCAATCAATGATTAGTGGTTGGGAGAGTTGCTGAGCTTGAATCAAAATCTGGTCAAGTTGTGCAGAATCGTTAATGGGTTCCATTTCAATTGCTGTTGCCTTTGATAAATCTGACCAAAACGCTTTCACTCTCACTTCATCTCTTCTTGGAATCCTTTTGCAATCTCTGTTTACGCCATCAAAAGAGGGAGACCCAGGATTTCTTTGCTGAAAGAAAAAGCTCCCACTGGTTAACAGTTGCTGTTGTGAGTCTCTGAGGTTAATTTCTCTGTACAGAAGCTGTGGACTTGATGCGAACACTGACATTTTCTATCTCTTGTGTCTATCTCTCATACGTAGAAAGAAGAAAAGTGGTAACCGAGTTGTGGGGTACTGTTTAGGAAATAATGGGTCAGAAGGGAAATTTGAAAAGAAGCATCATATAATTCAGTAACGAATGGGAATTATGATGAACTGTTGTTGTTCAACTAAAGTGTATAATCTGCTCGTTCTTCTTCCTCCTTTACTATGGACAAGCTTATCCGGAATGTGAGTTGAGCATGGAAAGGGAGACCAAACGTGGGAGGGCCACATGGGGGCAACAGAAACACCAAGTTGATTTAGATAGATGTCCAATAAGCCCTCTGTGAGTTTTATTCTCTCTTTTTTTTTAAAGAGAGATTTTTATAAAGAGTTTCTTACAAAAGAAAAAAATGATTTTAAGTTTTAACGGAATTAAACTTTGTTTATAGGGGAAAAACTAAGTTACATTTTTAGTTTAATATATGTCTAACCTGTGTAAATTTTACTCATAAAATGCTAGATTTGAGCTAACAATAACTTTCTGCTAGACTAGAGCCAACGCGGTGGTATTTTAGTCTTTTATTTTGTTAAAAAAAGTCATGGTTTCATTAATAAAATTTAAATGGTCTTTCTTTCATTTTTTTTTACTATGTATGGTCTCTATGGTCTCTCTGAAACAATCTCTCTTTTAAAAACCACGGGATCGCCCTCATTTGTGTCTACGTATATTGAAGTTAATATCGCAGTTTGGTTCTCAACTATGAATGGACAAATTGATCATATGAGGTTACATTGATCTTAGAAATTTAAAGCACAGTTGATTGATGTAGTATAAGTCATTCCTACTACCATTTTCCGCTCGATTCAGTGTTTAGGTCTTCCAAAAAGTTTGATTGCCAAGCGTCCTTTTTCAATCGATCCAAGATCAAAACTGATATCTTCGACACCTATTAACTGCTTCCACGTGTCTTCGATCGGTCTCGATAAATCAAAATGCCCCGTGTAGTCATAAATAGAATGATAAAGGTATTTGAGTATGTAATGTGATGAATCATGCAAACAAAGAAGTAAATTACCAATACATTGGAGTGCTGAGTGCATGTAGAAAAGCTCAAAGTCTAACCCTCTTGCTGAGTGCATTTAGAAAAGCTCAAAGTCTAACCCTCTTGCTGAGTGCATGTAGAAAAGCTCAAAGTCTAACCCTCTTGCTGAGTGCGTGTAGAAAAGCTCAAAGTCTAACCCTCTTGCTGAGTGCATGTAGAAAAGCTCAAAGTCTAACCCTCTTGCTGAGTGCATGTAGAAAAGCTAGCATTGGGGACATTCATTTTATAGAACATGTTTAATCTAATTAATATTGTAGACAAGCTACAAAACCCACAAACGAGAACAAAAAAATTACAATCCTTGAATCATTAAAAGAACTAATAGATTAAAGGAATATGCTTACTAATTTAAGTTTCCACAACTTGAATTGGATCATTATCATATAGGCACATTTCTTCCAGAACAAACAGGAAATCTCAGCATTATTGCATCTAATTCTGACTACAAAAATAACAGAATGTATGTAGCTTTACCAGTTCGGAAAGGCAGCTAGACGAAGAGAGGTAGAGTTTCAGAAGACGGGAGCAGTCTTAATTTACTCTACCAACTTGTCACATAGAGATTGATAAGCCGCACTGCATAGCTTGAACTTTTCCTCCGCCAGAGCCTGTTTCAATCATATATTAGTTTTATGCAGAGTGAACTGAGCCACAGTCAGTAAAGCAATGCAAACTCCCGATCAATCGAACGATTACCTTGGAAGAACCTTGATGACGATCTGGGTGCCATTTTAGCGCGCACGCTCGATATCTGAGGTTACACCACAATGAAAAACAGAAATCCAAGAAAAACCTTTAGAAACTAGAGAAATTGCGGAGGATAGACCACAGAAAAAACGATATTTGAACCCCTAGGTTGTTTTTAACGAAATGTGGCCTTCTTTATAGGGGAAAATGCTAAGCTGCCCCTTGTTAGACTCTGATATAATATTCTAACATTAAGATTAACACTTTCTAGATCGCACTCTAGCCAAATATTTTGATATTCTAGACCGCTCGAGACACCAAGCCCAGCATAAAATTTTTAAATAAAAGGGCAATTTAGTCTTTTCCTCACTAAAAAAAGTCTAATTTATTTATAAACATGTCTGAGGTCCAACATTTTTTTTATTTCTCAAGGGTCTATCCATGAAAATAAGAACTCACGCATTTTTAATGTCTTCGACTTTAAGAGGACCATAAGCACTCAATCCAAGGGCTAGTCTTTCTGAAGACAAATCTGAATCTGAGCTCTCCGAATCTGTTGAACAGTCATCATAGTCTTCTTCTTCAACTCTATATCTCCAGTTCCATGACCTTCCATAGTTGTTTGAGAAATTTTCTGAGCTCCTCCATCGAGGATTCTCTTCATTTATAAAGGACCAATAAAAGAATCGATTTCCACCAAACGCAGATCGGAAAATGGTTTCAACATCAGCATCGTCTTCAGTAAACTGGAAACCGCCTGAAAATGATTGAAAACATGCTGTTATTTATTTGAATTTCATGGAAGGCAGAACCTTTTATTTAAGACTGGAAAACCTGTTTTTGATAACAAAGAGTTACCCCAAAACAAGCTTACCAAACGAGTGTTTTAATCTTAACTTATCTCAAAAACTATTCACTTTGCAAACCAGACGGACCCTAAATTTGTGGATTTGACGCCTTAATATTGCTAAAATATGGTGTAATGCAGAATCATGGAGTATAAAGACATACGATTGCTAAAAAATTGCCAAAACTAGTTTGGAAACATGTTGTTTATCATGCATTCTCAAGAAACTGAAAGAAAATCTTACTTTTGCCTCTACCCTGTGGTCCCGGATTGGCAGTTCTGCCTCTTCTGGAACCCTTAGCCGTGTATCGTCTCTTAAACCATGAACTGCCTTTACTTGAAGTTGGATCCTCGTCACCATCATCTTGCCAACTCTGAAAGTCAACAAAAGCATTTGTATTTTCAGAATTTTCAGACCCTTGCATAAGTAAGACTTACAAACAAAATTAAGACTTGTCGTTAGCAAGTCAATTATAGTTTAGTAACTAGAAACAGCATGGGATGGTTGTGTATTCATAGCTCATACTGTTCTAAAATCTTAAAAACGGTGAGCAGAGGTGAAGAAGCTAAAGAAAAGGAGAGGATAGAGAAAATTCTAGGCAACACGTGGCCTAAAAAATAAACTCAAAATCAACTCAGACCTTATTAATTCAACTCCGAATTCATATGCAAGATTATCAACACTGTTAGCTAAATAATCACAAGGTAGTATTACTTGAAATAGACGATCATTAATCATAATAAGGAGACCCACTAAAACTGAAATTTACCCAGAGAGCTCTCAAAGAAGACTCAGAATAGACTTAAACCTGTACTAAAATAAGAAATTTCTTCAAATTTTTCAATTTTTACAAGATTGAAAACCCTTGCACATTGACTTTTTAAATCTTGAACAAGACTAAGCTAAGCTCAAACAATATACCTAAAACCGAACAGCCCTAACTTAGTAGAATCAAAATACTGCTAAAACTCTCAGGGAAACTATAACAAGCATTTTTATAAGACGGGGTTCAGTTCTGCACTGGACACCATGGTTGAAAGCTTTAGAATGCAAAAGAAAACACGATCTTAGCTCTAATACCAAATTGCCGAAGGACAGCTTTTCAAAACTGAACTTCATGGGTTGTTTTTCTGTGGAAAGTTACGGGAAAGATTAAGATTTGATTATATAGAAAGGAAATGCGCTGTTAGTGCATTGTTACTGCTGTAAAATCTCAAAACTACAAGTAAAGAAGAAGAAATAAATAAAGAGAAGGAGGCAGTATGACTGAATGGTCTTTCCATATAAACAATTGCAGAAAAGAAAGAGAAAAGTGTCAGTTACACAGGAAAATTTATCAATTATTAGCATTCCCCTTTCACAGAATAATATACAACAAGATATTTGCAGATGCATCCTTTCTGTAACCTCTACATAACTCGAAAAGATCTCGTTTGAACAACAAACTTGAGGTAGATGAAGACAGAATCAAACAAAACGCAAAGAAATTAAAGCAATACGCAGTATTTTCCGCATCACATTCATAAGAGGAAAAAGTTATATCAACAAAAGAGAAATGAAAGAGAGAGATATTGACAGAAATTATGGCACCAATATAACAGTATTAGAGTAAGAACCTGAAACAAAAAATCAGTGTAAGCGCTGACGTTACGGAGTAGTGTTTGTTTGGCTTGCATCCTTCTAAACCTCTTTGAATAGTCATTGCACCTCTGAAAAGCAAAGATAGATTTTTCCATTTGATCTCATTAACATAAGTACAGATCAGAGGAACATAAGTTGATCAGACAGGAGAACCAAAAAGGATTGCATAATTGATAAGACATTCGTTCTGTAGTAAAATTGGAGGGAGACATTAACCAATAGCTAAAAGAATATCGAAAGCAAGGACCAACAACTCACTGATAGCTACACATATCTGAAACAGTAAGTTGACCACTGGGTTGAAGTACATAGAAAGAGAAAGTTCAAAGACCAAAATAAAAGTCACTAATATGATTTACATAACAATCAGAGTTTTGGGACGGACCAAAGACCATTATATATTGTTCATCAAATAAGTATTACCCACCATAAGAACCCACTTCAATTGCCCAAAAGGAAGATATGAACTCCCAATTTTCCATATAATGAAGTATTGAACTATGAACTAGCCCTCCTTGACACGTTGGTGGCGAAGTTTTATTCTCATTTACATCAACGGCGAGGATTCAGCGGCTGGTAGATGAAGAAAGTATTGAACTATGACAGTAATAATAATACAACTATACGAGTATTATAGCCATATCACTATCTCATCCTAAGTGTACAAAGTCAACACAGTACCAAGTAGATTTATAAGTTCGTAAACAATATTTAAGGCGAAGAATGCAGATATGATTGAGAAAGAGGGAACGGGAACCCTCCACTGTCCATCATACGTACATATAAGTAAATTAATTGGTCCTGCAAAACGTTGCCACGGGATTCACACCAAAATCGACAAATCCAATTCTTATAAGAGAATATGGATATGTAGCAGCGGATGGCAACATCAATATAAATGAGGAAAAAATAACCGACCGTCGTGGGAATGATAAGCTGGCTAGAACATAGCACCCTTACAAATGCTACTTGAATTTCCTCAGTTAAATCATTTTATACTGCAAAACCAAATTTCCCTTTTGGGTTTTAGGTGTGTGAGTATAGAGAGGGACGGGGGATTGGGGTGAGAGAGAAAGAGACTCACAGATTCCCAGTGATTGCGTCTTCTACGTTCAAGGACGGGAGAGGAATGAAAGAGAGCAGCTCTGAACTGAAAGCAATCGGCTTTCGAGCTTAGTAGAGCTGTTTTAATGCCGCTGTTCATTTCTGGTTCTCAATAAAAAATGCTCGGAGAGATTCAAGATTGATACATGGATATTGGCCAGAATAGCTAATTTCCTTCCAGCGCTACAGAAAAAAAAACTTTTCCCAAATACTGTAATGATTTACACTTTAAGCCTTAAATGTTAAAAATTATAATTTGCTCCCTATATTGACTAAGAAAACGAGATGTGAACGACGAAGTAGACTTGTACGTTACAGACATGTTTTCGCTGGTAATTGTAACTAAAGGCTAATTATAAAACATTCCTAGTTAAAAATAAAAGTGAAGAGGTGAAAATTACTTATCAAGCCATGCGAGAAGGCCTGGACCAATCAGGAAGGAGAGTGCACATTGCCACCATGACATAACGGTAAAAAAACCAATCTAAGTCGTTGATCCTATTATGCCTCATCTAATGGTCTAGGCTCAATCGATTGTTAATGTAGATAAACTAAATTTAATGTTGATAAGTTCTATCCTAGAAGAATATTTTGTTTAATCTTTGTTTTTAAGGGACGTAGTTAAATTTTGTAACTACTTAAGTGTCTATAAATAAAGGCTCATTGTAAACTCAAGCATTCAATGCAAACGGAGCAATTATTCATATCGCCGGCGTTAATTCACTATTTCTTTAATGCATTCATTGTCATCGAGTGTGAGGAAATTTTTCTTTACATTTTAGTGATTTCATTGAGAGTCGAATCAAAATTATAACCTAAAATGTCTCGCACTAAATCGCACGCTCACGAGAGATGGTACGACGCTAACGCAGCCTCAACCCTCCAAATCAACCCGCACAGCTGACGAGAGTACGCGACATGATCCAAACTATCTTGACTGGGATGTTGGATATGGAGAATTGCAACAGTGAAGTGCTACGGAACGTGTGGCAAACTGTGCAGAAGCAAATTGCCACGTTACAACGTGAGATAGCGGAGACCAGAGCAGAACTAAGCCAAAGGACTGTGGTGAGAGAACGGGGAGAAGAAAATCAGAATGAAGAGCAAAGAGAGCGGGTACCCAGAGAGCCATAACGTCCGCCATGAGAAGACAGAAGTCACTTCACATGACCACATGAAGGAAGCTGGAGGTGAGAACGGCCCCACGGAGACGATGACCGAACGGGGTAGTGGAGAAAATGTTGGAGCGAAAGATGCTTGAGATGAGGAAGTTAGGAGTTGCTGGAGTAGCGGACCTGAAACTTTAACCCGGTCCCCATTATGTCTAGAGATCTTGGTCGCTCCCGTACCAAAGAAGTTTATGGCCACTAAGTTTAAATGTTATAAAGGAAAATCAAACCCCATGGATCATCTCCGCCATTTTAAACAATTGATGACGCTTCACCAACATGATGACGAATTGATGTGCAGCATGTTCCCAACCAATGTAGACGAGAATGCATTAAAGTGGTATCACTCTCTATCCCTTGTTCAATTAATAGTTTTGCTAGAATATTCATATATCTTACTGGAACAATACTCCACCTATCAGATGGTGATGAAAAATTCAGAATATCTATTGGCAATCGCGATCAGAAAAGGAGAGTCGTTGCATGATTACACCCATCGCTTCAAGGATGAAATGACGAAAGTATAATTTTTTTTAAATTAAGTTTAAAAAGGTTTTAAAAAAAATAAAAATTTACATATAATCCGCGTGACATTCATATGGCATCCACGTCAGCGATGTGGATGAAAAATTTGACGGAGTTTAACAGAATAATTAAATTGGAAAGAATTTGAAAGTTAATTGATGAATTCAGTCATTTTAAAAGTTAATAGACCGTTTTGGTACATTTAAGAAAGTTAATAGACTAAAAAGATAATTTAACCTAAATTTTATTTAAGAGCTTACTTATTTTATTTGTCTTTATTAAACTAAATTTATTTATGAATATCTATCTAACACCAAAAATTTTATCCTCTCATGCATAATCGGCAAAATACATGAGATTGTGATAACGACAAAAATCATAAACAAAATAAATCTCAATTTCAAATAGTTAAATAGTGATATTACATAATAAGTGAGAGGATGGTCCTTGTCCATTTGGGCACACTCACTTAAGAACATATGCAAAATGGTAAAAAAGAGAAGTCAATGAAGAGCTACCAAATCCAATGACTTGGATAGAGATAAAGTTTACTCAAGAAGTTTTGATCATAGTGTTAGTTTTAGGAGCATTCTTTGCAAATTGGTCAAGAATTTGTTGTCATCATTGTTAAGGAGGGAGTGTCATTTTTGTGTCTAAATTCAAAATTATTAAAATTTTCTTCATAAACTTTAACTTTCATCTCATCTATAAATACATGTTATCTCTCTTAGAAAACACAATCTATAACTAAAAGACTTGCTCCCAAATTTATCCTAAAACCCTATTAAAAATTATCAAGTGGGCAAAATATTTTTGTAAGTTTAAATTGAATATTTTATTATTTTTAAAAAATTATATTAAGTATATTCAATCAGGATACCGATCTTTTACCATTACTTTGTTAAAATGGAGATAGTTGCATATCTAGACCCGCATATATACTTTCTACAATTTACATTTATCCTCGACGAAAAATATATAAAATATTTAGAGTATTAAAAAATAATATTAAAAATGTTATAAATATAATAGTTAATATTTTAAAAAATTTGCAATTGTTTAAAAAATTCAAATTGTATCATAGCTGCCGATGAAATAATGCCGCGTGTATTGAAAAAGTGTAATGTGAACAGGACACTTTTGCCAACTGAAAACAGAAGTATAAACGTTGACCAAGACTTTAGTATATATTTACTATATCGCCCTCTGTTTGAAGACAAGATTAATATGAACGTCTTGTTTAAACAAGAATAAGTGAATCCCTAATGGAAGATTCCCTCCTACTCGGATCTAACAATAGAAAGATATGTTCTCTCGATCGATCTGAGCTGTTAAATCCATCATCGACCTAGATTGATTGGATAGAAACATCAAGAGAAAAAGTTATTTTTTAATATTTTTTATTCTTATATTTTTTTATTTTTAACTTACTGTGCGATCTACTCAGACTGTTTAATTTTAAAATAGATGATTCAGAACGAACATAATCTTTAATGTTTCTCCAATAAGAGAGTATTTAAATTCAGTCTTTATAGACTAATTAAAACTGTCAACACATCTAGTGAAGACTCAATTAATATCAATGGCATGAGAATTATAAACTAATTAAAGTAGTCAAATTACTCAATATATTATTGTTACAAAGGAGTGAATGGCACCACTGCCTCAACCATGACTCTTAATAAAATTGCACAAAATATATTGTTGAAGTACTCAAAGAAAAGATGGCAAACACAATGATGAAAATTATTAAAAAAAAAGAGTTGTTAAATACTAAAGATATTACGATAAGTTGGAATATCATCACTCATTTGTAAAAGTATGATGCTTTCATGGTTTAAGAAAGGGGCAACTTGATTAAATAATATTGTCATTGTATATTTGCAAAACTTAATATTAAATTTAAAAAAATATTTCATATGAAGACTGATTATTTGATTTAAATATATGGTTTAAAACCATAGTAAAATATTAATTAAATAGATAGACAAGTGCTAATTGGACAGACAATTAGATTTACATGCTCAATGCCACATAAAATGAAAAATCACATTGAGACAAACTCCAAAATATGATAATTATGAAAAGAAGTGGAAACTATATTATATATGATAATGCTTTGTTCTAAAATATGTTTAGATATAACATAACAGTTGACTTGATATTTTTTGTGATAAAGAATCTTGAACAAGTTTATTTTAAAATATTATATCATGGGAATGAAAAAAAAAATTATTATGTAGTATTATGATGTTCAGTACTATTATGGTATGTCAGTGCATGAGGGTGATTTTTTTTATTGAATTAAAATAAAAAATGTCAGGTTCGTTCGGTTCTTTAAGGAGTTTTTGGTTCAATTTAGTTAAACAGAATTACATAACTGAATTTTTGATTCATTTCAAAATTTTGATAGTTTTTCAAATTGAACGAACTCAAACTTTAATTTTTGTCATTTTTATGAAATTCATATTGAACTGAACTAAATCAGATTTGTAGTTTTATATTATTTTTAGAAATTTTTCCTTGAAATTTATTAAAAAATGTTTGTTTCATTGGTAAAGCCGGAAAAATAGAATAAAAAAACTATGAGTTCAGTTCAGTTATTTTTTTCATGAACAATTTGATTGGATGCAGTAATATTATAACTGAAACTTCAATTCGATATAATTTTATAAAAAAAATTAAGTGGGAGACAAAATTAGGGGATTTTTTCTAGTGGGAATTAATTTGAGAGCTAAAAAGTTGTTTAATTTAGGATATTTTGGGAAAGATTGTGTAAGTTTTCTCGTCCCTCCCTAGAGAGAGAAAGAAGGTTAGGAGGGAAGTCTCTGCGAAAAGGGCCTGAAGAGTTTGACTCTCTCTCCCTCACCTCTACCTTCACCTTCCTTCAAATCCAATTCCATGGTGAATTGATACACACGCTGAACCTGGTTTCGTCCCGCTTCCCTTATAACCACCTTCCCATCTTCAACTATTCATGTGCTTCTTTATACGATATCTTATTATTCTCTCTCTCTTTCGCTCTCCTGAGATTTCTCATTTCCTCTTTGGTTCTCTCGTCATACCCATCTGGGTTTGTTTTCTAGGTTAATTTACCGGTAAATAGAGAAATCTTTGTTTCTTCTGTAATTTTATTATTTTCTGGCTAAGCTATCAATTCAATTGTCCCGTAAATTGGAGCTGGATCTTGAGCTTTGACCTCTATATTGTATTTTTGTTTGATTTTTGCTTTAATTGGAACGGTCCTCGGCTTGAGGAGCTGAATAATTCTCGGACCAATTTAGCAGAGTTTAAATTACATAATTGACTCTGTTTGATTCATGGGTAATTGTTGCGTCACCCCACAAGTCCCCAAGGAGAAGAAGAAGGGGAAGAAGCAGAACCCATTTTCAATTGATTATGGTGTGAACTATCACGGAAATGGCGGGACAAAGCTCTCCGTGTTGGCGGATCCAACAGGCCGTGAAATCGAGCTCAGGTACGATCTCGGTCGCGAGCTCGGCAGGGGAGAGTTCGGAGTTACGTACCTATGCACAGATAAGGTCAACGGCGATACGTTTGCTTGTAAATCAATATCGAAGAAGAAGCTGAGGACTGCCGTGGATATCGAGGATGTAAGGAGGGAGGTTGAGATAATGAGGCAGTTGCCTAAGCATCCGAATATAGTAACCTTGAAGGATACGTATGAAGATGACAATGCGGTCCATCTTGTCATGGAGCTGTGTGAGGGCGGCGAGTTGTTCGATCGGATTGTCGCCAGGGGACATTACACAGAACGTGCGGCTGCAGTCGTCACAAAGACGATAGTTGAAGTTGTTCAGGTAAGAGCTTCTTTAAGTTCTGAATTTTTTTAGAATCAATTGTTTCTTGGATCTGATATAATTGATTTTATTATCTACATCTTTTAGTGGGGAAGCTGATGATACGATTTTTTCTGTGGGAAGAATTTGAATTTTAGTTAAAGAATCTTTCTTCTTCAGTTACCATAAATCTGAGAGCATTCTACAATTTGACAATCATACACACAAAAAGCTACTGCTGCGAATTTTATGAGCATACATTTGGAATGTTAGTTCTTTTTCTGGTCCAGTAGTAGATTTGTTGGCCATCAATTTTTTAATCTGAACTGAAAATTCTTACCATTTATTCGAGATAAATCTGCCTTGTACTTTAAGATATGTTTTTTTAAGAAATGAACTTTTTCTGCTTATATTGTTTAGTACACTTATATTAGCTCCAGAACCAATCACTTAGATGTGTAACGTGTTTCTAAAAAAAATATCAATTATGGTCAATGTCCATTTATCTGATTAATTGTGCATTTCAATCGCCTCTTTCGGTCCTGTTTAGGCACTCTCTTCACATTCTTTAGTTAGTAACACCCGGTTTTCACTACTTATCTAAACATTATATCAGACATATGAAAGAAAACAACCGGTTGTTGGTCTTTCATGTTTACCTGTTTTTTTATCAAAAAGTCAATAGGCTTACTTTAGTTACAAGTTTCTAACAGTTCTCATAATGGTGCAGATGTGCCACAAGCATGGAGTTATGCATCGTGACCTTAAACCTGAAAACTTCTTGTTTGCTAACAAGAAGGAAAATGCAGCATTGAAGGCAATTGATTTTGGGCTATCAGTGTTCTTCAAACCTGGTAATTTTTTTCATAGGCATATCTCTTTAAAAGAAAAAAGTGCTACGAGTTTGATTAGCAGATTGCATTATTTCGATCTCATTCTCATTACCTTGTGCAGGTGAACGATTCAATGAAATAGTGGGAAGTCCGTATTATATGGCCCCTGAGGTGCTAAAACGGAATTATGGCCCTGAAGTAGATGTTTGGAGTGCTGGGGTAATCCTTTATATCTTACTTTGCGGTGTCCCACCTTTTTGGGCAGGTTAGTTTTCGAGTTACAATTATAGAAGGAATAAATATGAACTCTTTTATGCATGGGAGCCCATCCATTTTCACTATCTTTCCCAGGTTAGATTCATGGAAGGTGCATTTGACAAAAATCATTGCGCACAAACAATTTTATGTATAGAAGCTTATTATGCACTGTTTTGATCGATTCAGATGCTTTATTAGTCTTAGAAAGTGTCATTAAGCACCTGTTGTCTAATCTTACCCTCCTATTGAAAATCTAAAATGTCCAAAATGGTACCATTTACATGGTGTCTGATGAGAAAAACTAAAGTTATAAGATATTATGTAACAGTTTTCAAATAAGAGTTAGAAACCATCTCCTATCTCTCATGCATTTTGTTGCTTGACTGAAATTTTATGTTCACCATTTCTTGGTTTATTTTCTTCCTTCTAATTTCGGAATTGTGCTTTGCAGAAACTGAACAGGGAGTTGCACAGGCAATTATCCGGTCTGTTATAGATTTCAAGAGGGACCCTTGGCCCAAAGTCTCTGATAACGCTAAAGACCTGGTGAGAAAGATGCTTGATCCTGACCCCAAGAGGCGGCTAACTGCGCAGGAAGTGCTAGGTAACTTTAAGATTTTCAAATGGAAAATTTCAGTTATGATTTATTGATTTTCAACTACATAAACTCAAGTCTCTATTTCAAATATGTTGTTATTTGAGTATCAAGGATGTTTTAAAAAGAACAAACACTGGTTGTTGCAGATCATCCATGGTTACAAAATATAAAGAAAGCTCCGAACGTTTCATTAGGTGAAACGGTGAAGGCAAGGCTCAAGCAATTTTCTGTGATGAACAAGCTCAAGAAAAGAGCTCTGAGGGTAGATTGTTATTTTATAATCTTTAGGCTGCCTTTGGTGTCAGCATTTTCTATCTCTAATTCTACTTTGAGCTGCATTTTTATCTGACTTCTATTTTTTTTACTGAATCTCTAATTAACAGGTAATAGCTGAGCATTTATCGGTTGAAGAAGTTGCTGGTATAAAGGAGGGATTCCATCTGATGGATACTAGTAATAAAGGAAAGATCAACATCGACGAGCTAAGAGCCGGCCTGCATAAACTTGGCCATCAGATCTCTGATACAGACCTTCAGATTCTGATGGAAGCTGTAAGTACTACCCTTTACTTACTATAAAACTAGCCTGCAACCATTTTCTTAATCAACTTTACCCTCAGGGAGACTTCTTTCCCATTGTCCTCCTGGGAAAGGAATATGTAGAAGTTCCATCTATCTCAACTCAAATAACTACTTAGATTATTGTCCGAGTTGTGAGCAATTTTGTTGCATGGAAAATAACCGGAGCACGCTTTTCTCAGGGAGATCTAGATAAGGATGGACACCTGGACTATGGAGAATTCGTAGCCATTTCCATCCACCTGCGAAAGATTGGCAACGATGAAGAGCACCTGCGTAAAGCCTTTGAATTCTTTGATCGAAATCAAAGTGGGTATATAGAAATTGAGGAACTAAGAGATGCCTTAACTGATGAAGTTGATGGAAACAGTGAAGAAGTCATTAATGCCATTATTAATGATGTAGACACCGATAAGGTCAGCCCAATATTCTATTTCTTATTTTCTGGTCAAATGTTCTTACTTTCACTCGTTCTTTTCCTTTTTTTTTTGTTCATAGGCAAATATATTTCCTCTAAAATAAACTACGGATTTACAAGGGCTATTACCCCAGGAAACCAACAAAGAAAACACTAACAGTGGCACAAACCTCACTCAAAAATCTTAAATCGATTCTACAAACCCCACTCCCCCTGAAACTAAATATTTCCACCAGATTTATCCATAAGACGTTCTTTTTGTTTTCGGTTTTGCTGGTGTTTATTTATGCCTAATATCATATATGATTGCATTATCAAGTGGCGATATGATTGTTAGCTTTAAGAAAGGTTTGTGGGTACAGAGAGAGAATGGTATGATTATAGTATCGTTCCTAGACTGCATACGCCTGAGATATTATGAACATTTGAACTTCTGTTTATCAGATGTGTTCATTACATGTCTGCTTTAAGTGCTTAAAACTGTGAGAGATCTTTCGGAATATGTATTGATGCTTCCTGACCTTGAAAACTGTTGTTAACTGCATTACGCGCTTGCAGGATGGACGGATAAGTTATGAGGAGTTTGCTGCAATGATGAAGGCAGGCACAGATTGGAGGAAAGCTTCTAGGCAGTATTCAAGAGAGCGGTTCAATAATTTGAGTTTGAAGTTGATGAAGGATGGATCATTGCAGTTAAACAAGCAAGATGAGCGTAGATGACTTCTTTACTCCTGCAATTCTAAGTGATTTCAGAGAAGAAAATCCTATTTGTTTTCACAGTGCCATTTTTTTTTAACTTTAGTTTTCTGTATCTGTTAAATTCCTTTTTTGAAATCCTCTTTGAAAAATTCTCTTTCTGGTCTAAGTAGGAGATGGGACCGGATGATGTATTTTCATGATTTTTTTTCCTTTTCCTTTTGGTTGTGAAAGTTAATTGGGAAAATTGTGAGTGTTGGTTAGGGAGATTTGTGGTTGTAAATATACACATATAATTGAAGAGAATTTATTTAAATAGTTTATTTACGTCGAAGTTTATTGATCAAGGATCGGTTTCGTATAGGGATCTAAGAATTTATGCATATTTAGATGTGTTAATTCATATCATAGATTTAATATTTTCTTATTTTTAATCTAAAATGCGAAATTATTTAATCCGACATGAAAAAGAAAAACATTTGGTAAAAAAATAGTAGTTAAATGGATATAAACATGAAACCATATTGACTGACGGATCAGATCAACCTTTAATTGAGAACAGTGACTACTCAACATGTGGATATTAAGTTGAAAAAAAGAGCAATGAATATCAGTAATGTTCATAAATAGATATTTTTAAAATGATGGTATATACAAAAAAAAAATCAAAAATAACAATGGACACGTTTTTTTTTAAAAAAATAAAAAATAACAATGGTCACTTTTTTTTTTAAATCATGCACTCTAAAATTTTTTGGCCTCACACACCACTTCCTCCATATTTCAGTATTTTATATAATAAACTTCGTGGAAATTACATTTAAAATTTACTAGGGTGCGGGAAACAATTTGGGTGTTGAATTCATTTTAGAATTAGAGTGATTTTTTTTATCTTTAGTAATTTAAGTTTTATAGAAGACATTATTCCCTTTCTCAATTCATTTTATTTTTTCTTAAAATTACATATTCTTAATATTCTCCTTATAACTAGAGATGTGTCCTTCATACAACCTTTAGAGTGTGTTTGGTTTGTTTTCTTAAGATCAAGATTAATTTATAATAAAATATTTTTTAGTCAGTTCAAATCTATTGAAAACCACTTTTTAGAATTAGAGTTTAATCACGGGGATTAAGGTAGTAAATCTTTGAACAGAGAGAAAGTTCAGATTAGATGGTCATCTAATTTAAAGTATATAGCTCATATCTGATCTGAATCGTCTAAAAGTTTTTTTTTGTGTTTTTTATTTTATAGGTAACTGATCTTGCTAGTATAAATCTAATTGATGACAAATGTAGCGTGAGTAACAATAAAAAGTACAAGTCTGTGGAGTAATTTGACAGCCTTTCATTAGATTAAAAAAGCAAGTAAACAAGGGAATTGGCTTGGAATGAGAAAATTGGAACCAATGTTAGTGATGAGATGATTTGAATTCTTTGTCGTTGGGTAGAGAAAAAGTTAAGTTAAGAAAATCAAATGAAAACTAATATATTTTAATGTAAAACAGTTAAGTTAGATTTAATCTGTCAGATCTACCTCGACTGCAGTCACTACCATATCACTACTTCCTCTTTCTCTCATTGTAAGTTAATTCACATATTATGTGTATTATAAACATATTTTTCATTTTCTGAATTTTATAATCCGTCCCTAAATTTGTCTAAAAAAACCGAAAAATTCATTTATGTTTTACCCCTCCCATATAATACTCGCATAGAACTGTATAAAAAAATCAGTAAGCTATATAAATAAATTGTGCGTCGTTGTTTTAGTTTGAAGACATAGCTGAGTGGCTAAACTTGACCCCTCCACATACTTTTGTATCAACCCTTATAAATTAATGCAAAACTTATATGTCAATGAGGCAGTAGCACATGAACAATGTGCGGGTTTTTGTATATTTGTGCGTAAAATATGTAAATATGTAGATAGTTTACGCACGTGTACATAAAACAATCATTATACTGACATGAGCTGTACTGTATAATTTTCTTCGTTTATACGTCTAAATTTACGTCATCGATTCAATTATTGAGTTTTTACGCAAACAAGACTGAGAATAAGTTAGGGTCCCACAAAAATATGATTGGGGTGGAATTATTTGGACCCACAATCTGCTTAAGTACCACCATGTGTCCCCTAAAAAATATCAATCATTTTCACTTCATATGGGATCCAATGTTTATGTATATGAAAACAAATCTTCTCTTGTTCCGATGAATAAAAATTAATGTGTTTAATTCAGGTTGTTCGTTTCAGAAAATGAACATCTAGATGTCTTTTTGTGAAAAATAAGAATTTAAAAAAATCAAAATCTCAAATGGTGATAACGAAAACACCAAAAACCGTGAAATAGAAAATCTAAAATCATGTTGCAAAGTATAGAAATCGATAACCTTTTATCATCTTGTTCATCTTAGATGAATGATTTTTTCTAGTGATCTGTGTCATTGTTTTTTTAGACGTGATAGTCTCATACGTAACATAATATCTCCTGTTGGTGTAGGCAAATTTTTGGCCATGATACACGTAACATGCAAAACCCCATAAGTCATTCTCATTCAATATATATATATAAGAACAAAAATATCCAAAACATTATTGTTAACTAGCTTCTTAGCTCGTAATTGTTGACTGTGTCATGTCATTTTCTTCTGGACGGACGTAACTTGTATTATTTTGTCACCAACAATATGAGTTGGTACCTTGTTAGAGGAAGGTCTCCGTCATGGTAATGAATAATGCTATAAAACACTTGAAATATTTTTCTTCAACTTATACAAATTATTTTGTTGTTGGCAATCAATGATGGTGAAACAAATAGACACGGCCACGCTATACCTCATGCCAACTGTATCAGCTTGCTAAGCACATGGATGGATCTACTATAAGTTTAGGAGAGCACGTGATACTTTTTGGTTTTGATTTTTTTTTTTATATTTTCTATATCGTATTTAGTTTGAATTTGTAATGCGCTCACTGTGGATAATTTCATAGTCTATTATGTGTATTTTATGCTCAAAAGAGAAGCTTTGGTTCAAATCTCATACCTTCAATTTGATAATCTCCCTTATTTTTTGTTGCTTTTTTATATACTAGTATATTCTCACATATGATGCACATGTTGATCTCATTAATGTTTATTCTATATAATTTCACTTATTTTTTCTGGAAATACGTGAAATATGTTATGCACCCCACCTCAATTACGTCTAAAAATATGGAATGGTCACGTTGGTTAACAGGTATTAGCTCCCTAGAGTCGCTGCTAAACGGCGATAAAAGTAAAATAATCATAATTGTTTTATCTCCTTATAGATCACTTATTCCATTCATAAAAATATTTATTAATACTAAGAATCAGCATCAAACATTACTAATAAACCAATTTTCAAATATTAAAATAAAAAAACAGTCATATTCAAATTTATGTTCTCACGTGTGACGATGTCCTTTCTAAACTAAAATCATGAATATGTCACTCACTATAAACTTTAATATTTGTATTATCCAAAAAGAAAGGGAGTGGAGATCAGGACTATATGTGTGTAGAGAGAGAGGAAAATGCTATCTAAAATTATTTCGTTCTCACATATTTTCAATTTTTTTTTCTTCTAATTAACCTGTACTATACAGAGCATGTAATTTTGATACATATATACCAAAACTAGTTAGTTACATATTCGATATTCCTAGAATGACATTCCTAAATGATATATAAAGTTGCTTCCTTGCAAAGAAAAGGCAAAGGATGTCATAACTTCTAAATGAATAACACCACAAATCACCTATAATTTACTCCATAACGTTATCTAAATTTATCAATAAAGTCATCCAATAATTTGAAACGCTGCAATCAAATTATTTCAATAAACCTCAGACTTTAAGAACTTGTATTTTTGATAACTTGGATGTTTGTGATATAATATTCAAGTTTACTTTGTTTGTCAAGGCTTGAATAGTATACTATACATATAACAAATTTTGAAACTAATAGAAAGACCTAGCTATATAATATTGTAAAGACTTAATATACATATCAAAACGGAGACAAACACAAAAGGAAAGCAAAAATGAGAAGAGGAAGGAAATGTAACTTCGATAATCGATAGTTACGTTTGGCATTGAAATCAAGAATGACAGTGGTAATTGAATTTGTTATAATTAGTAAAAATAATAATATGTATAATAATAAATGAAAGTTTATTGTGTTTGATATATGTATAATTTCAAAGTAAATCTATGTAGAATAACTTTGGAGAAAATTTAATTGGCTCATCAAGATTGTGCTACATTGGTGATTCTTGATTGATTTTGACTTCGTTGACAATTTAATTGTCTAATCATGAGGTAAATTAAGGTTACCTGAAAAGAATGAGTGCCGCTATTTAAGGATGGTTTTAAAAAAATGTGGTAATTCATTTACAATAAAATTATAAATGATTTTAAAATATGCTATACCAAAAGTCTCAAAAAGTAAAATTACACTCATATCAATATCGAAAGAAACTAGATTCATCATGAATTTAGGTCATTTCTTATTCTAAAACATCAGAATGGTATGTTCAGATCTAGTTTGTTTGAATATACTGACTAAATTTAATTTTAGAAATAAGTTCAAAAAAATATCAAAAAATGCGAGAACTATTTTTTTATTTCAACTGTCCATTTTCAGAATGGACGACTACAATTAAAACAAGGTGACCCTCCTGCATTCATCCATCAAGGCCAAAAATGGGATAATTAGTAAATCCAAATCATTAACATGGTAAATCCTAGCATTTCTCACATGTTTCACCTTTCGTTCTCACCTTTATTTCTCTCTTTTCTTTCTCCCTCTCCCATGTGTTTTCTTCGCCCCTTCTGCCCCTCTTCTCTATTTTCCCTCCTTCTCTTTCGCCGGTTTTCTCTTTCTTTGTAGGTTTGCTATTGCATTTTTCTGGGTTTTTTATGGAGTTCTCCTTCCGTTTTGAAAGGTCTTTATTTTCTACCAGTTATGTAGATTTTGGCTCACTAGATCTCTGATCCTTGGTGGTTTTCTCTTTAAACCTGACCTTTTTATGGTGATCTTGGGGCTTTATTTCTGTGTGACACAATTAGGTGTCACATATCTGTTCGAGATTATATTGCTCTTCACCAAAATATGCATTTACAGTACCGGTTGCCCGAGTAAGGCTTGGATAGTGGAGGACCTTTGAAATGAGCCACTCGAGCTCTACTTTTGTATATTAACATTATCTGACACTTGTAATCATTTATTTATATGTAAATCTGATAGTTTTATTCATATCTTATTGTTATTTGTAACTCTACTTTCATTATAAAATGCATGTTTATATTAAAAAAATCATTAACTTAACATGAAAGAAATGAATGGCTTAAAAAGCTCAAAAAAGAATCATAAACAACAAATCTGCGTTGAGGAAAAATTATTGTGGCCGGCGGCCACAGTGTCATTTGGTGTGGGTCCCACAGCTATAATGTACATATTAAAGAATATGAAAAAAATTACTTTTTTTATTGTGGGTCACATATTCCCGGGTAAAAGTATAAAGTGTGGCACATGATTTTTTTTTTTCTAAAGTTTTCCCCAAACGTTTTCAACATGAAATTTTAATTAATTTTATGATTTTTTATGTAAAATAATCAATTATAATGATGTTAGGTAGTTAGTTTTTAATTTGCTAGTTGAGTATTTAATAAGTTAATTGAGTTTGGTAGTTTTTTTATTAATTTGATTTTTTCTTTTTTCTTTTTATCTCATTTTTCTATTAAACTACTCAATTTCTTCATTTCTCACTTCAATTCAACCATTTGTTATTTTATTTCTCAACTCAATCCAACTATTTCTTTACTTCATTTCATTCATCCAAACCATTAGTGCATCCTACTATTAAGGTAATAATCTCTTTAGTATTATTAGTTTTTAATTGAGATTTAGTGTTATTCGTTTTTACTTCATTTACTGTTTTAGTTAATTAAGTTTTTGTTTACTTTAATGTGTTTATAGTGCTAATTTTATTGTGATTCATTTTCTTATGCTTATTACATGTTAATGTGATTTATTTTTTGCTATTTTAGTTTGAAAAAGAAAATGACCATAATTGTTTGATTTTTTTCTACTGTTTTACCGGTTTTTATTTAGTTTTGACGTTCTTTTCACTGTTTTTACTGTTTTTAATTTTTTTACAGTTTTAAAATTTTGCTATTTTTACTGTTTTTAATTTCTTTTTACTATTTTTACCGGTTTTTATTTTTTTATTTTTTTTACATTTTTATTATCTTTACAGTTTTTTAAAAAGTTTACTGATTTTAAATTTTTTGCTCTTTTTTCCTGATTTTAAAATAAGTATGGGAACCCAAGAATTATTAATTTTATTTGTTCAAATGAAAACTTTCGTAAATACTCTGATCCATTAAAAAGGAAAAGGATAAAAAGATTGGAAACAAGAACTGATTGTAAAGCAGGTATCAGATTTAATTGTGACGATAATGGGTGTTGGAGAGTTGTTCACTTCAATTCAAAACATAGCCATGATCTGGCTAGGCTTGAGAAAAGGTGATTTCTTCGATCTAGACGAAAAATTATTGATGCTAAAAAACTTATCATACAAACTAAGGCGATTCAGGCATGAGAACAAAACAAGCATATTCATTCATGGTTAATGAGTCTGGGAGAGTAGGTTTTGTTGGGTTTACTAAGAGAGATTGTTATAATTTCATGAATTCACAAAGATTGCAACTAATTGAGGCTGGAGGCGCATAAAGTGTGATGAACATTTTTAGAAACAAGCAAGAGGATGATCCCATGTTCTTTTACTCATTCCAATTAGATTAAGAAAATAGAATGACAAATGTTTTTTGGAGGGATGGCAGATCAAGGCTTGACTATGATAGTTTCGGAGATGTAATGATATTTGATACAACTTATCGTACGAACAAGTATAACATGGTATGTGCACCGTTTGTAAGGGTTAACCACCATTGGATGAATGTTATCTTTGGTTGTGCATTTTTCCTAGATAAACAACTGCTTCATTTGTTTGGTTATTCGAAACATTTTCGGAATCAATGGGTGGTCGGCAACCAGTAACGACATTCACAGATCAAGATCAAGCAATGTCTAATGCAATATCTCTAGTCTTTCCTAAGTCAATTCATCGCCTTTGCATTTGGCATATCTCGAAAAATGTTACACGGCGTCTATCTTCATTGTATTCAAATCCAAAATCTAAGAGAGGGTTTAACAAATGTATGCACTGATTTGATTCACCATATGAGTTTGAGGTAACCTGGAATTCTATGCTAACCAAGTTTGGCTTAGAAGAACATAGATGGTTGAAGCATCTTCATGAGTTAAGAGTTAAGTGGCGTCCCACTTTTAGCATGGATACATTTTTTGCTCGAATTAGATCAACATAATGAAGAGAGTACAGACAATGTGTTTCAACATATGTCAACTAAAACAATGCGACTTACTGAATTTGTGATTCATTATGAGAAGATGACGGAACATATAAGAGAAAAAGAGTTAGAAGAAGATTTAGTTGCCACCAAGGTATGCCTCCTAATATAAATGAACGTGGACCTATGATAGTTCAAGCTGCACATATGTATACTCATACTTTATTCAAACACTTTGAAATTGAGTTGTCATCAATACCATCTGTCTTCATTAACAAAAAATGTATCATAGATTCTATTGAATATTTTCATGTTGAAGTACATGGGAAAGAAATGAGTTGGGAGGTTCGTTAGCACTCATTTTATGTGACAGTTACGTGTTCATCATAAGTTTGAATCTTTGAAATCATATGTTGTAAGAGTACCCTCACAATATATCTTACAAAGATGGACAAATATTGTGAAATAATGTGTCACGGAATCAAGTTCTTCCTCTGTGTCACATACAGATAAAAAAATTGTTAAAGTTGTTGGAAACGCGACGCTCGAGCGGTGAAAGCGTGTGGATTTTAAAAATTTATTAAAAATGATCTTTTTATAAAATAAAATAAGCGCGACACTAAAATAAAAAATTTTATTGAAAAATATTTTTCAATCAGGATTCATTATATATTTATATATTAAATCGAAGACATACATGGTTAAGAATCATATACCTCTTGTACTCTACATCAAACATCCTCGCAAACCAACGTTCCTGCGTTTCACCAACAACCGACTTCGAGATCCATACCAAGATCTTCCAAGCTAATCCTCAAAAGCACTAAGTCGTATGTGGGAACGTAGAATAATTCAAAAACAATTTTTATGTCTCTAGATATACTCAACACATGAGGTCTAGATATTTACTAAGAATGATTAATTCAGTGAGACAATACTCTGAGATAATACGATTATTCTCACATAACTTTTTAATCATAAAAAAAAGTTCACCACGATACCAATTGTGTTCTAAGCACGCTGAAACCAATAAAATAATATCAATATATTTTCTAGATAATGACATATCAGATTTTTAGGGATAAACTGAAAATAATATTTATTTTCAAAATCACCATTGTAATAGGACCCATTACAATTTTCGCACAACTGCAGTGCCACACGACATTGCAATTGCTGTGAGCCATCAAGTGCCTCACGATAGTGTGTGTCACGGTACTACTGTAGTGTCGTGACACACCGCAGTATTCAACGCCCACTACTATGGTACCACTTGACACTACAGTAATTCATGTCAATCTATGATTCTCAATCAGTGATTGACACATGACAATTACTGTAAATTAAATATTTATTTTAATTAGATAAATATCTAGATATCAGTTAATTCAAAATTAACTTATCCGATTATCTCTATCAACTAGATTATCTGTTAGTTCACAAATAACAGATTTAGTTGATTCAAATTTTGAATTATTATCTAATAATAATTCAACATTATTCAATTTCACAAATTAGACATATTGTCTCACTTATCGGCAATTAAAAAAATAATCGATATAATTATTTATATATAATTTCCGAAAATTAATATAATTAATACAATTAGTTAGTTAATTAATTAATTAACCCCATAATATTATCTCATAATTACGTACTTGACACAGAATAAAAGTTTCTTTTACAAGTCAGCTCTTTTCTCGTGTGCTAAAATATTCACACCCTAAACTGCATAGTACAGATATGACTTGGGGGCAATGAACCTATAATCCTAAGTTTTAATAAACTAGATTATTAATTAAACTCTTTAATTAAATAGTCTTATTTATTAATTCATTATTACTCCACTATAACTATGGAATTAATCTTTTAGTTATTATAGAATGTATTTACTAAGTATTCATGTGTAGTCCATTGATATAATCATTTCATGCAGTTCTGATTTCAAATTATTGGTTCGTAAATTAGAGCCGGTCAAAATTATCATTTTAACCTTCTCATCACATTTTGATCATTAAGTATTATTAATTCACTAGTGAATGACTAATTTATAATCGTATTATAAATTTGAACTCAGTAACCATTTAGTTCAAGAATCAGCACTTAAGAGAACCAATATACGAGCCGTTAGAAAAACTTGGATTCTAAATCTTGTAAGATCATGTTCTCAGCCATCCACATCACTGAATCTCCAAAATAAAAGTAAACATGTTTTACAAACAAACCTTAACGAGCGAATCAAAAGATCCACTAGACATGCATAGGAGTTCACGACTACTCAGTATTTAGACTGATCTACATGTGATCACCAAATTCATGTGTATTAAATCTTTATGATAAATGATAAGTTAATAAAAATATTAATTCACATCGGTCATGTCATATATAATATATTATATAAATTATCTTCACTAATAAAAATATAAATTCACATCAATGATTCAGATTTATATCGCATGCATTCATAATGCTTAGCGAACCGTACTAGCAACCATTCATTAAAGATTTAATACTTTAATATGTTGCTCACAATTTTATTCATTATCTATGATCTTAATTCTCTTATACTAATACAATATCATAGTTTCATTAATGAATATGAAATTTTCAGATATTTATATAAATTATTCAACAATAAATTAAAAGAATAATTATAAGAAAAATATAATTTCATTAAATTTCATATTAAAATGTCAATACACATGCTTTGAGGGTATTGCCCACAAAATAAGGTACTTGAGAATGTACTTTACTGCATTCCAATGTTTCAAACTTGTATTCAATTGATAACGACTGATAATGTTTATTGTATAACAGATGTCTGGTCTCATACACAACATGACATACATGAGACTACCAACATCTGAAGCATAAAGATCCTTTCTCATATCCTCTTTTTCCTGAGGTGTTTAGGAGATTGCTCCTTGGAGAAGACAATTCCATGTCTGGTTGGTAGTTGACCTTTCTTAGAATTCTCCATAGAGAATCTATCCAGCACCTTATCAATATAAGATGCTTGAGAAAGTGTCAAAAGCTTGTTCTTTCTATTCCTTAGGATTTGTATGCATAGAACATAGCTCGTTTCTCCCAAATATTTCATTTGAAATTTCTCAGCTAACCATTTTTTTACCTTTGACAAAGTTTCTACATTATTTTCAATGAGTAGATCATCAACATAAAGAACTATGAAAACCACTATCATGTATTTGATATATTTATAAACACAAGTTTCGTCAGCATTTTGCTCGAAGCCATTTGATTTAATAATCTCATCAAATGTAAGATTTCAAGATCTAGATGTTTTCTTTAATCTATATATAGATTTAAGCAACTTGCATACTTTCTGATCTTACCATTTTTTGAAGAACCCTTATGGTTGCATCATATAAATGTTTTCTTCAAGAGAGACATTCAGAAAAGTTGTCTCGGCTTCCATTTACCATATTTCATAGTTTAAACTAGCGGCAATGGACAAAAGGATGCGAATGAGTTTTAGCATGGCAACATGGGAGAATGTCTCTTCGTAACTGACTTATTCCCTTTGTGTATAGCCTTTAGCTACTAGTCGTGCCTTGAAAGTCTCTCATTTCCCATTTGCACCTCTTTTCTTCTTGAATATTCATTTACATCCAATGTGCCTGACATCTTTAGGTGGATCTACAAGTTTCCAGACAGAATTGGAATACATCAAATACATTTCCTAGTTCATGGCATCTTGTCATTTCTCTTTTTCAGGATCATTCATGGCCTCTTTAAAGGTTAATGAATCATCATTATTAGTGTCAGACGCTAGAACATGTGTCTATAGTTCATAACGAATATATTATCTTACAATCCTCCCACTATGACGTTGCATCGTGGTTATCTGAACATGAACAATGGTTCTGTGGTTTGTCGTTTATCAGTTGAAGATGAAGGTGGTCTAATCTCATCAAACGCTAATTCTTCGACAACTACTTGCTTCGAAGTTTACAGTTTTCCATATAGTTGTGTTCAAGAAATGTGTCATTTGTCGATACAAATACATTTTGATCCTTGTGACTACAAAAGTACCATTCTCTAGTCTCTAGAGCATAGCCAACAAATATACACACTTCAGATCTTGAGTCTAACTTTCCGGTCTTAGGTCTAAAAATGTGAGTTGGACACGTCCATATATGAAAATGACTCAAACTAAGTTTAAAGCCATTCCATAACTCTAAAGGCGTCTTGCTTATAGCTTTAGAAGGCATTACATTCAAAATGTATGTTACGGTGTGTAATGCATATCCCCAAAAAGTGAGTGGTATTGATGAGTAGCTTAACATTGACCTAACCATATCCAATAACGTTCAGTTTCTCCTTTCTGAGACACCATTTTACTGTGGCATTCCAGGTGCTATGGGTTGAGATAGGATGTCATACTCAAGCAGGTAATCCTTGAATTCTAAATCCAATTATTCACCACATTAATTTGATCGAAGCATTTTTAATGATTTACCTAATTATATTTCAGCTTCATCTTTGAAATCCTTAAACTTTTTCAAAAGTTTCAAACTTTCTATGCATTATGTAAGTGTAATCATATCTTGAGTAATCGTCAATAAAAGAGGAAATATTCATACCCACATATAGCTTGTACATTGATCGGTTCACACACATCACTATGTACTAGCTCAAGTGATTCATTGGCTTTTTTACCATTTCCTGCGAAAGGTCTCTTGGTCATTTTACCTTTTAGACACGATTCACATACATGAAGAGTTCAAACTTTTAGTTCTCTCAAAGCACCATACTTTGTTAGTCTGTTTAACATATCTAGATTAATATGTTATAACCTAAGAAGTCAAAGATATGTGTTATCATCATCATGAAAAATTCTTTGTCGTTTGTTACTTTTAGGTTTTGCTACTTCAAATAATTCAGAACTATTTAATGCGCGTTCAGTCGGTTTAAGCCTATACAGTTTGTTGGATACTTCGCACGACAAATATTGAATCCATTCTTAGAAATAATAAACTCATTATTAATTAAAGAAACTTTAAATAATTGCTCATGCAAAACAGAAAGAGAAATCAAATTTCTTGAAAATCCAGGAATACAAAACTAAATAATTATTTTCAAAAAGTAAACGGACTATCTCCAATACTTTTGCTGACACAAGCGCACCACTGCCAACTCTCATAATGACATCGCCATCAGTTAGCTCCCTTGACGAATTAAGCATCTGCAAAGAAGAACAAACATGATTTGTGACTCCTAAATCCAGTATCCCGGATGACAAATCATATTCCACTAAACAAGCTTCAAGTACAAGTAAATCATATTTACCTTTTTTTTTCAGCTTTGAGAGATACTTGTTATAGTTTCTCTTCCAGTGGCCTTAAACTCCACAATGGAAACATTTCCCCTTGGGCTTGTTATCTTTCTTGTTCTTCTTTATTTTTGGCGATATCTTGGCTTTCTTCTATTTCTTGTTCTTTCCTTTACCCTTACCATTGATCTGTTTCCTCTTGTTACTTTTAACAACGGTAGAAGAAGGCTTTTGCTCGGCAAGATTTTTCTTGCCCTCTTTGGTCATACTCTCATTGAGTGATTTAAAAGTCTGTAGTTGCAATTCAACATATTCAACAATTGGATTATGTTGAACTATAACTTGTTCATAACATAATTGGTGGTGAACACAGAAAAAACAGTTGTGAGTGATTCAAGTATAATGCTGGCTTGAGTTCATTCATCAATGGTCACCCCATACACTTCTGCATTATGTTGATCATGTTCAAAACATGTTCACACAGAAGTACCTTTCTTCATCTTGGTCATCATGTAGCTTCTAGTAGTCTCATGACGACTTTGATCAGACTGCTGCCCAAACACCGTCTGTAGAGATTCCATAATCTCATAGGCAGCCTTCATGCTCTCATGATTGGTTCTTAAAATATCATTCATGCTGACAAGGATGTAGCACTTCGCTTTGTTGTTGAATTGAATCCAAGAATCAAACTTGTCCCTAACATTCCTAGGGGCATTGGCAGAAGGTTACTCAGGACATTCTTCAGTAAGAATAAATTTTTCCTCACAAATTAGCATAAAGTTTAAATTTGATTTTCATCTTATGAAATTATCACCATTCAGTTTCTCAAGTGCAAGTAAAACAATAATAATATTGCCCATGATAGACATAATAATAACTGAAAAATAAAACATACATAATTCATTACAATTGAAATAAATATTCAGAATTCAGAAAGTAAACGTGATGCATAAATGCAACATATTAAACACATAAATTTATCATTTACAAATCCACGATAAGCCAACCTATTAATTAATGTTCCGTCTTAGGGTCGGTCAGATTAATCTTAGACTGTCTATGAGACATTCTCATCCGTATTAATTAAAACTTAAAATATCTTATATTTACTATTTTCACAATAAGGTATCGTTTATTCGATCAAGTCACAATTATCTATATGAAGCTTAATTGTGACTTTGCGAGTGTAACCAATTATTTTAGATTCCATGACTTGATTTTGAATATGTTGGCTTAAGGCTAGTCAAAACTAAACTACATCACTTAGTCCTATCTTCTTAAGAAGTCCAACCTCGGTATTGCTATAGCTTGAAACCTTCCTTAGGGGGATGAAAACAAAGTCATCTCGAGACCTTCACCTCACGATGTTATACTAATAATGAAGACCATATGTTACATTGATATGTCTACCTTCTCTCACTCACTATTTTAGGATAATGTGTTTCTATTTGAACTAATCAATTAATTTCAAATTAATTACTCGTTAAATAATATAACTCTATGAATGTGAAATTAACAGTTAATCCAATCTAATCGGTGTAAGTTCATTTAACCTTCTAACGAGCCTAAGACATAATTAGGTTAAATTAGATTAACTAATTAATTACATTCATCAAACTTAAATAAAACTTTTTTACTAAAATTGGTTATCATAAATGTTATAATAGCCTTTAGAGTTATGGAATTACCTAGTTTTAACTAATTAAAATCTAGCAGTTTACATGCAATTGATTTCATAAAATAATTCATATAAACAAATTAGGACAATCCTAATAAATAATGTTTTCACTTATGAGATTCATGATTAAATAAAACTGTGTGGGGTTTCATGTATAATATGTGATCTACTAATGCGCAGTCATGTTATCAATCATATCAATAAATATTATTTAATAATTAAATAAACTAATAAAGGACCGAGTGACTATTGTGTAGTTTTAAATTACAACCATTGAAATAAATAATTAAAATTTCAAAAAGGACTTCAAGATTACATATTTCGAAAGTATATCCTTCTCCATTTGATGTTCATCTTCATAATCTTAAAGCTTCAAACAAAACCGTTTTAATTAGGAAAAATTATTTTTCTTAATTAAAAATTATCTCTATAATTGTCTTTTAAAATTATTGAATTTGACTCAATATAAAAATAATTTATTGACTTGGTCAAATTTGAGTCAAACCCAATCAATTAATTAATCTTTAATTTTCATAAAATTAAAAATTAAAAATAATTTTAAAATTACATTAACTTTAAGATAGAGTTATGGTTTTCATAAAACTCTGCAGTGATGGGGTAAGTTGGTATCAAAGTTTATGTGAAACTTCCCTAGTTGTAACAACAGTTGCCACCAACGATAAAACTCTCTCACTGCCACCCATCACGGCCACTGGCACTAATTTTTCGACGAGCTCACAGTCGGAGCTGATCTTTCCCGCAGCGCCAGCCCCGAAAATCCTATTTCTGGTGTCGGCGCTAGAATTCCCTAGGAATTCCTATTTTTGCTTTTTCCTCCTCGTGCATTCTTCGTCTTCCTGCGTTAGGAATAATTATAACTTAAAATTCAAAATAAAATTACAACAACTTCTACTCCCCAAAATGGCTTACACAAAATCTAAAGAAAATTTAACGAATAACACCTAACTCAATAATCACCATACAATTAACAATCCATTATTTAATCATACATTCATAATAAAAAACCATCCACTTCATTCGTGCATATCAAATATATTATGAATAATGCAAGAAAACTTATACAGTATTTAATATACAAATATATAATGACCACTTGTTGGAAATGCGAGGCTTTTTTAAAAATTTATTAAAAATGAATCTTTTTGGATAAAAGAAAATAAGCACGATATACGATCCGTTGCGAACTTGAATTTCAAATATTGTAAGATCATGTTCTCAGCCATAAATATCATTGAATATCCAAAACAAAGTCACTAACTTGTTTTACAAACAAAACCTTAACGAGTGAATCAAAAGATCTAGTAAATATGCATAGGAGTTCATGACTGCTCAAGATTCAGACTGATCTGCATATAATCATCAGATTGATTTTTATTAAATCTTTATGATAAATGGTAAGTTAATAAATATATCAATTCACATTGATCCTGTCATATATAATCTTATTATATAAAGTACTTTCCCCAAGATGTCTATCACATCAATCATTCAAATCTAGATCACTTGCATTCATAACGCTTAGTGAACCGTACTAGCGACCATTCATTGAAGATTTCATAATTTCATATGTCGCTGACAATTTTATTCATTATATATGGTTTTAATTATCTCGTACTAATACAAGATCATAATCTTATTAATGAATATGGAATTTTCAGGTATTTATATAAATTATTTAACAATAATTTAAAAGAATAATTGTAAAAAAATATAATTCTATTAAATTTCATATTAAAATGTCAATACACATACTTTGAGACAACCCCTAATAAAAGCATTGCGGCATAATGAAATGATACGTGCTGATGCCGCATATAGACTTGTGACAATTGGGGTAGAAACAAATTATGGTAGCAAGATTGTGAAAGATAAAATTGTTGAAGACTTGTAACTTCTTACAAAAGAAATGAACAAGCACACTATGACGGGCACCGTTGATGGTAGAAGCAAATGATGATTATTTGACAAATGGCATAAAATTAGGATATGGTCCAACGTCAAAAAAGGATCCTCCATATATGAGACCAAAAGGAGTCTTTAATGCAAGATTAAAAAACAACTTGGAGAAACATAAGAAAAATAAACCAAAAGAAGGATCATCTGGTAAGTAATTTTTTATATATATTAATAAAGTAATATTATGTTATTTTACTGGTTATAACTAAATAATTTCATGTAGCAAGAGTTAGGAAGCAACAATTTTTCTAATTTCTAAGTCAAGTATCTTTTTTTCAATCATTTAACCATAAAAATCAAAATACAATCACCAATGATCTGATATTTGAATTTTATTAGATAGTTTGTTTATTAGACGTTGTTTAAAATTATTTACAACCTACAATTTTTTGTTGAAATGGGTTATGTTCACACATTTTAATTTTATGAATTCAAGGTAAAGTGGTTGTCATATTATGTAATATATTGAGGTAATAAATATTTTTAATGGATTTGACAATGTTTAAATTTATATCAACTAACGTTTTTATAAGTTTTGATTGTCATATACTCTGATTAATTTCAGGATCTCAATAGATATGAGACTGTAAATAAATACTCAAGTGGAAGCCTATCTGATTATAATGATATTTATAATTTTTTAATTTATATATTGTTCAAATTTTATCGACATGTATGCATATATTAATTTTTCTCGGTTGAATGTTATATCGTTATACTTAATTTTAAAGAATTAGCAAAATTGAAAAAATCTTAGAGTTATTGTCAGCAAGAATTATTTAAATAAAATTATAACCATCTATTTTAAGTTAATTAAGTACTAAGTAATAAAATTAGTATAATTGAAGAAAAGAGATAACCTAAATAATTGATTAGAATCAAAATAATTAAATAAAATCACCAAAATAATTAAGAGGGAAGGTGGAGAAACGTTGGGGCGAAAACATAAAAACATATTACCTACCACATTTTATAATTTTACCCCGGAGAATGTGGCCCATAGACTACAGTGAAAAATATTTTTTTATATTTTTTAATAGCTTCTAAGACTCACGCGGATATATTAATAATTTATCCTTAAACAGTGCGGCTGATGCCGGGGAGAGACATTGTGAAACGTTTCACTTTAATAATGTTTTGTGTCAGGTGCTGACTAGAATCCTACAACGTGGATCCTCATTCATCTTTTAATCTTTTCCAAACTAAAAGACGGCCAGATATTTTATTTTCAGTGGAATAATTTTAATTTTTCTTTCTTTTTTTATAATAAAAAATTATATGTTCTCATTTTAATTTATTTTAAAATTGTATGGCAAATTTGTTTTACATAATATATATAACGCTTATATCAAACTTATTTTTTGGATTTTAAAAAAAATATTTCGCTTAACTTTATATTTTTAAAATATAATATATGACTAGAGCTCTCTATTTAACACGTTGAGATTATTTAGCTACTATGTTCACAGAAACAATAACCGTAAATGAACCAGAACAGTTGAAAAATATTCAAGTACCTAAAAGAGCCAGCTATATCAGAGTAATTATGTTGGAGTTGAGTCGTGTAGCTTCACATCTGTTATTGCTTGGCCCATTTATGGCATATATTGGCACACATACTCCTTTCTTCTATATTTTCAGAGAAAGAGAATTAGTATATGATCTATTCGAAGTTGCTACCGGGATGAAAATGATGCATGATTATTTTCGTATCGCAGCTGATCTACCTCATGGCTGGATAGATAAATATTTGGATTTCTGCGATTATTTTTTTATAGGAGTTGCTGACTATCAAAAACTTATTACACAAAATCCTATTTTTTTAGAACTGAGTTGAGGAAGTAGGCATTATTAGTGAAGAAGAAGTAATAAATTGGGGTTTAGCTAAGAGTAACATTATTTTATTTCAAGAAAAAAAGAGTAACATTATTTTACTATTATTATTAATTATTGCAACAATGATTAACACCTTGAGGCCTCTATATAAATTAAGATTGTATACTTCATAAATTTATTAAATTTTATCAGACGAGAATACTTTGTTTTTTACTATTTTCACAGCAAAAATAGAAGTAAATTTCCTTTTTATCGTGAGTGATGCCATTTTCCTTTTTGTCGTGAGTATATTCATTTTTCTCTTTGAAAATATCAAACCTCGATTCAGTTAGAACACCAATAATTTAACTCTGCAAACTAATGGCTTTGCTCACAATTTAACTTGAATAAAATTATGCAAATTAATGGCTTTGCTCAGGTGAAAGCCACCCTCCCTCGTGACATACTATTACAAAATGAGTTTTAGATGACAACATGATATTCGAATTAATGACAGATCTAAATCTGTCATGTAATAAACTTTAAAATGTAAAAAAAAATGACATTTATATAATATGACAGGTTTTACTTAAACAATCATAATAAGTGTATCGATTATGACAATGTAAAACTAAAGTGTATTGAAATTATTCTATAATTACAAAATTGACACTTAATATTCTAACCCTAATCAACTTCCATTTCACACTCTCAAATCTGCGATAGAAAGGGACGATCGAGAAAATCAGGGTTCTCTTGATTTACACAGGGTCATTTCCTTGGAGTCTAAACGATTTCTAGGGTTCTAAGTTTTATGGTTTCAGGTATGTTTATCGTTATTCAGGTTCGGGCCTAGGTCTTCTATCTGCTTAAGATCTTTTTAAGATTTTGTTTGGCGATAATGATCTGAAAGACTAATTTTTTTTTTTACATTCTTTTCGTTCTGTTGAGATCAGGGACATTCTGTTGAGATCAGGGAATCTTGCCTTCTCGCTCACCCAGAAAATTCTTCCTCCCATTTGGGGAATGCCCTTTTTCCTTTAGCAGCACATCCTAGTGATATTCATTTATTATTTCAGCGTGCATCACTCTACATTAAGCGTGGAGACTATCAAAAATCTGCTGAGACATATGATCAGATACATCAAAAGTGTCTTGAAAATGTTGAAGCACTCATGACAAAAGCAAAGGTTATGCCTTTTTCTTTTAATTCAATTAGATGCCCTTTTGTTTGACTGAAAGACTTAAGTTTGTTATCAATGGAAATGATATATAGGACATCCTTTACTGGTTGTGTTAACTTCTTGATGACCTGTTTCTTCAAAGTTTAATGAGAATTGTTGTCTTGAATTTGTAGTGTACTAAATTTATTTGCATCTAAGAAAATTACATGATCATTCATTCCTGTGGAATGCCGCTCTCTGTTGAAGGTTGTTCTAAATGTCTCTACCAGATGGCAATTTTGATTGTATATCATTCATGTGTACGTGATATATCTACATAATATGTTTTGTTTTGTTTTTTTGCTTTTGATATCAGTTGTACCAAAAATGTGGTCAGCTTGAACATTCCTTCGGCATTCTTGAGGACTATATTAAGGATCATCCTACTGATGCTAATTCAAGCGTGATTAATCTGCTTGCTTCGCTGTACATGGAAATTAAAGGGTATAGAAATCTCTTCAGCATGTTGAGCGTGCTGGTGAGATTTTCAGTTCAAAAAATGAATTGCATCTGAACTTGACAATTAAAGAAAGAATCTGCCATTTGCATATTGGGGATGTCGAGAAGGTAAAAGTTTATTCTGCATAGCGAGACATGATATGATAACTAATAAACTGGCTAAACATTTTGAAGATACTTCTTTTCCACTTCATTTGAGAGCTAAATTGATCATATCTATTAATTATTATTTCACTAGCTGTCAGTCTAGTTAAACTAGTTCTTCAATTCCTATAAAATCATTTATTATGATGAATGACTTGCATATGTATGGTTGATAATTGATGGATATAATGTAACATATAGCTATAAAAGCGGCCCAATTAGTTTGCTTTGCGCTATGCATTTTTGTGTCGAGCATCTCTCAGTGGATTAGTGAACTATACCAGTTATGAGCGAATTTTCTTTTAGTATCTTTTATTTCAATGTTAAAGGATTTCATCTCCCCTGCATCAACCTAAAATCACTTATTATCATTTGGCTGAAATTTTCAGAACTCTTCTTCCATCTTTATTGTAAAGGATAAATTAAGTGGCAATCCAAGTAAGAGAAGGCATCTCGAGTATGAGCCTTCCACTTCCCCAAAAGGTGGAAGAAGTGCACGAACTGATGTTGTTGTTTTACCTTTAAAGCAATCTCGATGGAGTAAAAAGTAGGAGGCATTCAAAGAGATTCGTGAAAGGTGGGAGACAAGTGATAATCTTAGAGTACGTTTTGCTAAAACCAAACTGTTCATGATGCTTTAAGTAATGCAGAAGTTGTTTGTGCACCCTTTTGTTGTGGGTCGAGCCTTCCACAGGTTTGACAGATAAAATAGACTTACATTCCTCGAAAATGGATGCAAAATATATTCAAGAGATCTACACTTTAGCTGAAAATAGTAACCCGTGAACATGCTTAGAATAATAGCATTAGCATACATTGCTTCAATTTGTAAATTAATCATTACATCAGCTAGAGTTTGATTCTTTTGATTGCAATGAAATATTTTTGGACTAACTGATTCCTTATGAAAATGTAATTGTACAAGAAAATTGTTATGAATTCCCCAATCTTCCCCTGCATTTGAGATCTTATAACCTAATATTATTTTCAATCTGAATATTGTTCTCTCCAGACACTGAAAGTTCTTTATTTGCTGCAAGTGTA